>CM063509.1:114612740-114627740 GCA_032207245.1 Pardosa pseudoannulata
AATTTACGATATTTATTACTCTTTGACAAGAAAGAAACTACAGATAACTATTTTATAAATATTTGAGAAATTTCAATAGTAAGTATAATTTCTGCATTTTGATATTTATTGCTAATATATAATCTAGATAACTGATGTGGGTCACCTCATTTTGAAAAATGAATTAATTAAACAATTTCAATTATAAATCCAATAATAAAATTGGTTTTATGTTTTTACATATATGATTGATAAGGTACTTAATTGATTAAGTATTTGAAAAATTTCGATTTATTGTAATTGTGCAGAAGTGGAAGTGTTATTTGAAATAATAATGAATCGGTAAATACAAGAAATATATGAACCTTTGACACAGAAATAAAATGGAATTTGGTTGCATTCGAAATTTGGTACCAAAAACAATTAATAATGTAAAATATATCTTCAAATGCACATTATACAAACAAAATGGATTAATTTATGGTACACTTTTTGAAATGAAGTGTACTATCAAAATGAATTGAATATTTTCAAGTGGAACAAATAACGAGAGCATATTAGAGTAGAATATTCATGGATAATATAAATAGTATAATTGCATTTATCTAGAAAATTGAAAAACGAAATAATTAGGTGTAAGAGAAATATTTTAAAATATGTGTTGATGATAAAATTGATTTTGCATTTTGCAGAATAATTTGTATCTTATTTTGTCTAAAAACAAGCAATTATAAATAAAGTATTTTACATTTTTCTTCAAAGTTTTTACTAAACTTCTTTTAAAATCTTTCTCTTATACCTAAATATTTCTATTTTTAATTTACTAGTTAAATGCAATCCTACTTTTTTATTATCGATGTGTGTTGTACTCTAAACTTAATGATCTTTGTTTCACTTGAAAATATTCAATTCTTTATTATGATATACTTCATTTCAAAAAGTATGCCATAAATTAAACCATTTTGTTTGTTTAATGCGCATTTGAAGATATATTTTTCATCATCAATGGTTTTCATTTTCCATTAGCATCCTTGAAATTAATTACGAAAGAATATTTTAGAATTTTTAAATCAATTTGGAGTGTACATGCTCTCAGCATTTATTCTGTTGATAAGTATGTTACACTATTACTGTCAAACATCAAAAGGAAAACAAATTTAGTTTCATTTTTCTCCTTATATTACTACTGAATTATTTGCTATTGCCTAATTTGGCAAAGACGAAAAATCCCCGATTAAAATTATTTGCTTTTATTTTTTAACATTATTAAATGTTTCTGAATATTAAAATATTTATTTACATTTTTTCAGGATTTTAAAATGTGATATATTAATTTGTCTAATAGAAATAATAATATTGTTTAATCTTTGAACAAGAAAATTATTTTATACAGATGTGTAAATATTTCACAAATAAATAAAATTTCTGCATTTTGAATTTTATTACTAATACAATAATCTACACAACTGATAATAAAACGGTTGTGGGTCACCTCACTTTCAAAATTGAATTAATTAAACAATATCAATTATAAATCCAATAATAAAAATGGTTTTATGTTTTTACATATATGATTGATAATATACTTAATAAATTAAGAGTTTGAAAATTTCGATTTCTTCTAATTGTGTAATTGTGTAATTATTTGAAATTATAATGAATCCTTAAATACAAGAAATATATCAACCTTTGACACAGAAATAAAATGGAATTTGTTTGCACTCGCAATTTTGTTTCTTTTTGATGTTCCCTAATAGTCTAACAAAGTTATCAGCAAAAATATTTGCTGAGAGTATGTAGTATCCAAATTACTTTAAGTATTTTAAAATTAATTCGTAACGAATTTCCAGAATGATAATAGAAAACAAAAATAATTAATGATGTAAAATATAGCTTCAAATGCACATTAAACAAACAAAATCGATTTATTTCTGGTACATTTTTTGAAATTACCATCAAAATGAATTGTATATTTTGAAGTGGAACAAATAACGAGAATAGGTTAGAGTAGAATATTCATCGATAATATAAATAGTATGATTACATTTATCTAGAAAATTGTAAAACGAAATAATTAGGTGTAAGAGAAATAATTTAAAACATGTGTTGATGATTAAAATGATTTTGCATTTGCAGAATATTTTGTATCTTATTTTGTCTAAACACAAGCAATTATTAATAAAATATTTTACATTTTTTTCAAAGTATTGCCTTAAAACTTTGTTTGACTAAAATTTTTTAAAATCTTTCTCTTATACCTAATTATTTCATTTTTTAATTTACTAGTTAAAAGGAATCATACTTGTTTATGATCGATGTGTGTTCTACTCTAATCTCCATGTACTTTGTTTAACTTGAAATTATCCAATTCTCTATTATGATACACTTTATTTTAAAAATTGGGCCATAATTTAATCCATTTGTTTGTTTAATGTGCATTTGAAGATATATTTTACATCATTAATGGTTTTGATTTTCCTTTAGCATCCTCGAAATTAATTACGAAAGAATATTTGAGAATTTTTAAATTAATTTGGAGTGCACATGCTCTCAGCAATTATTCTGTTGATAAATATATTAAACTATTATGAAACATCAAAAGGAAAACAAATTTGTGTCCATTTTTCTCCTTAAATTACGACCGAATCATTTACTGTTTCGTAATTTGGTAAAGACGAATGAGTCTCCGATTAAAATTATTTGCTTTTATTTTCTTAACATTAATAAATATTTCTGAATATTAATTTTTTTTTATGTTTTTAACCGAATTTTAAAACATGGTATGATATTTTATATAAAAGAATTTATGATATTGATTAAAATTTGGATAATAAAGATATTACAGATAACTTTTTTATACACATATGAGAAATTTCACGAGTAATTATAATTTCTGCATTTTAAATTTTATGACTAATATAATAATCTAGATAACTGATTGGGTAACGGTTGTGGGACAACCTACTTTAAAAATGAATTAATTAAATATTATCCATCATTAAGCCAATAATAAATTGTTTTTATGTTGTTACATATATGATTGATAACGTACTTAATAAATTAAGAATTTGAAATTTCGATTATTTTTAATTGAGCAGAAGGCGATTTATTATTTGAAATTATAATGAATAAGTAAAAAAAGAAATATGTGAACCTTTGAAACAGAAATAAAATGGAATTTTTTTGCACTCGAAATTTGGTTTCTGTTTGATGTTCCCTAATAGTCTAACAAAGTTATCAGCAAAGATAATTGCTGAGAGTATGCAGCATCCGAATTGCTTTCAGTATTCTAAAATTAATTCTTAACTAATTCCAGGATGATAATCCAAAACGAAAACAATTAATGATGTAAAATATATCTTCAAATTCACATTAAACTAACAAAATGGATTAATTTATGGTACACCTTTTGAAATGAAGTATATCATCAAAATGAATTGTATATTTTCTAGAGGTACAAATAATGAGAGTAGGTTAGAGTAGAATATTTAAAGATAATATTGATAGTATGATTGCATTTATCTAGATATTACATATATATATATATATATATATATATTATATATATATATATATATATATATATATATATATATATATATATATAATATATATATATATATATATATATATATATATATATATTTATTTATTTATATATATATATATTAGATATTACAGATAACTTTTTTATAGAGATATCAGAAATTTCACGAGTAAGTATAAATTTCTGCATTCTAAATTTTATGATTAATATATTAATCTAGATCAGAGGGGGGGGGGGGGGGGGGGGGGGGGGGGGGGGGGGGGGGGGGGGGGGGGGGGGGGGGGGGGGGGGGGGGGGGGGGGAGGGGGGGGGGGGGGGGGGGGGGGGGGGGGGGGGGGGGGGGGGGGGGGGGGGGGGGGGGGGGGGGGGGGGGGGGGGGGGGGGGGGGATCGGGTAACGGTTGTTTTACACCCTACTTTAAAAAATGAATTAATTAAATAATATCCATCTTTAATCCAATAATAAATTGGTTTTATGTTTTTACATATATGATTGATAATGTACTTAATAAATTAAGAATTTGAAAATTTCTATTTCTTTTAATTGTGCAGAAGTCTAATTATTATTTGAAATTATAATGAATCGGTAAAAAAAGAAATATATGAAGTTTTCACACAGAAATAAAATGGAATTTGTTTCCATTCGAAATTTGGATTCTTTTTGATGTTCTCTAATAGTCTAATAAAGTTATAAGCAAAATTAATTGCTGAGAGTATGTAGTATCCGAATTGCTTTAAGTATTCTAAATTTAATTTGTAATTTATTTCCATTATGATAATAGAAAACAAAAACATTTAATGATGTAAAATATATATTCAAACACACATTAATCTAACAATATGGATTAATTTATGGTAAACTTTTTGAAATGAAGTGTACCATCAAATTGAATTAAATATTTTCAAGTGAAAATAAAAACGAGAGTAGATTAGAGTAGAATATTCATGGATAATATAAATAGTAAGATAGCATTTATCTAGCAAATAGAAAAAAAGGAAATAATTAATTGTAAGAGAAATATTTTAAAACATATGTTGATGATAAAAATGATTTTGCATTTTGCAGAATACTTTGTATCTTATTTTGTCTAAAAGCAAGCAATTATTAATAAAATATTTTACATGTTTCTTCAAAGTTTTGACTAAAAACTTCCTTTGACTAAAAAATTTTTTAAATCTTCCTCTTATACCTAATTGTTTCGATTTTTAATTTACTAGTTAAATACAATCACACTTTTTTATGATCGATGTCTGTTCTACTCTAATCTCAATGCTCTTTGTTTAACTTGAAAATATCCAATTCTCTATTATGATACACTTCATTTCAAAAAGTGTGCCATAAATTAATCAATTTGTTTGTTTAATGGGCATTTCATGATATATTTTACATCATTAGTGGTTTTGATTTTCCATTAGCATCCACGAAATTAATTACGAAAGAATATTTTAGAATTTTTAAAGCAATTTGGAGTCTACATGCTCTCAGCAATTATTGTGCTGATAACTGTATTACACTATTATGAAACATCAAAAGGAAAACAAATTTGTTTTCATTTTTCTAATTAAATTACTATTGAATCATTTGCTATTTCGTAATTTGGTAAAGATGAATAAGTCTCCGATTAAAAATTAGTCTCTTTTATTTTTTAACATATATAAATGCTTCTGAATATTAAAACTTTTATTTATTTTTTCTCCAATTTTAATACGTGGTATGATATCTTGTTTAAAAGAATTTTGATATTGATTATCTTTTGAACATGAAACAAATTACAGATAATTATTTTATACAGATTTAGAAATTTCACGTGTAAGTACAATTTCTGCATTTTGAATTTTCTGATTAATATAATAATCTAAGTTCGCTACACTGGACATGTATATTTATACCTACTATACAACATAATAGTCAGTGGTCACCACAGTGGACATAATTAATCTCAAAAATGGAAAATGATATATTTTTTTATTTTACAGAGATCCTAATGTCTATACAGACATATGAAAATAACAGAAATTAAAATTAAAAAATATTTGAAAAAAACATTCTGTCAAATTAAGAGATAACTGATGTGGTTCACCTCACTTTCAAAAATGAAATAATTAAACAATATCTATTATAAATCCAATAAAAAAAATGTTTTATATTTTTACTTATATGACTGATAATGTACATAATAAATAATAAAGAACTTGAAAATTTCAATTTCTTTTAATTGTGCAATAGGCGAAGTATAGTTTGAGAATAAAAAACGAATATATATATATTTATATATATTTATATGTGAAAAATATATTTATATATATTTATATAATATATTTATATATGAACATTTGACATATAAATAGAACGGAATTTGTTTGCGCTACAAAAATATTATTTAGTTCGGATTAACCCTGAAGTTATATGAAAGTTTAGAAACGAAACATTTAATTTTAAAATTTGCATTCCTATGTAACATTTATTGAGGTTCTCATAGGATGTTAATGAACAATAAATAAGTAACAGTATAAAAAAATTATTACTGTTGCAAAATATGAAGCATTTTAAAGCTTTTTCGAACAGGTGGAGGAACTGACTTTTTTGACATTTCTGTTTTGTTTCGCTTCTTATATCCTTCTTCAGAACAAATGAAATCTTAAATGTTATAGTCGAAGCATAATCTAAACAAGAGTAAAATAACCAATTGATTTATTATTATGCTGTATTAATTCAGCAGGAGACTATTCTTGACTTCTCGAAAACGTCAAAGATTACAAGCGCAAAGGAAATGACTGACGTTTCATAGACGTCATCATATTCCAAGGTCTTAAAACTCATTACTTGGTCTAATATTAAAAAAAATGCTTTTATATTTTCATTGATAATATGTTTGGTGAGAAAGTATGAGTATTAACTTTAAATTGTGAATTATATTTGCTTTACGACAAGTAATTAAACTATTATATTGTAACTTGAACTAAAACACACATTGCAAATAAAGTCACGTCCCGGATGTAATCATGAAAATTCTTGGTCAGATAATAAAAATTATTCATTTTTTGGGTTGTAAGTTTCAAAATTAGTCACTACTTGGATAAATGGCGTTGCAATACTAACATACTAAAGACTATTTATCTTCTTTCCAATATTATTGTGTCTTGCCATAGTGGCATTGTGTCTTAATAATTAGTAGTTTTGCGTATGTTTGCTACCCTTTTTAGCTGCAGGATGACACTGAGTTTAAAATTCTTATTTTGTTTTCTATTCTTACATATACTACAAATTAAATCTATCATACATACTGTTTAATGACACTCCTCATGCGATACGTTTCATAGCACACATTTTTTATTACCAGGATCTAAGTTAAACCATATTTACCCTGGACTTAAATTATAATAGATTAATTATATAAATAATTATGGGTGTGAATGCTCCTGAAAAATACCCTAAATTTTATACCTTTTTTTTTAAATTTCATATCGACGCTTTGTGCTGAAAAGGCAAGTGATTGTATTTTGCCCTAAGGGGATATTTCTTTGCTTCCAGTATTATGTGAACCAGTACATGTTCATTAATAAAGCTTCGAAACTATTCAGATCTGTTACTGCCTATCTATGTGGTTCTAGAAAATTGTACAAGAAATATTTTATTAATATCATAACCTCTGTCGATTGAGAATGCAGGATGCATGTGAAAGTTTTGAAAATATTATTCCATTGTATTATTCCGATTCGTCTTAATTTAAACATTGCACCAAAAACTTTATCTACTTAATCTATACAAAAGAATACATGTAACAGCAGACAATGAAAATTTTTACACTATTCATACAATTTCAGGTAAAATTCCGACACTAGAATTGATAATTAATTCTTCTTTTACAAAACCTAAGAATAACTATTTAAATCGTGTCTGCCCGAGTGCACTTCACTGAAATAATAATGTATTTTTAAACATACTTCAATTTCGTCTCTCAAAACACAATCTTCTAAGGCTATTGTAAAGAATTGGGTGTAAAGAGTAGTAAGGGAAACATATTTATTTGGTTCTCAAAATACGAAATAAGAATTCTCGTTTTTTAAATATTCCTTTTAAGCAATTCCATACGGATGAATGGGCATATTTAATTTATTTTCTGGTTAATGAATTTTCGTTCGGCCTTTGATCTGCAGATGGACTACATTTTTGCTTTCAAAAATTTTTAATGGACGGAAATATTTCTTAAATTAAGATGCAAACTAGAAATTTATACGAATGGATGGATAAATTGTCTAGTAAAAGGATAAATTGTACTTTTATGCTCTTTGAAATGTTGCTGAAAGCAAAAGAAATATGAAAAAGAGTGCGTTAGGTTTTTTAGTCTGCTTAGAAAAAGTACGGTAGACAGAGAGTTGGTAGGAAATTTATTATAAAATAATAATAGGGAGAGCATGTCATAGTATTTTACTTTCTTTGTTATTTTTTTGGAATGGGAATTTTTATTACTATATAATTTGTAGTGTAATATTTATACACATTGATACTATACATATGCATAACCATTAGTTTAAAACAACCGGTATATACATTATTGTATTTTCAACTGAAACACATATTCCATATAAAGTCACACCCCGGATATAATTTTGAAAGTTCTTGGTCAGATAATAAAAATTATTCATTTTTCGGTTGTGAGTTTCAAAATTATTCATTTCTTGGATGAATAGCATTGCAATATTAACCTAGTAAAGACTATTTATCTTCTTTCCAATATTTTTTGGAAATTGTCATAGTGGTATTGTATCTTAATAAATAGGTTTGCGGTCATGTTTTGACTGAAGGATCACACCTGAGTTTAAAATTCTTAATTTATTTTCAATTCTTACATATGCTAAATATATTTATGTTTTATATTCTGTAATATACATTTTGATACTTTTGGTAAAATTTTGTATTAATTCTTATATGTTTTAACTGGTTAAATTTTAGAATTTTTTTTATAAATTAATTATGTAATGCTATTATAATATTAAATGTCATTGAATAATCTTTGTTTTGTGCTAATAAAAATTATTATATTTTATTTGAAGTTTCTTCTTAATATTAACTATAAATTATAACATACTAAAATTTTTATTTTATTGTATTATTGTTCTTAAATAGTTATTATATTTTTTTTTTGCTACCCTTTTTAGCTGCAGGATGACATTGAGTTTTAAAATTTTATTTTTTTCTTTCTTACATAACTCAACTACTATATTTTTTTAATAATTAATACACATAATTACTAATTTTACAATTTATATTATTTATTTTTATTAAAATTTTCTATTTTCTAATATTAGATTTTAAAATATTATTAATATGTATAATGCTTTCTGAAAATTATTTATTTAAATTTTTTTATATTCTTTTCTTCTTTTTATTTTTTATTTATATTATTTTTTATGTATTTTTATACTCCGCTTTATTCAATTTGTTAGTTTTCTATTTTTTCTTATTCTCAATTTACAACATTTATATTTTTTATATTGTCATATGTTTAATCATTCTTTTTAATTTTGTTTTTTTGCTTTATTTGAATTTTTTTTTTACTACCTTGTGTTTTTAACTATTTAATATCTTTTTTTTTACTACACTTTTTTATTCTAACTTTTCATTATATTTTTAAAATATTATTTTTTCTTAATATTTTTACAATTTTTATTACTTTAATCTTACAAAATAATTTTTTTTTTTATTTTTCTTTTTAATTCTTCATTACTTTAAGATATAAAAAATTATTTTTTCTTTCTAATACTTTTTATAAATTTTATATATATCTTCTAAAATTAATTGTACTTTTTATGCTTTGAAAAAGCAATACTTTTTTTAGAATAATTTTTAGGAATTTTTTTTTAACATTAATTTATTATTTTAAATAATTTATTACTTTATAATGTTATTTATAAACATTAAATCACATTTTTAAAAAAATTATTTATTTTCAATGAACATATTATTTTCACATTTTATTCTTTATAATTTTTATTTTATATTTTTCTCAAAATTATTAACTACTTTCTTAATAATTTTATTTTATATTCATTTTTAACCATAAATTATTTTATTTATTCTTAATCATAATTATTATTCATTTTTACTAATCACCTGTTTAAAATTCTTTAATTTATTTTAATTCTTACAATTTAATTAAATTCTACTCTTTATTATACATTAACTTTTGATAGTTTTTATTATCTTACTTTTGCTTTTTTTATATTTTTGTTTATTATTTTATTTTTTTTGTTTTCTTTTTTAATAAGTTTTTGTTTTATTATAAATTATTTTTATAAAATGTTTCTTTTTTATTTAAATTTTTTTTAATATTTCAGATTTTTTTTTTTTTTAGAAATTTTAATTTCTTTTTCTAATTTTTATTATTTTTAATTTTTATTCATTGTATTATATTTTTTTTATTTGTATTTTTTTTATTTATACTTATTTTTTTTATTTTTTTATTTTTTTTTCTTTTTTTTTTTTTTTTATTTTTTGTTTTTCTTTTTTTATTTTTTTTTACTATTTTTTCTTGTTTTTTTATTAAGGTTTTATTTTTTCGTTGTTTTATTTTAAATTTTCCTTTTAAGTTTTTTTTTTATTTATTTTTTCTTTTTTTTTTCGTTCGGCCTTTGATCTGCAGATGGACTACATTTTTGCTTTCAAAAATTTTTAATGTTTTATTTCTTAAATTTTTTCATATATTGTTTATTTTTTTAGTTTTGTACTCTTTAAATGTTTGAAATCTTTATTCTTACCGCGTTAGTTTTTCTTACACTAATAAGAAAAAGTACGCTCGACAGACAGTGCTAGGAAATTTATTAGAAAATAATTAATTGAGTGCATGCCAATAGTATTTTACTTCTATTGTAATTTATTTTGAAAGATGAATTTTTATCATTATATATTTCGTAGTGTAATATTTATACACAATGATACTACACATATGCATACCATTAGTTTAAAACTACCGGTATATACAATAATGTAACTTCAACTAAAACACACATTGCATATAAAATCACGTCGTGGATATAATCATGAAAGTTCTTGGTCAAATAATATAAATTTATCATGTTTTCGGTTGTTAGGTTCAAAATTATTCATTTCTTGGCGGCATAACTTTGCAATATTAACATACTAAAGATAATTTATATCTTTTCCAATATTATTGTGACTTGTCATAGTGGTAATGTGTCTTAATAAATAGATTTGTATATGTTTGCGATCAATTTTGGACTGATGACACCTTAGATTATTATTTAATTCGTAGTGTAATATTTATACACAATGATACTACACATACGCATATCCATTAGTTTAAAACTTCCGGTATATACAATAATGTAACTTCAACTGAAACACGGATACAATCATCAAAGCTCTTGTTCAGATAATATAAATTATTCATTTTTTCGGTTTTAGTTCAAAATTATTCATTCCTTGGATGAATACCATTTCAATATTACCATAGTAAACATTATGTATCTTCTTTCCAATATTATTGGGACTTGTCATAGTGACATTGTGTCTTAATAAATAGGTTTGCGACCATGTTAGGACAGAATGATCACACCTGTGTTTAAAATTCTTATTTTATTTTCAATTCTTACATTAGCTAGAAATTAAATTTATGATCTATACTCTTTAATGATACGACTCATTCGATACTTTTGATAGTACACATTATGTATTACCAGGTTCTTAGTTCAACCATTTACCCTGGCCTTAAATTATAGTAAATTAATTAAATAAATAATTGTAGGTGTGTATGCTCTTGAAATATACCCTGAACGTTATATCATTTTGTATTCTAAATTTGATTCTTTGTGCTAAAAAGGCATGTGATTATACTTTGCCCTCTGGGAATGTTTCTTTACTTCCAGTATTATGTGAACCACAGTATTACAGGTCCATTAATCATGCTTTAAAACTATTCAGATCTGTTAGTGACTCTATATGTTGTTCTAGAAAATTGAAAAGCAAACAATTTATAAATATCATAAACTCTGTCGACTGATAATGCATGATACATGGGAAAGTTTTGTAAAGGTTATTCCATCGTATTATTCTGATTCTTCTCAATTTAAACATTATACCAAAAACTTTATCTACTTGATCTATACAAAAGAATAGATGTAACACCAGACAATGGAAATTTATACACTATTTATACAATTTCAGGTAAAATTTCGGAATTTATAATTAATTTTTCTTTTACAAACCTTAGAATAACTATTTAAATCGTGTCTGCCCGAGTGCACTTCACTGAAATAATAATGTATTTTTAAACATACTTCAATTTCGTCTCTCAACACACAAACTTCTAAGGCTTTTGTAAAGAGTAGTAAGGGAAACATATTTATTTGGTTCTCAAAATGCGAAATAAGAATTCTCGCTCTTTAAATATTCCTTTTAAGCAATTCCATAAGGATGAATGGGCATATTTAATTTATTTTCTGGTTAATGAATTTTCGTTCAGCCTTTGATCTGCAGATGGACTACATTTTTGCTTTCAAAAAATTTTAATGGACGGAAATATTTCTTAAATTGAGATGCAAACTAGAAATTTATTCGAATGGATGGATAAATTTTTTAGAGAAAGGATAAACTGTACATTTATACATTTTGAAATGTTACTGAATGCAAAATAAATACGAAAAATACCATCTTCGTTTTTCTTAGTGTAATAAGAAGAATTACGCTCAACATACAATTGATAGGAAATTTGTTATAAAATCATAATAGGGAGAGCACGTCATAGTATTTTACTTTCTTTGTAAATTATTTTGAAAGATGAACTTTTATTATTATCTAATTTGTAGTGTAATATTTATACACATTGATACTACACATATGCATAACCATTAGTTTAAAACTACCTGTATATACAATAATGTAACTTCAACTAAAACACACATTGCATATAAAATCCCGTCTCAGATATAATCATGAAAGTTCTTGGCAGATAGTATATATGATTCATTTTTTGTGGTGCTAGTTTTAAAATTATTCATTCCTTGGATAAATAACATTGCAATACTCACATACTAAAGACTATTTTTCTCCATTCCAATATTAATGTGTCTTGTCATAGTGCTATTGTGTCTTAATAAATAGGTTTGCGTATGTTTGCGACCATTTTTGGACTGTAGGATCACACTTGAGTTTAAAATTCTTATTTTGTTTTCTATTCTTGCATATGGTACAAATTAAATTTATGATACATACTCTTTAATGGTACGACGTATTCGATACTTTTGATAGCAAACATTTTGTATTTTCCAGGTTCTCATTTACTTATACCATATACCTTATATTTTAATAGATAAATTAAAGAAATAATTGTGCGTGTGTATGCTCCAGAAAAATCCCCTAAAATTTGCACCCTTCTGTAACATTCATTTCGATGTTTTGTGCTAAAATATATGTTATTATACTATGCCCTATGGAAATGTTTCTTTTCTTCCAGTATTGCGTGAATTACCGTAGTACATGTTTATTAATAATACTTCAAAACTATTCAGATCTGTTAGTGCCTATCTATGTGGTTCTAGAAAATTGCAGAGCAAATATTTTATGAATATCACAACCTCTGTCAATTTATAATGCATGATACCTGTGAAAGTTTTGAAAAGATTATTCCATTTTATTATTCTGATTCTTCTCAATTTAAACATTGTACCAAAAACTGTATCTACTTGATCTATACAAAAGAAAACATGTAACACCAGACAATGGTAATTTATACTCTATTTATACAATTTCAGGTAAAATTCAGACAGTAGAATATATAATTAATTTTTCTTTTTCAACCCTTAGAATAACTATTTAAATCGTGTCTGCCCGAGTGCACTTCACTGAAATAATAATGTATTTTTAAACATACTTCAATTTCGTCTTTCAACACACAAACTTCTAAGGCTTTTGTAAAGAATTGGGTGTAAAGAGTAGTAAGGGAAGTAGATTTATTTGGTTCTCAAAATACGAAATAAGAATTCTCGCTCCTTAAATATTCCTTTTAAGCAATTCCATAAGGATGAATGGGCATATTTAATTTATTTTCTGGTTAATGAATTTTCGTTCGGCCTTTGATCTGCAGATGGACTACATTTTTGCTTTCAAAAATTTTTAATGGACTGAAATATTTCTTAAATTGAGATGCAAACTAGAAATTTATTCGAATGGATGGATAAATTGTCTAGTGAAAGGATAAATTGTATTTTTATACTCTTTGAAATGTTACTAAAAGCAAAAGAAATATAAAAAATAGTGCGTTATGTTTTCTTAGATTAATTAGAAAAAGTACGGTCGACAGACAGTTGCTACGAATTTGATTATAAAATAATGATTGAGAGAGTATGTCATAATATTTTACTTTTTTTGTAAATTGTTTTAAACGATTAATTTGTATCATTATTTAATTCTTGGAGTAATATTTATAGATATTGATAGTACGCATATGCATAACCATTAGTTTAAATCTACCGGTATAAACAATACTGAAACTTCAACTAAAACACACATTGCATATAAAATCACGTCCCGGATATAATCATGAAAGTTCTTGGTCAGATAGTATATATTATTAATTTTTTGGGGTATTAGTTTTAAAATTATTCATTCCTTGGATAAATAACATTGCAATACTAACATACTAATGATTATTTTTCTCCATTCCAATATTAATGTGTCTAGTCATAGTGCTACTGTGTCTTAATAAAGAGATTTGCGTATATTAGTGACCATGTTTGGACTGTATGATCACACCTGAGTTTGAAATTCTTATTTTGTATTCTATTCTTGCATATGCTAAAAATTAAATTTATGATACATACTCTTTAATGACACTACTCATTCGATACTTTTGATAGTACACATTTTGTGTTACCAGGTTTTCAGTTAAATAATTTAAATTGGCCTTAAATTTTAATAGATTAATTAAATAAATAATTATGTATGTGAATGATCCTGAAAAATACCCTAACAGCAGACAATGGAAATTTATACACTATTTATACAATTTCAAGTAAAATTCAGACAGTAGATTTGATAAATAATTCTTCTTTTACAAAACCTTAGAATAACTATTTAAATCGTGTCTGCCCGAGTGCACTTCACTGAAATAATAATGTATTTTTAAACATACTTCAATTTCGTCTCTCAACTCACAAACTTCTAAGGCTTTTGTAAAGAATGTGGTGTAAAGAGTAGTAATAAAACATATTTATTTGGTTCTCAAAATACGAAATAAGAATTCTCGTTCCTTAAATATTCCTTTTAAGCAAATCCACAAGGATGAATGGGCATATTTAATTTATTTTCTCTTTAATGAATTTTCGTTCGGCCTTTGATCTGCAGATGGACTATATTTTTGCTTTCAAAAATTTTTAATTTACGGAGATATTTCTTAAATTGAGATGCAAACTAGAAATTTATTCGTATGGATGGATAAATTGTCTAGTAAAAGGATA
>CM063509.1:114632740-114657740 GCA_032207245.1 Pardosa pseudoannulata
TTTGAGATCATATTACCCCTTATTGTATGCTGTTTTTTAATTCAATTAGTCATATTGTAACAGTAGTCATGACTTGTAATAAATGATATGAAGATTTTTCATCTACAGTAGATTTATAAAAATATCATGGTAAGGAATTTCTTCCAAATGAGACTGAATTTATATAGCAGTAAAATTTATTTTTCGATACATGTGTGCTGTGTTATGCTCTTTGTATGATTAAATTAAGAGAATAAACTTGATACGAACTTTTTTTTCGAGAGTATTTTAAATTAAAAGTATATTTTATACATGATAAAAGTGTTTTTGAGATCATATTACCACTAATTGTATGATGTTTTTCTTTTATTCAGTTAGACATAATTTAATTGTAGTTGTTAGTAGATATAAATAATTTAAAGATTCTTCATCTATTCTAGATTTATTAGAGGTAAGGATCGTGATAAGGAATATTTTCTATATAAAATTGAAACGGTATAGTTGTAAAAATTATCATGCAATAGCTGTGTACATCTGTGTAAAAAGAATAATTTAAGTTAGTATGTTTTGTAAAATAATTTATGATTTTATTTATAACGTGAGTGTTTACAACTAATATCAAGTGTTTTGATTAAATTAACCGTAAATTAAATTTAATTGTCAGTAAAGAACAAACAAATAACGCCTTTATAATTTAAAATGAATCAACAGTTGCATTTTATTTAAATTTTGATATTAGTTAACTTTAAATTAAAAATATCTTACTTAAATGTGACGATTAAAATGACTTAAATGAACGATTAAAGAAAAAATGAAATGGAGTACCACGTGTTCCGAAATTGTAAATGTGGAAGATCTGGAGTTCTATTTGTTATAGTTTAATTTGAATAGCAGTAAGCTTATTGATGGTTTCCATTTTTATAAACAGGATAACTCAGATATAAAATATATTTTACTTGAAAAACAGCAATGAGTAGAAAATATTTTTCTGTTTTTCTTACACTATGCTTTATTGCGGCTAATAGATAGTCAAGTATGGAATATTTTTGTGTTGAATACAAAAATTTAGCTGAGTGTGAAGACAAAACAAAACAAAAAAAAACAAAAAAAAAAAGAGTTCATATACAGATAAGTAATTCACCAAAAATATGATTTGTACTAACTGAACTCTGATAAAATAGCTTAAAAAATTTTAAATGTTAAATAACCAGTTTATTGCCCCATTATCTTAGCTATTGAGTATATAAGATTTAGAATTCACATAAAATTTAAACTATAGAAAACTAAGTTCTAAGACCTTTAACAGAGTACGGGAGTGTACAAAATTCTCAAAATACAGTAAATTTATTTGATAAACAATAATCAGGAAATTTGATCGTAGAAATTCTTTAGATAGGAAAATATCTACATTGATTTTCATGATATATTTTATATCATATTTCTTGTATAAAGAGTGATTGAAAGTGTTTAATATGCTTCTTTAAAAGAACGAATTTGCTTCTTCGTCTGTTCCAAGCGTGATTTCTTCAGCTTAACATCAAGATTATATACGTCGTTCATTTTTTATCTTCTGAAAAAACCTGTATTTACAATCTACTCAAATTTTATTCGTTTAGAAAGCAGTTACTCATATATATAAAAAACCTGTCTCAATATGATTATTTACTATTTTCATCTTACATTGTCTTTATATTTAATACTAAAATATTCTTCTAGTTTGAAAATGTTCTGAATTTCTTTACAAGAAATAGACGAAGGAACTCGAACTATTTAGTATTCGAATGATTTAGACTATAATAAATTATTCGAATGATTTAAACTATAGTACAATAAGTTCTAGGACCACGAACTGAGTACAGGGATGTACAAAATTCTCAAAATACAGTAAATAGGGTTTAATAAACAGCATTTTATCATTTCAGCGTTTTAGTCTTTTATCAACATTTAATATCTAAAATCTCTCTTTACACCATTGTTGATTATAGTCGAGAGGTAATGCAAGTTTTATGTATGTCTTTCGCTAAAGGAAAACCCTTTTGACTTTTAAAACAGTTTATAATATTATCTTTATAAAATGTTATTAAATTGATCATCAGTTTTTTTTCTGTAGCTTAAAGTTGTTGCCTGTTTTTTTATAGCTAGTAAACCGATTCAGAAAATTACAGAATGTATGGTTTCGAGTTACCATGTCTCATCTATCACATTTCTGTAGTTTGGGAAATTTGAAACTACAAATATTGTCAAAGTACTAATTGTTTTAATTGTACATGTGTTATAGAATTGAAATTGAGAATGGAGGTAATATATTTATTGCTGGCTTTATTTCTAAAAATTAACGTGCAATAGCTGTGTACATCTGTGTAAAATGAATAATAATTTAGTATGTTTTGTAAAATAATTTGTGGTTTTCTTTATAACAGGAGTGTTTATAACTAATGGAAATTTTATATCACGTGTTTTGATTAAATTAACTGTAATTTAACTTTAATTGTCAATAAAGAACAAATAAATAACGCCTTTAGGAATTAAAGTAAATCAGCAGTTGCATTTTATTTAAATTTTGATATTAGTTAAACTCTAAATTAAAAATATCTTACTTAAATATCAGAGAACGATTAAAGATAAAATGAAATGGAATTTCACGTGTTCCGAAATTGTAATTGTGGAAGATATGGAGTTCTATTTGTTATAGATTAATTTAAATAGTAGTAAGCTTATTGATGGTTTACATTGTTATAAACAGGATAACTCAGATATAAAATAAATTTTACTTGAAAAACAGCAATGAGTAGAAAATATTTTTCTCTTTTTCTTACACTATGCTTTATAGCGGCTAATGGATAGTCAAGTATGGAATATAAAATCTATGGAAACAAAAATTTAGCTGAGTGTTATAACAAAAAAATAGTTCACATACAGATAAGAAATTCACCAAAAATATAATTTGTACTAACTGAACTCTGATAAAATAGCTTAAAAAAGTACAAATAACCCGTTTATTGCCCCATTATTTTAGCTATTGAGTATCTAAGATTTAGAATTCACATAAAATTTAAATGATAGTAAAGTAAGTTCTAGGACCAATAACAGAGTACGGGGGTGTACAAAATTCTCAAAATACAGTAAATTTATTTGATAAACAGTAATCAGGAAAATTGACCGTAGAAATTCTTTAGATACAAAAATATCTACATTGATTTTCATGATATATTGTATATCATATTTCTTGCATAAAGAATGATTGAACGTGTTTAATATGCTTCTTTAAAAGAACGAATTTGCTTCCTCGTCTGTTCCAAGCGTGTTTTCTTCAGCTTAACATCAAGATTATATACGTCGTTCATTTTTTATCTTCTGAAACAACCTGTATTTACAATCTACACAAATATTATTCTTTTAGAAAGCAGTTTACTCATATCTATAAAACACCTGTCTGAATATGATTATTTACTATTTTCATCTTACTTACATTGTCTTTATATTTAATACTAAAATTTTCTTCTAGTTTGAAAATGTTCTGAATTTCTTTACAAGAAATAGACGAAGGAACTCGAACTATTTAGTATTCGAATAATTTAGACTGTATTAAATGATTCGAATGATTTAAACTATAGTACAATAAGTTCTAGAACCACGAACTGAGTACAAGTGTGTAGAAAATTCTCAAAATACAGTAAATTTGGTTTGATAAACAGCATTTTATCATTTCAGCATTTTAGTCTTTTATCAGCATTTAATATCTAAAATTTCTCTTTACACCATTGTTGATTATAGTCGAGAGATAATGCAAGCGTTATGTATGACTTTCGCTAAAGTAAAACCTTTTTGACTTTTAAAACAGTTTATAATATTATCTTTATAAAATGTTATTAAATTGATCATCAGTTTTTTGCTGTAACTTAAAGCTGTTGCCTGTTTTTTTATAGATAGTAAACCGATTCAGAATATTACAGAATGTATGGTTTCGAGTTACCATGTCTCATTTATCACTTTTCTGTAGTTTAGGAAATTTGAAACTACAAATATTGTCAAAGTAATAATTGTTTTAATTGTGCATGTGTTATAGAATTGAAAGTAAGAATGGAGGTAATATATTTATTGCTGGCTTTATTTCTAAAAATTATCGGGCAATAGCTGTATACATCTGTGTAAAATGAATAATAACTTAGTATGTTTTGTAAAATAATTTATGGTTTTCTTTATATCATGAGTGTTTATAACTAATGGAAGTTTTATATCACGTGTTTTGATTAAATTAACTGTAATTTAACTTTAATTATCAATAAAGAACAAAAAATAACGCCTTTATGAATTAAAGTAAATCAACAGTTGCATTTTATTTAAATTTTTATGTTAGTTGAAATCTGAATTAAAGATGTGTTACTTTAATGTCAGAAGAACGATTGACAATAAAATAAAATCGAATTTCATGCGCCGATATTCTCCAAAATCTAATTGTGGATGATCTGGAATGCTTTTTGTTATAATTTAAATAGTAGTAAGCTTAAGAACGGTTTACATTGTTGTGAAAAATATAACTCAGATATAAAGTAAATTTTACTTGAAAAGCTTCAACGGGTAGAAATATTTTTTTCTTTTTCTTACACTATGCTTTATTACAGTTAATGGATAATCAAATATGGAATATTTTTGAGCTGTATATTGAAATTTAGCTAAGAATTAAGACGAAAAAAAAGAGTTCCTATACAGATTAAATTCAACAATAATATAATTTGTAGTAACTAAACTCTTATTAAAGGATAAAGTAGTTTAAAAAATTTACAAAAGTTAAAAAACCAGTTTATTGTCCCATTAACTTAGCTGTTGAGGATCTAAGATTTAGAATTCACATAGAATTTAAACTATAGTAAAGTAAGTTCTAGAACCACAAACTGAGTACAGGGTTGTAGAAAACTCTCAATATACAGTAAATTTAGTTTGATAAACAGGAATCAGGAGAAATGATAGAAGAATTTTTTTCTTTAGATACGAAAATATCTACATTGAGTTTTCGTAAGGTATAGTATAACATATTTCTTGCAAAAATGATGATTGAAAGTGTTTAATATCCTTCTTTAAAAGGATGATTTCGCTTCTTCCTCTGTTCTGGAAATATTTCCTCCAGTTTAACATCAATATTATGTAAGTCGTTCATTTTCTATCTTCTGACACAACCTTTATTTACAATCTACTCAAATCTTATTCTTTTAAAAAGCAGTTTACTCAAGTCTATAAAAAAACCTGACTGTATATGATTATTTACTATTTTCATCTTACTTATATTGTCTTATATTTAATACTAAAATATTCTTCTAGTTTGAAAATGTTCTAAATTTCTATACAAGTAATAGAGGAAGGAACTCGAACTACTTAGTATTCGAATGATTTAGAATTCACATAATATTTAAACTATAGTAAAATAAGTTCTATAACCACTAACTGAGTACAATAATGTCTCAAAATGCAGTACATTTGGTTTGATAAACGACATTTTATCATTTCAGCATCTTAGTCTTTTATCAGCATTTTATATCTAAAATTCCACTCTACACCATTGTTGCTTATAGCCGAGAGACAATGCAAGTGTTATATATGTCTTTCGCTAAAGGAAAACATCTTTGACTTTTAAAACCTTTTAAAATGTTATGAAATTGATCCTTAGTTTTTTGCTGTAGCTTAAAGCTGGTGCCTGTTTTTTTAGAGCTAGTACACTGATTCAGAAAATTACAGCATGTATGGTTTCGAGTTACCATATCTCATTTATCACATTTCTGTTGTTTCGGAAATTTGAAACTAAAAATAATATCAATGTAATAAATGCTTTAATTGTACGTGTGTTATATACGTTGAGGTTCACGCTGATAGGTGGCGTTTTGGTCATGTTCCACGAGAAAGAAAAGAAATTGGTGTGTGAGAAGTGGCACCCGTGAGAAATGGTGTCCTAAACTATAACTGTCAAAATTACTAAATGTGCATTGTTGTTGTTAAAATACATGATTTTTAAGAGAAGTATTTTGTGTGTACATTCAACAATATAATTGAAAGTGAGAATGGAGGTAGTATATTTGTTGCTGGCTATATTTCTAAAAATTCATTACAACTTATTCAATTGTGTAATAAATCTTGTTCTTATTCACAAAAGTGATGAATGATAACAAATATCAGTGACTGAGGATGACAGCTATCCTATACTACAATATCTAACGATGAACAAAGGAGATGAATTAAAATCAATATTCAGATCTTCAAACGTGTTTTACATTTTCCATCAAGTTACATGCAAGGCAATATGTCATCATTAAATCGTTATCTGCATGCAATGATATTTCTCAAGGGGGATGTAGCAAGTAATATATTTCAATTTGCAGTTTATTAAAACTAACACATTGATTAGATAATTACCCATATAATTGCAAGCAAGAGTCATTCATTAGATTTAATTAGGAATCCTGAAAGGTTACAGCAGTACAACTGTCAAGTAAAGTGGTTGTCAAGTTCTATTATGACAGAATGTCTATATTTTTCAAATATTTAAAATAAACTTCTTTAAATCCCGTAAATAATATTAAGATGTCTCTTGTAATTTTAATATTATTAAAAAATGATATCTATTAAGGTTTTCTGACCAAAGTAATAATAGAAAGAAAAATTAAGTGATATTAAGATTGATTTTCTAAAGAAATTATTGTTTTATTATATAATAATAGCAATATTTTCTCCCCAAATAATATCATAATGTATCATAATTCGATTATATGAAATGATATATTTCGGTTGCTTTAAACAGACACTTATATGGTATTATTAAATTCCTTGTAGACGGAGAAGAGCTCTTTAATGAGCTTTAAAATTTTTATCGATAAAAAATTACTGAACCCTATAATTTTAATTTGATATTTTTAAAAGATATATTTAAAGAAAATATATATTCTTAGCACTGGAAGTATCATAAAAACATCAGATTTTTTATGTTAGATAAATATTCGCATATGTTATTTTATCTGCATTCACTGTGCATAACAAGACCAGAAACGTAGATGTACGAGAAATGTTTAATAATATCTTTTAAATTAATACGAATAAAAGCATTCTGAATCCGATTTAGATTAATTTGATATAATATAAAAAATATATTTAGAGACATTATTGATTGTTGGCACTGTGAAAAACCATAAATATTGTATTTCAGTTAAATAATTTCATCTGTTATTTTATCTGTATATATTGCACAGGACAAAGGCAGAAATGTAGTTGTTGGAGAGATCTTTAATACAACCTTTTAAATTATTGAGGATAAAATATTGCGGAACCCGATTTAATTTAATTTGATATTCCTTAATATATATATTTATAGAAAAAAATGATTTTTGTCAGCATTATAAAAACCTCAGGTTTTTTATGTCAGTTAAATATTTTCCCATGTTAATTTATCTGCATTGATTGTGCATGAAACTCCAGAAATGTAGATGTAGGAGAAATATTGGTTACCATCTTTTAAATTAATATGAATTAAACTTTTCTGAATTTGATTTAGTTTGATTTGTCATTCCTTAAAAGATATATTTCTAGACAGTATTGATTTTACTCACTGGGAAATACCATAACTATTGTATTTAAGTTAAATAATTTCATCTGTTACTTTATCTGTATATATTGCACATGACAAAGTCAGAAATATAGATGTTGGAGAGCTCTTTATTAAAACCTCTTAAATTATTATGGATAATATATTGCGTAATCTGATTTAGTGTAATTTCATATTCCTTAAAAGATATATTTAGAGACACTATCGATTTTAGGCACTGGGAAAAACGTAACTATTGTATTTTAGTTAAATAATTTCATCTCTTACTTTATCTGTATATACTGTACGTGACAAAGATAGAAATGTAGATGCTGGAGAGTTCTTTAATACAACCTTTTAAATTTATATCGATAAAATACCACGGAACCCAATTTAGTGTAGTTGGATATTCCTTAAAAGTTATATTTAGAGGCAGTATTGTTTTTAAGCACTGGGAAATATCATAATTATTTTATTTCAGTTAAATAATTTCATCTGTTACTTTATCTGTACATATTGCACATGACAAACCCAGAAATGTAGATGTTGGAAAGCTCTTTAATACAACCTTTTAAATTTCTATAGATAAAATATTGGAGAACCTGATTTAGTTTTATTTGATATACCTTAAAATATATTTAGTGACACTAGTGTCTTTATGCACTGGGAAATTTCATAACTACTGTATTTCAGTTTAATAATTTCATCTGCCATTTTATCTGTAAAAATTGTACGCGACAAAGCCAGATTTTTAGATTTCAGAGAGCTCTTTAATACAACCTTTTAAATTAGTATGGATAAAATATTGCGGAACTGGATTTAGTTTAATTTGATATTCTTTACAAAATATATTTAGAGGCAGTGCTGTTTTTAAGCACTAGGAATTACCATAATTATTGTATTTCAGTTAAATAATTTCATCTGTTACTTTATCTGTATATATTGCACATGGCAAAGACAGAAATGTAGATGTTGGAGAGCTCTTTAATACAACTTTTTAAATCATTATGGATAAATATTGCGGAACCCGATTTATTTTAATTTTATACTCCTTAAAATATATATTTATAGAAATAATTGATTTTTGACAGTGGAATTATTATAAAAATATCAGCTTTTTTATGTCAGTTAAATATTCTCATGTGCTATTTTATCTGCATTCATTGTGCATCACAACGCGAGAAATGTAGATGTAGGTGAAATATTTAATACAATCTTTTAAATTAATATGAATAAAAATATTCTGAATCCGATTTAGTTTAATTTGAAATTCTGTAAAAGATATATTTAGAGACACTATTGATTATAGGCACTGTGAAAAACTGTAACTATTGTATTTCAGTTAAATAATTTCATTTGTTACTTTGTCTGTATATATTGTACATAACAAAGCCAGAAATGTAGATGTTCGAGAGCTCTTCCATACATACCTTTAAATTAGTATGGATAAAATATTGCGAAACCCGATTTAGTTTAATTTGATATTCCTTAAAAGACATATTTAGAGACACTATTGATTTTAGTCACTGTGAAAACCATAGCTATTGTATTTTAATTTAATAATTTCATCTGTTACTTTATCTGTATATGTTGCACATGACAAACCTAGAAATGTAGATATTTCAGAGTTCTTTAAGACAACCTTTTAAATTATTATGGATAAAATATTGCTTAATCCGATTTAGTTTAATTTTATATCCTGTAAAACATATATTTAGAGGCACTTGACTGCAAGCATCGGGAAAATCGATAATTCTTGTATTACAATTTAATAATTTCATCTGTTATTTTATCTGTATATATTGTACATTACAAAGCCAGAAATAGAGATATTGGAGATCTGTTTAATACAACATTTTAAATCATTATGGATAAAGTATTTCAGAACTCGATTTAATTTAATTTGATATCCTATAAAAGATATATTTAGAGACACTATTGTGTTTAAGCACTGGAAAACACTAAAATTATTGTATTTCAGTTAAATAATTTCCTATGTTATTTTATTTGTATATATTGTACATGACAAAGCCAGAATTGTAGATGTTGGAGAGTTCTTTAAGAGAAGCATTTAAATTATTATGGATAAAATATTATGGAACCCGATTTAGTTTAAATTCATATTCCTTAAAATATATATTTATAGAAAATAACTGATTTTTGTCAGTGGAAGCATTATAAAAACCTCAACCTTTTTATGTTAGTTAAATATTCTCATATGTTATTTTATCTGCATTCATTGTGCATAACAACGCCAGAAATGTAGAAGTGGAGAAATATTTGATACCATCTTTTAAATTAATATGAATTAAACTTTTCTGAATTTGATTTAGTTTGATTTCATATTCCTTGAAAGATATACTTAGAGACAATTTTGTTTTTAGTCACCGTGAAAAACCATAAATATTGTATTTCAGTTAAATAATTTCATCTGTTAATTTATCGGTATATATTGTACATGACAAAGCCAGAAATGTAGATGTTGGAGAGCTCTTTAATACAACCTTTTAAAGTTTTAAGGATAAAATATAGCGGAACCCTATTTAGTTTGATTTGGTATTCCTTAAAAGATATATTTAGAGACACTAGTGTTTTTAAGCACTGGTAAATACCATAACTATTGTATTTAAGTTAAATAATGTCATCTGTTTTTTTATCTGTATATATTGTATACGACAAAGCCAGAATTTTATATTTTAGAGAGCTCTTTAATACAACCATTTAAATTAGCATGGATAAAATAATGTGGAACTGGATTTAGTTTAATTTGATATTCCTTAAAAGATATATTTAGAGACACTGTTGACTGTAGAAATTGGGAAAAACCGTAACTATTGTATTTCAGTTAAATAATTTCATCTGTTACTTTATCTGTATGTATTCTACATGACAAAGACAGAAATGTAAATGTTGGAGAGCACTTTAACCCATTATGGGCAGGTACATTTCGCAGAGAAATTGTACCGGGAGAGGTCGTTTTGCGCGTAAATTTAGTTTTTCAGTTAAATCTCAATATATCGAAAATTATTTAATATTTTAACCAACTTTTCGTATTTTATATTGAAATATATAAACAAATATATGAATAGAAATATATAAATAACAACCATAACATTTTAGTAAACAAAAATATATTTTTTAGTGGATAAATGTTTAATAGTATCCTAAATATGAATAATCAAATAGAAATAGTAATATATAGTTTTAATCTTTTCGAATTAGGTTATATAAAATCATTTTTTACATTCTAGAATATATATAGTAAACAAGAACACTTGTCTTTGTTTTCCTGTATATACCGTTATCTTTGTTTCCACAAACAATCTATGTTACACTAACCCATACTAGTACATGACTCGTTCTCAAATATCAATCGTCATGAAACGTACTAGTACGTGTCTCACATACAATGTGTTAATACAACATTTTAAATCATTATATGTAAAATATAACCCGATTTAGTTTAATTTGATATTCCATAAAATATATATTTATAGACAATATTGATTTCTGGCACTGTAAGAATTAAAAAAAACAGCAACTTTTGTATTTCAGTCAAATATTTTCATTTGTTTTTTATCTCTATTCATTATACATGACAACGCCAGAAATAGGTATTAATCAACGTTTATTATGTTTTAACAAGAAAAAACTTTAGAGATGTATTTATTATTTTAACATGTTTACTGAGCATAACATAAAGTAGTCTACAAGGATTAGTCATTTTCGGTGAAACTTATTTAACTTTGTATGGAACTTAATTACATTTCAACTACCATTGTCGCAACTCTAATAATCAAAATTAATCCATTAAACATAAAAAGCTATTTTTAGACACAATTATTTAGAATTTTTTTCTCATCAATTATTTATTCCTTGAAATACTTAATGGAAGTTAAAGTTATTAGGAACTTCATTTATAAGGAAACTTGAGAGATACTTTATTTGTTTGCAGAAAAGTAATTTTTAAAATTAGATCTTCTTGCATAACTATTTCTAAACATACATTATTATACAGAAATAATCTATTACATAAAAAAATTGTACTACAATTGTTAATTTATTTTCTAATCATCAAATTGATGTTAAAAATTACAGTTTACGTAATTTGTATATAATATAAAGATACACATAACAGTAATCAGGAAAATTGTTAGTAGAAATTATCTACATTGAATTTTCAAATAGAAATACGAAAATATCTACATTGAATTTTCATGAGTTATATTATATCATATTTCTTGTATAAAGAATAACTGAAAGTGTTTAATATCCTTCTTTAAAAGAATGATTTTGTTTCCTCGTCTGTTCAACTCGTGTTTCCTCCAGTTTAACAGGAATATTATATACGTCTTTCATTTTCTATCTTCTGAAATAACATTTATTTACAAGCTGCTCAAATCTTATTCTTTTAAAGTGCAGTTAACTCAAATCTATTAAAAAGCTGTAGAAGATTATTTACTATTTTTATCTTACTGACACTGTCTTTATATTTAATACTAAAATATTATTCTAGTCTGAAACTGTTCTGAACTTCTTTTAGAAGTATTAGAGGAAGGAGTGTTAACTATTTAGATTCATTTTCAAAAATATTTCATCATTTGTGTTGTTTATTTAATATTCTAATATTTTTCTTCAAAGAGTACGAGAATAACTATACCAGTACAACAAGGTTGTTTGATACACAAAGGTAACATAAAATAACGGGAACTTTTAACTGTCATATATATCCTATGAATGGTGGAAATTAAAAGTTTAAACATATTATTCATAGTATCTGAAACCTTAAAATTTGCCCTTTAAGAAATATTACTGGAATTTATCACTTTTTAAAAATTTCGACTTTCAGAGGCCGCCCTCCTGTACGAATGCCTCCTTGAAATCTGCTGTTAAGATTCCTCGTTAACCGCTGCAATATCTCAGTTGGGATACTGTACAATTCATCCTGAATTACCTGTTTTAACTTATCGAGTCGTGTACACTTTCCTCTTGAAATAACCGAAGAAAAAATGACAAACTAGGGGCCACTGTATCACTCATCCAGGATCATTTGAACTATAGCTTTTTGTTTATGAATCGAATTGCGAACTTCTATGTCCTGTATAGTACGAGGACTTTATGATCATCCTGTTGCTTTCTTGTTATTCAATGTTATTAATTCAACCTTTTATAGCGTATTTGGGGGATAACGTCTCTCCAGTCCGTTACTACGAGTTCAAACCACGCGTGTCTTCTGGGTAGTGCTAAATGAGAGACAACCTCAAGGGTTATACCTCCTTTAGGTATACACGGGTTTCACGCACCTGGTGTTCACCTGAGTGATCTGGGTCTTCAGTTATTCCTGATAGATGAGCTTTACCTTTGTAGTGTTTGCTCATTGTCGGGTTTGATATCATTCACACGGACCATGACTCACGTACGTCAGAAGTAACTCAATAGCTATTCTGGATACTGTCGTGACCTCTGGTCTTCAGTATGCATGATGCTGTAAGTCTTCGACATGGGTCAGCATTAGAATTAACTTATCGCATGTTTAGATGAAACTGCACCAAGACGTTCTAAGTTGTAAAAACGTCGGTTTTCCCTCCACACAGCTTCCGAACTATTCCTGTTTTTAGAAGACATTTTATGGCGAAAGCAACTTGCCCGTTCCATTGATCCATTATTCCTAAAAAAGCGAAGGGTTTACTTTCTCAAGGTTTCTATCCCACAGTGCTGCCATCTGCTGATGGCTGGTATTGGTTTGGAGCTCTACGGTCTACTGTTTTGCACACGAGGGCTAATGAGACCGGGACCTACTGTTTAAAGCCGATTCCGAACGGCTACGAACATCCATACCATAGTGGGATTCGAACCCACGAACTCTGGTACCAACGATCAGCGCCCTAACCAATCGGCCAGCTTTCGGCGCTGATGGCTGGATCTACGCATTTCAAAAATTCACATATGTTTGTGTCCTCCTGTATTTAATATCATATGTACGTATCTGTTAGTATTTCTTAATGAATACTGTTACACCACAAATTATAATCTATAATTAAGCTATTAAAGTAAATACATATTTAAGTTTTCTTTCATTGTGAAGAAAATAAATTGTTCTAAGAGGAAAATAGCTAAAGAAGATTTACCTATGTAACATTGTACTAGTAAATTTGCTGTAACTATTGGAACTGTAATTCATATATTTAAGAGTTCAGAAATTTATTTTTGTGGAATGAAAAGTCAGATATGCTGTAGCCTAAATTTTGTTAAACGTTTGCCATCTTTCTACATAGCAGACCAAATCTCATACAAAAATATTTAATTTTAAAATTTTGATATAAAGTTGCTGAAACTTTGTTTATTTTTAATTTACAAAATATTCAGTAAAAGCTTTTCTTGTATAAAGTTTGTATTAATAGCTAGAAATAACTATTTTCTCAATATCGAATTTAGTGACAAAATTTAGTTTATTCTTAGAAAATGTTTACAATAGAAAATATATTCTTAAAATAATGTAATTCTATCAATGTAAAATCACCATTATATGGCATTAAACTTTAAATTTAAAATAATTTATAATTTACTTTTACTGTATAACAAATGAAAAAAAAATATATATGGAATAAATTTATATTTCTATGATAATCCTTCATTTAAAATATTTCTTTTAGAATCTACAAGCTATCACAAACAAGAAACATTAAATGATTTATTGTGAAATAGAACAATGTTAATTATATATGCTAATATATTTCGTTTCATTCAATAAATAGAGTAACAGGATATAATAGTTAAAATAGTTATAATATGGTTATAATAGATAAATTTCATTTACAGTATTATATTCCATTTCTAATTTCGGCTACACACATTAAGGAATTTATATAACGCTAATAAAATATACATCACAATAAATTAATTGAAATATTTTTATGTGGGCGTAATACTTTTTGAGCTGAACATTGTTTTAATCAACATTTATATATCAACGTTTATCCATCTAAAAGTAAAATTTTCTGATCTGGTTAGAATTAAATATTTTATATAGTAATAACCCTTTCACTGCCCAACCCGCGATTTCCGCGGTCATGCATTTTAGCCGTCTATTTAACTGTGGAACCCGCTCTTTCCCCGTTTATTCTTTCATTTTGGCTTTACTGTGATTTTTAATTGTTTATTTAGCTTTAAACTAGCAGATGGCTTTAAATGTCCACATTTCTGCGAAATATAGAAGAATTTTTTTAGCATTTTGACAGCGCTGTTCATAGCTGAAAGATGTCTGTCAGGAAACTTTTCGCGAGTGATATAACCTGAAGATATTTCCGTCACCGATAGCACTTCTGACTCTTATTTCAAGCATATTGAAGATAGTTATAGAGAAACTGATGAGAGATTCTCGGATTCCTCTGCTATAGTGATGAATCTGAAAATTTATTTTCTTTTTAAAATGTTCGACAGTGGTACAAAATTGATATGCAAAATATTCCACCAGCTCCTGATTCATTTCATTTCCTTGGAAATCGCGGACTAAATTCCACTATGGCAAATAATGCAACTGTTTTGGACTAGTTTGAACTTTATTTTGACGAGGTTATGTTGTAAATAATAGTAAAAGAGACCAACAGTACATGAGAGTAATAGACCCATGAGACGAACTGCTCGACACTTTGCTAGCCATATACACCCAAATCCCATCAAGAAAGAGCCTCGTAGATAGTGTGCTGTCTATTTAAAAAAAACAGAAGGGGGAGCAAAAAATTCGAAAAGAAACGCGAATTTGGTGCAAGGATTGCGAGGTAGGACTTTGCATCGAGCTTTGTTTCGAAATTTATCATACAAAACTTCATTTCTAATAAATGTTTTGTAAGTCTTTTGCATTTTTTAATTAGTATATACATTTTGCTTTTATATTTTATAAAATAAATGATAATTTAATAAGATTAATTTTCAAAACTAAGCTTTTATATCATTATTCTACAATTTCATTTTTCTGAACACATTATTTTAGGACCTAATTCTATATTTAAAAAAAAACTCTTTTACAAAAATTTTTTGTATATTTTAACTCTAAAATGTATATAGATTTGAAATATGTAATAAAAAATACGCAATTTTTGAACATATATTCTTAAATTAAATACGCAGCGAGAGGGTTAATCTCCTATATAATAATAGCTTATGCTGTCTGTATTTCTTGTGTTGACGGTTTTGTCCCCGACAGAGTGAAATTTTTCTAAATGTCAAATTAATTTAATATTTTCTGCTTTTTCTCTTAAATTATTATTCCTACAGTTTTATTATTTTTTAAATAAATTCTAATTTTTCAACTTTTTATGATTTTTATTATTTTTATTTTATTAAATGCACGTAGTGTTGTAGGGATGTCCCTGGCCACATAAACATTCTGTGAGAGTGCAGTTATGTTTAGGTTTGCGAAACTGATTTGCTCGCCTTACTCACACGTTGTGGGTTGAATGCCCAAGCTTTTTTCGCGACTCCAAGAAGAGTGTGTTGTGGCCAGAGAAAATACGTGCACTTAAACTTCACCAAGTTTTGGAGAATTGTGATTGGGCTCCAGGAGGCGAGTCAGGACCATCCTTTGAGTCCCGGTCCTTCTGGGCAGAGCCGGAAAAGGACGCATTGTAACAAGGACAATGGAACAACGAACAGGATAACGAAAATGTGTAGGGTTGCATGAGTCGAAAGAAGAAAGGTAAAAAATGTGTTCTCTTTGACATTGGAAATTTTTTTTGAGGCGTAGCACGTGGAGGGCTTCTTTTACTTTTTAATTTTTATATATATATATATATATATATATATATATATATATATATATATATATATATATATATATATATATATATATATATATATATACAGTATAATATATATATATATATATATATATATATATATAATTTGCACATTTTCTTGTCGTTTCTACTAATTTAGACCATTGTAATATAGAACAGTGGTACTATACTATAATTAAAAGCAATGTAAAGCAACTTGGGGTTATCAATGAATTTAAAATAACAATGCAATGTACTACACAGTACATTTCATGTTTTCCATCCTTAAACTTTCTCCACTATATAATAATGGCTTAAGATATCTGTCCTCCTGTCATCGAATTTATGAAGCGGTTGGAAATGGAATGGTTTTTGATGAGTTAGGGTTAGAAAATTCAAAGCGAGTAAAGTTTATCTTTTCACAAACTATCTTTCCGATTCTAAAATAAATTGGTATGAATAAACCCCTTATCACAGTGAAACATACTGTTATCTGTACAGATATCATTATTCCAAGCAGCAACAAATCGTTGGCCAATCATTGGCCAGACACCGCTTTTCGATCAAGCGAAGTCGGGGCGATACCGTTACCGACGTTGGATAGTAGTTTTATTTGGCCGCCGGCATTCCTCCGAGCGATGCTTTCTAATGTCTTAAAAATTTCTTTTAGAAAATGGCTTCCTATCCATAAATTAAAATTGTACTTTTAAAATAAAGTATTTAGTTCTATAATAAAAAAAAACCACTTAAATCCGTAACCATTTTACTTCAAATGACAACTTTAATTTATAAACATTTATATTAAAAAGTTTATAACTGTTTTCTAGACTTTTTGTACTTCAGAAATTATTTAGAGTTATTCTAGTTTATTCAAAAATATTTAAATTTGCAAGTTGTTTCAGATTTTTCTTAAGTATATTACTCTTTTTCTTTACTTTTTGTGAATATATATTACAAAAATTTTATGTAGTACTGTAAAGCTACGGTAGCATTCCAAATCAAATCCACACATACTTCAGCCAATATTTCTACAAAATAATAGTTTAGTGTTCTCAAGACTGTTTATTTAATAAATTTGATTTTTTTTAATTAAAAAGTATATGTAAAAAAATCCAAATGTTTTTATCCTACCATAAGTAAAAAAGTAATTATAAAATAATAGATTAATTTGATCAGAATTGTCTATTTAAGAAGTTTATATGATTTAATTACAAAGCGTATTTCAAAAATATTTCAAATAATTTCCTCTTTCAGTATTACAAGTAAAAAAAAGTAACGCCGATTTTAACTTAGTATTTCATATCCAGGTTAATTTTAACAAACTGAATTTTTAGTAAAAATAAACACAAGTGATACAGTTATATAAATGAACACAAAAACTAAACTCTTTTGAATAGAATAAAACTTGAAAATACAGCAAAGTATCCACATAAAAAATGTCACTATACGTCAGAATTTTATCGTTAGTATAACAGTAGTCTGCACAGCTTAAAACACTTTTATTGTGCTTCTTTCTGCTATTCAAAGCAATAATCCAATATCTAAATAAAACTGCAATTTAAAATCACTATATATCCGATGTAAACTAAACTGTACACACTTCAGTCATGTCACTCATCTATGAAAAATCCTCTGCACCAAACATGAAAAAAATAATTATAGAGTTTTTGTAATAAAATCTTTGATAGTTGTAAATATTTTTAATAATTATGTTATTTCAACAATGTCTGAATGAAAAATATCTCATATGTATATATATATATATATATATATATATATATATATATATATATATATATATATATATATATATATATATATATATATATATATATATATATATATATATATATATATATATATATATATATATATATATATATATATATATATATATATATATATATATAAATATATATATATATATATATATATATATATATATATATATATATATATATATATATATATATATATATATATATATATATATATATATATATATATATATATATATATATATATATATATATATATATATATATATATATATATATATATATATATATATATATATATATATATATATATATATATATATATATATATATATATATATATATATACATATATATATATATATATATATATATATATATATATATATATATATATATATATATATATATATATATATATATATATATATATATATATATATATATATATATATATATATATATATATATATATATATATATATATATATATATATATATATATATATATATATATATATATATATATATATATATATATATATATATATATATATATATATGAAAACTGAGAGTAATATCTTATTATAGTTATCATTATTCTTCATAACTTAATGTCGAAAATAGTTAAAATCATTAAGGAGCATAAATAAGTCGAATAATAGCCGGAACATGAATCGATTAATATTATTCCTTTCTACAATAAATGCAATATTTATATAAACTATAAATTTTGCAAATTGTACCACGACCCGAAAAAGTTTTCAGGCTCATTGAGTATGATATTAACAACCTGTTGAAAAAATTAGAAATAGCTTTAAATATTAACCATGTTACTGGAAAGTATTTCTATTGACTATTTTAAATATATACTGTTTTATATTCCAATTTAAAGTTTTTTATCGGTGAAATCTATTCGAAATTATGGTATTTTTACAAGGAAAAATCCAAATGGCTTTAATCGCAAAATAAGGTAATCTTTAGTTTAAGTAGAAAAAACAGGAAATTCTAAAATTTTTAAAGTATATTGACTCTGATTATTGCCTATATGATTATTGTATTATAAAAAATATAAAAAGGTTCTGTTTACTCTACAAAAAATACTAGTAAAAGAGGGAATAAAATAATTCTTAATACTTGACTGACATTATTAGGCTTCTGATCCGTACGAAAATATATGTATTGACGCAAAAGAAATATAAACAAAATTTGACGTTAAACAACATCGCAAAGATTGGATGTTAATAGTTGTTAACGCATAAATCTGTTTCGAGATGTAAGAGGATTAAGTCTGTATCCGACAGCTAATTTTGGCCTTGTACCTTATAGAATATCTGAATATGGAATAATTTTCAGGAATTTGTCGAACAATAAATGTGATTAAACTATACATTCTTCTTACGTTAGCTTATTATTTTAAATAAGGTTATGAAATTATGTATAGACATTTAACTTTACAGTTACGGAAGTGGTCATTTTGAATAGGATTATAATTTAATTAAATATAACTTTTTGATATAATAATTTAGATTTTGGATAATTTTAAGCTGCAATTACATCTACTCGTTTGACCATGCTAAAATGTTTTATATTGAACGTCATTTTTTAGTTTATTTATTAAGTTTTTATAAACTGTTCATGGGGTTTGGGGGGTATTTACAGATATAGGGAATAGTGTTGAGATAATTTATTTGTTCAGTAAATCTGTGACTTATTTTCATGCAATATTTTTGTGAGTTATCCAACTGAGTATTTCCTTTGACTTGAAGAAATACTGCTTACAGTGGAAATAGATATACCTTATATCCTTTACATGTTGAATAATATGAGTATTTGGACCTGAAAATTTTCTGATTTGTGTTTTATATTTTGCAGAATTGTTAGTAGAATATATCTAACGAAGAAATAAAGGTTAAACGATTTATTCAGAATAATTCCAGTTCTCAACTTCATCTAGATGCCGAAAATACATCCAAGTTATTCTAAAAGAATACATTGTTCCTAATTCTTTAATGTAAAGTACTACTCAAAGTTGACCCCTCGCCTGTGGCCCCAATGTATCTCAAAGTTAACACCTTTTGTCTAATCTATTTGAGAAAAATGTGCCAAAATTGGGAATTCTAAGCTAAATAAATAACCCAAATTTGTTTTATATCACCTTTAATAATTATTATAGCAAAATGCCACTGATCTATATTACAAAATACAAATATATTAGTAAGAAGAAAAGATAAGTAAAAATGCTACAAAAATAAAAAAGTAAAAGCACTCCACGTCGTACACCTTAAAGAAGAAAAAAAATATTGCCAAGTCTATGAGCACGCTGCATTCTTTCCCTTCCTTCTAAAAGTACTCCAGCAGTCCTATACTGTTTTCGCCAAAAACTCTTTGAGTTCATTGTCGCTCCATTATTCTGTGTACGATGCGTACTTTCCCGGCGCTGTCGAGATTGACCGAAACCCCAGGCATGGTCCTGAATCTCCTCCTGGCGACAAATCACAACTCTACAAACTTCGTGAAGTTTAAGTGCAGTCATTTCCACTGGCCACACCACACGCCTTCTGGAGTTGCGAAAAAATATTTGGTCATGCAACCCAAAACGTGTGAGTGCGGAAAGCAAATCAATTTTGCAAACCTTATGTAAAACATAGCTGTACTCTCACACTTTGACTTTCACAAATTCTTTAGAGTATGCAAGAAATAGAGACAAAAGGCCGAAGTTTTCTCAGGACAGTATTTCTATCTATTGGTAAAATCTAAATTAAACATTATGCATTGGACAAAGCAATTTCGGACTTCACGGAATTGGTGTATTCCAAAATTGGCTTATTCGCATTGCCCGTATTGGTTGTAAGCGTCACAGGGAAATGGTTAAGATAGAAATCTGTGACAACTAAACGTAACTTGAGAATGAGTACGTCGTAACCAAATAGGAATAAAATAAGTAAGGTGAAGAAATAACAATATTTTTTCCTCAGTTAAAATACTTCAAGAAATGTTACATAAAAACGACAAGAACTGGGCAATTTACGAGAAAAAAGTGGACAAATTTTGTATCTAAAGAAGAAAAGTAATAGAGGGCAACAAAAATTGTGCATGGAGATTTTTTATCAATGAAAAGAAGTTTCTGAATATGAAACAGTGCACTAATAAAACACATAAGAAATCTGAATTCACAATACTCTTTTCCAGTCACTGAATAGTAGCTTTCACTTTAATGTTATCTCCTGTAGGGGCTTTGCCTGCAAACGAAGTTACTGTTCATAGTTTATGCTCAAATTCTTGTGGTATGTCTTATGTTCAAATTTTTGGACAATATTTATTGAGTGAATATTTAGAGATATTTTTTATATTATAAAGTATTTTCATGAACATTCACGAATAAAGCGAGATCCTAAAAACTGGAAATACAAGTTACTATTTTTCAGGTGTTAAAGATTTTTCCTTATTAAACTTAAATAACGTTTATAAGCTCTCAATTTACAAAATATTAGCAAAATTAGTGTATTTTATTTTATTAAAAACTATGTCGAAATGATCATTGATAAAATGTACATAGAGAAATCCAGTAATGCTAGCATTATTACTATTTTAGATCGACAATAAAAATACAGTTGTATAAAATTGGGCAGAAAATTCACTCATCAGTTATAAGTTAAAAAGGTATTCATATTAAATTATTCAATGAATATGAAATAGTATTAAAATAAAATAGAACAAAAGTTATTATTAATAGTAACTTTAAATAGAAGAACTTAATTACGTGAATAATAAATGATTATAGATGACATCGTAATCTAAAAATGACTTTCATAATGAAAATCTGTAGTCATAAAAGATACTATATCTACTTAATTGTGGGAAAAATAGAAAAATAAATTTATCTCTTTTATATTTAAATGCTTATTAAAGAATTCGTCGTGATTCGAGTTATATTTGATAAATCTAGATAAAGATAGATTGTAAATATCACACATACATATAAAAATATGCAATTGACACTGATTAAATATAAAAATTATTTAAAAATGTTTATACTATTTTGTAAAGAAGAAAAAAAAAGGACGTGAGATATAAATTAAGAATGTAAAATCCTATTATTAAAGAAGCAAAATCCTATTTAGGAGCTTGGTGAATGTCTCTAATATCTTAAAACATATCCTAAAACATTTGAAAATAGTGGTTTGAACATGATTGCTTAATTTATGTTTAATATGAAAAATGCAAAATAATATAATGAATACTTTTTGTTTAAATACTAATTAAAGTAAACGTCTTTAATAGTCTTTGTTGGATAACTCAAGATGAAGATTGAAAATCGATATTAAGGAATATATGTCATCCATGCAGAATAAAAGATAAATATATTGTTAGGATTAAATATAAAATCATTAAAATACTCATTAAAATAATTAATATAAATAACAGGTAATCATTTTTATCATATAATTAATTGTTATCTATAATTAAGTAATGCATTAATTAGTGTTATATTAGATTCCCGTTTGTTTAAGTAAACCTACACAGGCATATGCTTCGTATGCCCTGGTTTTTGGTCTCAAAATCGGGGATTGGCCACGTAGGCCATGACACTACTTAATGCAATTAAGTATACAATTAGCATAAAGTATGGGAAAGTAATTATATGTATATTATGTGTTATTTAGGTATTTTAATATCATAATTTAAGAATTTTAATAAGTATAATTTAATTAATGTTAACACATTGTATGCGGGACACGTACTAGTACGTTTTCTGACGATTGGTACTTGAGAGCGGGTCACGTACTAGTACCGGTTAATGTAACAACATGGTTTGTTTGTGGGTACAAAAATAATGGTATATACAGGAAAACGAAGCCGAATATTCTTAACTACTACATAGATTCTGAAAAAATTTAGAAAAATAAAAACTAGTTTTTTCACTATTAATTTTATGATTGCTCTTTTCATTTTTTTATAATGTAAAAATGTTTATATATAACATAATTCAAAAACATTAAAGCCATATACTACTATATCTATTTGATTTTTCATATATATGATACTATTATAAATTTATCCACTAAAAAATATATTTTTTGTGTACAAAAATCTTATGGTTGTTATTTATATATTTCTATTTATATATTTGTATATAAAATACAAATCAATTGTTACAAAATTAAATAATTTTGTGTCTCTTGAGATGTAACTGAAGAACTAAATTTAACCAAATTGCAAAACGCCCGCTTTCGGTACAATTCCGTTGCGAAATGTACCCCCACACAATGTGTTAAATAAGTAATTATATTAAGGTAATGTTTATAAACTAACACTTATTAGTATGGAATAGTCCTTTTTCCTGTTCAAGAGAAAATAATTGATGATAGATGTAAAATTATCTCCATTTACAAAATGTCATAATAAAAATATAAATTTTCATGTCAGTTACTGCTTGCAATTTCTATGATGTGTTAAATGGTTAAAGTGTTGAAGGATAGCAGGGTTTCAAAAGAGGAATACGAGCCATATTTATACAGGAATATAGGAATAGGCAGGAATATAGGGAAAAAATGCATTAAAAATCTAATTTCTCATAAAAATTGAATGGACAGGGATGCTAGAAAATCGAAGAGTGAATATCACCCTAGAGTAAAAATATATAACTTGCAGTGATTAAGTATAAAACTAATGTTAAATAGATATAATTCTACTGTTAATTTGTAATAAAAAATAAAACTTTATAAAACATTTTCAAATACAATAAAGTTTTGCAATGGGATGTGTATGTGAATTTGTATGAACTGTATTTTAACCGCTTCCCTTACAAAAATTGTTCTGAAAAAAATTGCAAAAAATCCTCACATTTTTTATTTTATTATTAAATACAAGGAAATTAAACAAAACAAAATATCTAGGTTTTAGGTTGAATATTTAATTTTTAGAGGTGTGAAAGCATTTAGTTTTTATATTAGTTTACTATCATAAGTTACCTCGGGCAAATGGAAAAAGAAGTTAAATATTTGTCTGTATATGATAGTTTTATAGCAAGGGACAATACAAAGCGATACCTGACATTTTAGGCAATAGTATCTGGTCTCTCTTCTTATTGGCTTACCTCTGAAATCTGTTTTACGAGAGCACAGAATACACTGTCTCATTGGATTTGATTTTTTTTTCCAGCAGCAGGATCAACATCTGGAAAATGCCTTGAGGTTAACGTGAGTGGTAAAGGACTAACACTGGGTCTTCCAGATGTGGCAGAAAATTCGTCACAATGATGTTCTGAAATAAGTTTTCTAATCAGCGTAAAACACGTGACCAGTTTCGCCCAAATGACCGCGAACCAACAAAACTTGGCAAACTATCAATCAAAGCTGAATATTTCCTTTAATTTCTTCCAGGCCAAGTAAAACAGAGATAAAAGAAATCGTACTGACAAATTCTTATTAGCCCGAGTTTTCTCGGGATAATAATTAACTACAATATATATGAACCCCATATAACTCGAAATAATCAGGCAAGTGGTTAAACATAAAAACACGAATTGTCTTGGCTTGGGACATAAGTGTTTACTCAAAAGTTAGCCCAGACAGAAAAGAATTAAATAAATATAATTTTTTTTTTAACAATAATTAAAGAATAAATCGCACCATGCTTTTTTATATAATGTAATCAAAATGAATTGTCGGTAATAAGAAATAAAATCTAACCGATACAGAAAAAAAAATTGCTACTTCTGTAAGATTAAGAAGAAAAAACTACTTAAAATTATAAAAAAAATCTTTTTGCTTCGGTTATTGAAAATAGTATAAAAAGTATAGCCATTGCTACTTTGTAAGGAAACAGTAACATATCAAAAAGGAAAGTTCATAAAATATCCTCAAATAAAATTTAAAAAATAAAAATGGGATTTTTAATGT
>CM063509.1:114662740-114707740 GCA_032207245.1 Pardosa pseudoannulata
TCTTATGAAGGTTTATGAAAAATGACAAGTAAGCCTTATTTTAACACTTTATATCCTGAATTAATTTACCTTCAACTATCTTACTGCATTTTTGCATCAGTAGATATGTTTTAATAGAGAATAATCATATAAAAAAAAGAAAATTAATTTTTACTGTATTTTAGTTGTTAATTTTGCAGCTGGTACTTTTTAGTACCAACATATATTTTTGACTCTATGATACAAAATAAAACATTGAATTATGAATAAAACAAATTAAATGCTTACCTGCGAAGTATAGAAGTCTCTAAAAAATAATAGTACCAAATAACTGGTAATAAATTGCTAAATGTACTCAATTGGTATCAACTCTACAACAAAATGACCTTCGAATGCAGCAGGCCAATTGTAAAATCCCTACAATGCGAATAAAAAGGATTCCTGATTAGTGCTGTCATTTCTTTTCTGCCGTAGGAACTGCATCGCTCATGTCCTTGTCAGTACCAACAGGAAAAACGGATTTATTAAGAATATATAGGTGTTTGATTGAAGTGGTACTTATAAGTGCCGTAAGGATAAATAGGGTTAAAAGCAATTCCTTCTAACGTGTAAGTTGACTGCTTTAACAACTTTACAGACAGGAATGGTACATATGGCCCAATGGTGATATTGAATACAAAACAAAAGTATTTCTTCGGCTACTAATACTGAAAACCACTGAGTCATTAAATTACTGGATATATAAATATAATTAAAGGTATTTTCATTCTTCAATTAGAAAATAATTTTTTATCTTAATTTAAATTAAACCAGCGTATTTTGAAACTTATTTCACATCTTTGCCATATATTAGTTAATCACAAATTTAGTCCTTTTAAATTGATCTACTCTACATCAATACTAATACACCCAATAAAAGAAATGTTCTTTGAAATTCATAATTTCTTGAGGTTTAATATGTCCCTTTACATAAAATTTAATTTTTTTTATCTTAATTTAAATATAATCAGCATGTTTAGAAACTTATTTCATATCTTTGTCGCATGTTAGTTAATCACAAATTTAGTCCTTTTAAATTATCCATCCTACATCAATACTAATACACCCAATAAAAGAAATGTTGTGCTTTGCAATTCATAGATTCTTGAGGTTTAAAATGTCCCTTTACTGAAAAATGTATTTTTTTATCTTAATTAAAATAAACCAGCATATTTTGAAACTTATTTCACAACTTTGCCATATGTTAGTTAATCACTAATTTAGTCCTTTTAAATTGATCCACCCTAGATCAATACTAATACACCCAATAAAAGAAATGTTGTGCTTTGCATTTCATAGATTCTTGAGGTTTAAAATGTCCCTTTACTGAAAAATGTATTTTTTTATCTTAATTTAAAATAAACCAGCATGTTTTGAAACTTATTTCACAACTTTGCCATATGTTAGTTAATCACTAATTTAGTCCTTTTAAATTGATCCACCCTAGATCAATACTAATACACCCAATAACAGAAATGTTGTGCTTTGCAATTCATAGATTCTTGAGGTTTAATATGTCACTTTACTATTAAATTGAAGTTCTAAGTAAGTTCAGAAACGAGGATGATGATGTTTTGATAAATTTTAAACTTCCCCTTTTCTTGTATTACGATGGATTTTCTTTTCCGTTTCAGTGAATGCGAAAGGTTATGAGTAAAGAGAGAAGAATATTCGAAGCTCATACATATTTATTTCCCGATAGATATATACCTTAATTTCCTAAACATATCATATTCCATTTTAAATATAGGAAAGGTTGAGTTTATCAGGAACTTGTATTTTAGAAGTAAAGATTCATTTTACTTCGTAGCTTTAAGTTATTTTAAGGTTAAGTTTACATAGTTTTGTTAAGAACTCTTATGCTTAAAACATTTTATAGAATTTAATTTTGAAATTATAAATCATTATTTTATATCAGTGATATTTTATATAAATTTCGTTTGAGATTAAATATACATGAATTATATAAAAATTTTTATTAGGAATATTTAAAAGGAAAATCTAAATTTATATAGCAAAAAACACTTCTAAAGGTGAAATAAAACGTATCCGAGAACAAAAATAAACTTTAATTTCGTAAACATATCATATTCCATGTGAAATGGGAAAGGTTGAGCTTATAAGGAACTTGTATTTAGAAGTAAAGATTCGTTTTACTTTTCCGCTTTAAATTAGTTTAAGGTTAAGATTACATAGTTTTGTTAAAAACTATTATACTTGAAACATTTTATAGAATTTAATTTTAAAATTATAAATCATTATTTTATATCAGTGATATTTTGTATAACGAGATTAAATATGCATAAATTTTATAAAAATTTATTAAATAATTTAAAAGGTGCATATAAATTTACATTGCAACAAACCCTTATAAACAAGGAAATGAAACGTATACCAGAACAAAGGCTTATTACTGTAGATATAAACTTTAATTTCCTAAACATATCATATTCCATGTAAAGTAGGAATGGTTAAGCTTATAAAGAATTTGTATTTGGAACTAAAGATTCGTTTTACTTTTTCGCTTTAAATTATTTTAAGGTTGAGATTACATAGTTTTGTTAAAAGCACATATTTGAAACATTTTATAGAATTTAATATTGAAATTATAATTCATTATTTTATATCAGTGATATTTTATCTAAAGTCAGTGTGAGATTAAATATACATGTAATAAAAATTAATGGAATAATTTTAAAGGTGTATTTCAATTTATATAGCAACAAACCCTTATAAACGGGAAAACAAAACGTATCAAAGTACAAAACTTTCTAAACATATCATATTCCACGTAAAATAGGAAAGGTTGAGCTTAGAAGGAACTTGTATATAGAAGTCAACATTCATTTCAGTTTTTCCCTTTAAGTTCTTTTAAGGTTAAGATTACATAGTTGTCTTAAAAACATTTATACTTGAAGCATTGTATAGAATTTAATTTTGAAATTATAAATCACTATTTTATATCAGTGATACTTTGTAAAAAGTCAGTGTGAGATTAAATAAATATAAATGTTATAAAAATCTTTATTAGGAATATTTAAAAGGAAAATTTAAATTTATATAGAAACAAATTCTTATAAAAGGTGAAATGAAACGTATCCCGGCAAAAATGTTTATTACTGTAAATATAAACTTTAATTTCCTAAACATATAATATCCCATGTGAAATGGGAAAGGTTGAGTTTATAGCAAACTTGTATTTAGAAGTAAAGATTTGTTTTACTTTTACACTCTAAATTAGTTTAAGGTTAAGATTACATAATTTTGTTAAAAACTTTTATACCTGAAACATTTTATAGAACTTAATTTTGAAATTATAAATAGTTATTTTAAATCAGTGATATTTTGTGTAACGTCAGTGTGAGATTAAATATACATAAATGTTATAAAAATTAATTAAATAATTTAAAAGATGTATATAAATTTACATTGCAACAAACCCTTATAAACGAAGAAATGAAACGTATACCAGAACGAACGCTTATTACTGTAGATATAAACTTTAATTTCATAAACATATCATATTTCATATAAAGTAGGAATGGTTGAGTTTATAAAGAACTTGTATTTGGAAGCAAAGATTCGTTTCACTTTTTCGCTTTAAATTATTTTATGGTTAAGATTACATAGTTTTGTTAAAAACACATATATTTGAAACATTTTATAGAATTTAACTTTGAAATTATAATTCATTATTTTATATCAAAGATATTTTGTATAAAGTCAGTGTGATATTAAATATACATGTAATAAAAATTTAAGGAATAATTTAAAAGGTGTACTTTAATTTATGTAGCAACAAACACTTATAAATGGGGTAATGAAACGCATCCCAGCACAAAAGATCATAAACATATCATATTCCATTTGAAAAGGAAAGGTTGAGCTTAGAAGGAGCTTGTATTTAGAAGTAAACAATCATTTCACTTTTTCGCTTTAAGTTATTTTAAGGTTAAGATTACATAGTTTTGTTAAAAACACATATATTTGAAACATTTTAAGGAATTTAATTTTGAAATTATCATTCATTATTTTATATCAAAGATATTTTGTATAAAGTCAGTGTGAGATTAAATATACATGCAATAAAAATTTATGTAAATATTTTAAAGGTGTATTTAAATTTATAAAGCAACAAACCCTTATAAACAGCGAAATGAAACGTATCCTAGCTCAAAAGTTCCTAAACATATCATTTTCATGTGAAATAGGAAAGGTTGAGCGTAAAAGGAACTTTAGTATTTATAGTAAACATTCATTTCACTTTTTCGCTTTAAGTGATTTTAAGGTTAAGATTACATAGTTGTCGTAAAAACATTTATACTTGAAGCATTGTATAGAACTTAATTTTGGAAATTATAAATCATTATTTTATATCAGTGATATTTTGTATAAAGTCAGAGTATGATTAAATATACATGTAATAAAAATTTATGGAATAATTTAAAATGTGTATTTAATATTATATAGCAACAAACCCTTATAAACGGGAAAATGAAACGTATCCCAGCTCAAAAGTTTCTAAACATAGCATATTCCATATGAAATAGGAAAGGTTGAGCTTATAAGAGACTTGTATTTAAAAGTAAAGATTCGTTTTACTTTTTCGCTTTAAGTTATTTTAAGGTTAAGATTATATAGTTTTGTTAAAAACTTTCATACTTGAAACGTTGTATGGAATTTAATTTTGAGATTATAAATCATTATTTTATATCAATGTTATTTTGTATAAAGTCAGTTTGAGATTAAATATACATAAATATTATAAGCATTTATTGAATAATTTAAAAGGTGTATTTAATTTCATATTGCAACAAACACTTATAAAAGGGGAAATGAAACGTATACCAGCTCAAAACTTTATTACTTTAGATTATTTATGATATTTTTTAACATAACATATTTAATAACATAACAATAAGATACTTAAAACGCTTATAATTTTAAATTTCTGTATCGTTCGTTATTATATCATATTTTTACATTTTATTACATTAATTTAACTTATTACAATGGATTCAGCTTAATTTGTTCGCTGTTAATGTTATCAATCGCTTATTGTTATCGAAATCATATGGTCCCGATTTTCTCTATTCATTTTTTTTTTAAATTATCGCTTTATGTGATCGTTACGTCGGTTAATGGGATTAGTTTTTAAACCTCATTTTAACTGACAAAGGAATATTCACAATATATTCAGAAGGAACCTATTATTTTTTTCTATCGCTGTTGTTTGAATTTCCGAGAATTTTCCTCTTCAACCTAGGAAAATTAGGGATGAACAAAGATGTGGGGTATTACACGTTTGTGGAAATTTTCAGAAATACGCACACCCTGCTGGTGCTCCACGGTTGTCAGATAAACAGAAGGCAACACATTCTTATCGGAACTGAGAAGTAAAGTATTCACATTTTATGTCTTGCTCGCTTACATGCAGCTTGTCCATATAGAAGCCAGAAAACGAAATGATTGAACATTAAAACTAAAGATCGAAATTTTAAATCGTTATGACAGGTTGATTATGATTACGAACAATTTATAAATGAGCTTCTTAAAAAATTATAAACAGTCAAAATATTGATAATTTCTTTTAAAATTATGCATACAATTCTTTTGTTTTAAAGGATAATATGCAGTACACAAGTATAAGGTGTGTTTTATCATTTTGTTTTGAAAGTTAGTACTGGGAATTAAAGGAGGAGTAAATTTATCTAATTTTGCATATCGTTTATTGTTATCAATAAGTTATTGTTATCGAAAGAACGGTGTCACAAACTGATCACATTTCTCTGAGTCCACTGTAGTATTTTTAGTAAATATTTCCAACTTCAGAAAAATATAACATATTTGTAATTTACAATTACATAGACTGAAATTTTAAAACAAATTGACTAAATATTACAAAAAAAAAAGATTTCAATTATATAATAATACACATATATGTAAACCATTTAAAAAAACTTTAAATGTACTAATGTCACTTTATACCGGTGAAAATGAATTATAATCATTATTTGAAATTTATTAACATGTAGAATTTACTAATATGGTAGGTATATTAAGATAAAGATGCATTTTGATTAAAAAGGCTGCTAGTTATTTAGCTTTACATTGGTTGGAGAGCTACGGTTTACATTTTTACTACACAAGGGCTAATTAGAATGTTTCCTACTGCTTAAAGCCGATTCCGAATAATTATACCACAGTGGGATTCAAACACATGAATTCCGGTACCACAGATCAGTGTCCTAATAATTCAGCTATCATTCGTCATTAATTTTATCATTAAATTTACAATATATTTTCAAGTGTTTTCTACAATTTTAATTAATTATACATATATTAGTAATATAATATATTTTGGTATTTTAATATTATTGCAGTCTAATTGGGTTAAAGACATTTAAAACATTAATGATTTATGACACTTCATTCCCAATTTTTCATATCAGAATTTAATAATGACGCATGCAATTAAGTTTAATTAATTTGGAGAAAATAAAATTCAATTTTGCATCAGTAATTTAAATTAGTAATTATTTTCAGATAACAATTAATTTAATAATCTTAAATAGATTTGAAAAATGATTTATAAATATATTGATATTTACACAGAAGGATAGACTTAATGACATTTTTGAAAAACGAGCTTTTTCACATTATTTGGAGAATTATTTGAATAAAAGGTTAGTTTAGAATGTAATAATATTTTACAAGAACAGTAGGATTATAATATTCGTATTACTATTTGTTTGTTCCTATTGAACAAAGAAGAATCAAATTTTAAAGAATGGCAAAGTGAACATTGGTTATATGGAGTATTTCTAGAGTAATATTTTTTTTATCTCTAGAGTAAAATTATTTGTCTTTATATAAAAAATTCTTCTGTCCGTGTGTAGAGTTACTCCTAAATGACCGGACTAATTTTGATGAAATTTTGTGAATGTAAATAAGTTGATTCAAGAATGCTTTAGATTCTCAATTTGGTCCGATAGAAAATGTTTTTTATTAACATTCCAGAACTGCGTGCTTTTAATGCCGCTTGAAACCCTTCACTTCCAGTGTATCTGTGGCGCAGTGGTTGGCGCAACGGTCTTCAATACTAGTTGCTCCAAAATCGAATCCCCGTACGGGCGATGTTGGAACTTTATTGAAATCTAATTACGTTTGTGAGGACTCTACGCGTCTTGGCGTCAAGTATTTTTTTTCATTACTTTTCCATCAAAACGGTCCAATTTATAATTTTTTCAAACATTTTACAATTTTTGGTTTTACAGCCTTGAAACAGGACAACATCTGTCGGGTCGTCTAGTGTTATAGTATAATTTAATATATTTATAATATATTTTTTAATTATTATTTTTATATTAATTTCGGTAAACGTCAATATGCTAAATAGTTTATCATTGTTTATTAATTATTTAGTGAAGCTCAAATTTAAAAATAAAATATTTTTTAAGGTTTTTCATAAAAGCTTAAAGTAGAATTTTAAATACAAATTTTCTTATCCTGTATACAAACGTAAAATTGACAAATAATACATTCTTTTATTGTTAACATGCATAAATTAATATTATTTAAGAGTTCTACTATACATAATACTAGTTATTTCAATTTAAGTAAATTTATCTCTTCATAACTGTAGTTGTATTCATACTAAACCAGACTGATAATAACCAATCATCAATTAAAGTTTAAAATCAGTATAAAGCCAATTCTAGCATCAACGCCAACATTGCCGAGGTTTCAAAATTATTCATAAAAAATTAAAGTTAAAAAGTAAATTATGCGCAAATGTACACGTCAATAAATATTTAGCAACCACAGGGAAATATTTCACGTATAACTTTAATATTATAATGCTTCTCGCGTGGTAAGTTTCATAATGTAGTTACAGGAATTTGACAGATAATTTTGAAATTCGATATTTTCTGAGTGTATACTTAACGTAATTTCCCACCGGACTTTAAATATCTATTACGAAATTGAATGTTGTTAAGGTCACTTAAAGCAAATTCAGGAGCCAACGCTTTTAAAATTAATGACTTATTTTAATAGTTTACATATGGTATACATACGTATACCATATGTATTTATTCTTAGAAATAAATCAGAAACAAAAAATTCTAATTCATATTTATTTATAATACTTTTTTTTTAAATTGGGAAACTAATAAAAATTTTCTCTATAGTTTTAATAAAAAAATTTATAAATTAAGAACAATTGCATTTTACATTGAATAGGTTAAATATCATCTTTCTGCCTAAATAATTCAATTGTGAAATGAAAATATTTAAATTGGGATTTATTAATCAATGTTGTAAATTGAAGACGTTAAAGCTCTATAAATAATGCAAACTTATTTAACTATACTTATGAATGTTGTGATGTACATTCGTGCTGCTAAAAAAACTGTTGGAATGTTTGAAAAAATTTGATTTTTTTACTGATTGTTTTTACTGAACGTGTTTAAAATTCATAATTATTATTAGCATTTTGGTTCTCTTTCCAAAATCTCGCCAAACTTTATTTACATTTTTTGCAGAGTACAAGAATTATCTGCAAAATACTGAGAAACACAGCCCTTTTCACCTTTTACTATTTTTATTCCACAGGTAAATTTAAAAAAATATTAAAAATTTTTAAATGTTTAAAAAATGAAATTATTTAAATTTATATTTATTTCGATATGTAAGTAATATTATCTAAAGTTTAATATGAAATATCAAAAAAATTTTAATATAAATATATATATATTTAATATATATATATTTATATATTATATAATATAAATATATATATATATATATATAAATAAATATAAAAAATATATATATAATATTTATATATATATATATATAAATATATGTATATATATATAAATATATATATATAAAATATATATATATATAAATATATATAAATATATATATATTAATATATATATAATATAATGTTTATATAAATATAATGTATATATATTTTAATATAAATATATATATAATATATATAATATATTATATATATACTATATATATATATATATTATATATATACAATATTATATATATATATTTATAATATATATATATATATATGAATATAAATATTATATATTATATAATTTTAATTATACATATATAAATACTTTTATATATATTTATAATATATATAAATATATATAATATATAAATATATATATATATATATATACAAATATATATTATATATATATAATATATATATATATACATATATAATATATATATATATATATATATATATATTATATATATAATATAAAAAATATATTTATATATATATTATAATATATAAATATATAATATATAATATAAATATATATATATATAATATAAATATATTATATATATATATATATATGTATATATAAAGGAATTCACCGAAAATTTAGTGAGTCATAGATTAGATTATATTTGTAAGTAGTAGATAAAAAATATGTTAAATAATAATCTAATTTTAGAGAAATAAAAATTTTTTAGAAAATTTTTTATCATGAAAATGAATATAGTTTATTTAATTTTTTATGCATACCTTACAGTATAAGGTGTTCATTATCACATTATATTTCTCTACCACTACTTATTTGATATAATATGATAGATTTAATGTAACACACTTTAGCATATTACTATATAGTAAATATAAATTTATCAATATATTTCAGGAAATGAAACTTAATTTTTACAAAACGGTATAACTAATATTTAATTAACTGATAAAATTATTATTCCAATATTTGGATGGAGTGAGCTATCATGATAAATATAAAGTTCTTATTATTTTGAGGAAAATTAACTGCTAGACTAACCTTTACATTTCAAATAAGTATTACTTATAAGCTTCTTATTCTTATCTCTAAAACAAACTATATTATATAATTATCATTAAAATTTTCAATTAAATTATAGATAAAAATTTTGTTTGTTAGCTAAGAATTATTTATCAAGAAATAATCGATGATTAAATTTAAAATGATATATGCACCTAATTTACTATTTAAGCCAAATATAAAAGTAAATTATTTACGTAATATCTAATTCAATAAAACGTATAAAATAATTTAAACATTTTTTAAAATAATTTAAGTTAAGAAATGATAAATAATATTAAAGGATATTGTATGATAAATTGATACATTTATTGCCTTCTCTTAGCTAAAAATATTTGTAATAAAGACATTAAACGTAACAAATGAAAAATATTTCGAATATTTTAGAGATAACAGTATTTTTTGTTGAGAATCGGATTGATAGTTTAGGAGAAGATAAACTTTACTCTCTTTATAATCCTAACTATTAAAATATACAGATGTTTTCTTTAGATGATAGCTTCATAAATTATACGGACACAGATAACTTTGATATTATCCTAATGACATAATTTAAGATACTATACTATATCAAATTATGCATTTGATTAAATATCAATGATATATGAGCGGTATTATAGTGCTATTATTGTGTTATAAAAGTTATCTGCATTTTTAGGCTATTATAATAATTCAAATGTAATATTCAATTTTATAAATTTTTTATTCAGTTTAATTTCTAAAGTATATGTAAAATAAGATTTATATGTAAACAAATAAAATAACTTCTATCGTCTGTAATCTTTTAAATTTCATTTTATTTAATATTTATTTACTTATCGAAAATGACCAAAACGTTTTGCATTCTTCCTTCAGTAAAATCTCTTGTTATATAAAAAATACCCTGTTCATCTTAAATCTTTCCAAAAATATTTAGAAGTATTATCTAAATTTAACATCGAAATGTAAATTGTGTAACAAACGGAACTTTGCGATTTCATGACATCTGAAGCCACATGAAACTGCCTGCGAGAAAGATATTATAAGGATTTGTTTTCTTAGATGTTTTAAAATAACACTTTTAAAATGTAGTTTCTGCATATATGTACAAATTTTTCTCGAACAAATTTTCAAGCAGAGGTATGTAATGAGAATTTTTTAATGTATATTTGTTAAGGCTTTATAGTCATCTAAACAGCTGTATAATGTTTGAGACACGAATTTTATTTTTTGACTACAAAAATATTGCAGTAGTTTTAGTAGCTGAAGGAAAATTTGACATTTTAAAGTGGTGTTTTAAGCAGCACTAATTGTGATCTCTTACATTATAAACGTTTCCCCCCTTAACTTAATATATTGCGTTTAGAATATGTGATTTTAAGATAATTATAACAGTTTTAAGGTATTTCTTTTTATATTCGTTATATGTCATGAATAAGAAACTAAATATAGTTCTCTCGGCTTTTTACTATTTTTATGACATTATTTGCAGATTTGCCGATTAAGACATAATAATGTTAAAATGATTTTTTAATGAAGTTATGATTAAATATCAATGATATATTATCGGTATTATAGTGGTATTATTGTCTTATAAAATGTATCTTCATTTTTCAGTCTGTTATAATAATTAAAATGTAATATGCAATTTTGTGATTTGTTTCGATATAAGATAAGAGTTATAATATTTTTTTTATATTCGCTATATATTATGACAGGGAAACTAAATTTAGTTCTCTCAGCATTTTACTTTTTTTATGACAGTATTTGCAGATTTACTGTTCAAGACAACATGATGTTAGGAATGATGTTTTGATTAAATATCAATGATATATTATCGGTATTATAGTGGTATTATTGTCTTATAAAATGTATCTTCATTTTTCAGTCTGTTATAATAATTAAAATGTAATATGCACATTTATAATATTTTAATTTAATTTAATTTATAAAATACATGCAAAAAAATTTTTATATATAGACAAATAGAATAAATTCTACCATCTTTTTAATATCACATTATTTAATATTTATTTAGATATCGAAAATGACCAAAAATTTTTTTTTCATTCTTCCTTCAGTAAAATCTTGTGTTATTTAAAAAACATCCTGTTCATCTTAAATGTATCTTAAAATATTTACAAATATTATCTAAATTTAACGTTGAAATGTAAATTTATAAGTTATAATAATTAAGTTATAATAATTAAAATGTAATATGCAGTTTTAAAAAATTTTAATTTAGTTTCATTTCTAAAGTACATGCAACATATATTTTATATATAAACAAATAAAACAACGTGTACCCTCTGCCATCTTTTTAATATCACATTATTTAATATTTATTTAGATATCGAAAATGACCAAAATTTTTTTTTTCATTCTTCCTTCAGTAAAATCTCGTGTTATTTAAAAAACATCCTGTTCATCTTAAATCTTTTCAAAAATATTTAGAAATATTACCTAAATTTAAAGTCGAAATGTAAATTATGTAACAAACGGAACTGTGCGATTTCTTGTCATCTGAAGCCACACGAAACTACCTTCGAGCAAGAGATTATAAGGATTTGTTTACTTAGATGTTTTAAAATAACACTTTTCAAATGTAGTTTCTGCATATATGTACAAATTTTTCTCGAACAAATTTTCAAGCAGAGGTATGTAATGAGAATTTTTTAATGTATATTTGTTAAGGCTTTATAGTCATCTAAACAGCTGTATAATGTTTGAGACACGAATTTTATTTTTTGACTACAAAAATATTGCAGTAGGTTTAGTAACTGAAGAAAATTTTGACATTCTAAATTGGTGGTTTAAGAGCAGCACTAGTTATGATTTCTTAGATTATAAACGTTTCCCCCCTTAACTTAATATATTGCGTTTAGAATATGTGATTTTAAGATAATTATAACAGTTTTAAGGTATTTCTTTTTATATTCGTTATATGTCATGAATAAGAAACTAAATATAGTTCTCTCGGCTTTTTACTATTTTTATGACATTATTTGCAGATTTGCCGATTAAGACATAATAATGTTAAAATGATTTTTTAATGAAGTTATGATTAAATATCAATGATATATTATCGGTATTATAGTGGTATTATTGTCTTATAAAATGTATCTTCATTTTTCAGGCTGTTATAATAATTAAAATGTAATATGCACATTTATAATATTTTAATTTAATTTAATTTATAAAATACATGCAAAATAATTTTTATATATAGACAAATAGAATAAATTCTACCATCTTTTTAATATCACATTATTTAATATTTATTTAGATATCGAAAATGACCAAAATTTTTTTTTTCATTCTTCCTTCAGTAAAATCTTGTGTTATTTAAAAAAATCCTGTTCAACTTAAATTTTTCCAAAAATATTTAGAAATATTATCTAAATTTCACGCTGAAACGTAAATTGTGTAACAAACGGCACTGTGCTATTTCTTGACATCTGAAGCCACACAAAACTAAATTCGAGCAAGATATTATAAGGATTTGTTGTCTTAGATGTTTTAAAATAAGTATTTTCAAATGTTGCTTGTGTATATATTTACAAATTTTTACCGAACAAATTTTCACTCAGAGGTATGTAATGAGAGTTTTTTAATATATATTTGTTAAGGCTTATAGTCATGTAAACGGCTGTATAATGTTCCAGACACGAGTTTTATTCTTTGATTACAATAATATTGCAGTAGTTTTAGTAGCTGAAGGAAAATTTGACATTTTAAAGTGGTGTTTTAAGCAGCACTAATTGTGATCTCTTACATTATAAACATGTTTCCCCCTTTAGTTAAAATATTGCTTTCAGAAAATGTGATTTGTTTCGATATAAGGTAATTATAACAGTCTTAAGATATCTTTTTATATTCGCTATATGTCATGACAAAGAAACTAAATTTAGTTCTTTCAGCTTTTTACTATTTTTATGATATTATTTGCAGATTTGCCGTTTAAGACATCATGATGTTATGAATGATTTTATGAATAATGTTATGTTTAAATATCAATAATATGTGAGCTATATTATAGTGATATTATTGTGTTATAAAATGTATCCTCATTTTTAGTCTGTTATAATAATTAAAATGTAATATGCAATTTTGTGATTTATTTCGATATAATATAAGAGTTAAAATATTTATTTTTATATTCGCTATATGTCATGACAAAGAAACTAAATTTAGTTCTTTCAGCTTTTTACTATTTTTATGATCTTATTTGCAGACTTGCCGTTTAACACATCATGATGTTATGAATGATATTTTGATTAAATATCAATGGTATATAAGCGGTATTGTAGTGTTATTAGAGTGGTATTTTTGTCTTATAAAAAATATCTTCATTTTTAGGCTGTTATAGTAATTAAAATGTAATATGCACATTTATAATATTTTAATTTAATTTAATTTATAAAATACATGCAAAATAATTTTTATATATAGACAAATAGAATAAATTCTACCATCTTTTTAATATCACATTATTTAATATTTATTTAGATATCGAAGATAACAAGAATTTTTTTTTCTATTCTTCCTTCAGTAAAATCTCGTGTTATTAAAAAAAATTCTGTTCATCTTAAATGTATCTTAAAATATTTACAAATATTATCTAAATTTAACGTCGAAATGTAAATTTATAAGTTATAATACTTAAGTTATAATAATTAAAATGTAATATGCAGTTTTAAAAAATTTTAATTTAGTTTCATTTCTAAAGTACATGCAAAATATATTTTATATATAAACAAATAAAACAACGTGTACCCTCTGCCATCTTCTTAATATCACAATATTTAATATTTATTTAGAAATCGAAAATGACCAAAACGTTTTGCATTCTTCCTTCAGTAAAATCTCTTGTTATATAAAAAATACCCTGTTCATCTTAAATCTTTCCAAAAATATTTAGAAGTATTATCTAAATTTAACATCGAAATGTAAATTGTGTAACAAACGGAACTTTGCGATTTCATGACATCTGAAGCCACATGAAACTGCCTGCGAGAAAGATATTATAAGGATTTGTTTTCTTAGATGTTTTAAAATAAGTCTTTTCAAATGTTGTCTCTGTATATATTTACAATTTTTTCCCGGACAAATTTTCACGCAGAGGTATGTAATGAGAATATTTAATAGATATTTGTTAAGGCTTATAGTCACATAAACTGCTGTTTAAAGTTTCAGACACGAATTTTATTATTTGATTACAATGGTACTGCAGTAGTTTTAGTAGCTGAAGGAAAACTGACCATTGTAAAGTGGTGTTTTAAGCAGCTCTAATTATGATCTCTTACATTATAAACGGTTTCCCCCTTTAGTTAAAATATTGCTTTCAGAATATGTGATTTCTTTCGATATAAAATGTTTATAACAGTCTTAGTATATTTCTTTTTATATTCGCTCTATATCATGAGATATAAACTAAATTTAGTTCACTCGACTTTTTACTATTTTTATGTCATTAGTAGCAGATTCGTCTTTTAATACATCATGATATTATGAATGATATGTAAGGGAAAACTTGGTATTTTCTGAACATTTTCTGGTTTTGAACGATAGCCTTTCTCTTACCTACCCCACATTTCTACACAAAAAATGCATCTATATATAATTTAGCTATGCTGAACTTTAGCCCTTGTATTCATGGACACATTAGAATAAAAATATATATGCTTTAATAGCCAACGTACCATTAACTTATAAATAGCATTTTTAAGAAAAGAAATCAAACATTCCTTATTTAAACAATTAAATCTCACTAGGATATAAGCAGATTTTGTCATAATTAGAAATATTTTATAAATATTTCTTCATGTAAAATATAAGGATAAAAATAAAAAAATATTTTTAATCTTGGATTTCCAAATCTGTACCATATTGCCAAATGATGTATTTGCATAATTGTGATTAAACTACATAAATATTTTTCTTTTTCACTCTTTTAATGGCGTAATTAGATTAATAGCAAAATAAAGTTCCACTTGGTCATATTTTCAGTAATATACATCTTCTCCACCTAATGTTATACTGATAAAAATACAAAATTATAAATTGCAAATGTTTCTTCAAATAACAAGCAAATGCTTAAAGTTGAATAATCTTTGACGAAAAATAGTAAATAAAGTGCATAACTAATCGAAAGTGATCATTTTGCATCAAGAAATGAATACATCATCAGATTAGAACAATCATTTATTATTAATATGTAAATTACAAATCTAAAACAGTTGTAAAACAGGATTGTTATGTTAAGTGAAAATTTCCAAATTATGCATTAATGATTATAATATATTTCTCTTTTTTTAATTTCAGTGAACATTTTTAAGAATAAAAATAAACAAATTAAATTTTCATGTAACCAGTAAACGTTTAACATTGAGCAATTTATGAGGGAAATTAGTAAATAAAGTACATAACTATCCAGAAGTGATCATTTTATATTAATATATAAATGCATCCTGTGTGTAGACCACTCATTTCTAATTGATATGGAATTTGCAAATCTAAAACAACTATAAATATTGGATTATCTCTATAAGTGAAATTTACCCTGTTATGCATTAATGATTATAATATATTTCTCTTTTTTTAATTTCAGTGAAAATTTCTAAGAATTTAAAAAAAAGAAATGAAATTTTCAAGTAACCAGTAAACGTTTAACATTGAGCAATTTATGAGGGAAATTAGAAAATAAAATACATAACTAATTAGAGGTGATAATACTTTTTTTAATAAATAAATGCATCCTGGGTGTAGACCACTCATTTCTAATTGATATGGAATTTGCAAATCTAAAATAACTATAAATATTGGATTATTTCTATAAATGAAAGTTATCAGGTTATGCTTTAATGATTAAAATATATTGCTCTGTTTTTCAATTTAAGTGAAAATTTATAAGAATAAAAAAAACAGATGAAATCTTCAAATAACAAATAAACTTTTAAAAGTGAGCAATCTTGAGGGAAATTAGTAAATAAAGTACATAATTAACCAGAAGTGATCATTTTGCATTAAAAAATAAATACATTCTAGGTGTAGACCTCTCATTTCTAATTGATATGGAAGTTGCAAATCTGAAATAACTGTAAATATTGGATTATTATGTATAAGGGAAATGTTCCAGATTATTTATTAATGAATAAATAATATTCCTTTTTCCAATTTGATTGAAAATTTCTAAAAAAAGAAAATAAATGAAATCTTGAAATAACAAATAAAGTTTTAAAAGTGAGCAATATTTGATGGAAGTTAGTAAATAAAGTACATAATTAAACAAAAGTGATCATTTTGCATTAAGAAATAAACACATGCTGGGTGTAGACCACTCATTTCTAATTTATATGGAAATTGAAAATCTGAAAGAACTATAAATATTGGATTATTATGTATAAGTAAAATGTTCCAGATTATTTATTAATAATTAAAATATATTTCTCGTTTTTTAATTTGAGTGAAAATTTCTAAGAATTTAAAGAAAACAAATGAAATCTTCAAATCTCCAATAAACGTCAAACATTGAACAATCTTTAGGGGAAATTAGTAAATAAAGTACATAACTAAAGAGAAGAAATCATTTTGTGTTAATAAATAAATGTATCTTGGGTGTAGACCACACAGTTTTAAATGATATGCAAATTGCAAATCTGAAATAACTAGAAAAATTAACTGATTATTTTATAAGTGAAATGTTTCACATTTTTCATTAAGGATTAAAATATTTCTTTTTTTCAATATTTCTTTTTTCTCTTTTTTTCAATTTGAATGAAAATATCTAAGCATAAAAATAAACAAATGATATCTTGAAATAACCAGTAAACGTTTAAAATTGAGCTATCTATGGGGGAAATTAGTAAATAAAGTACATGACTATACAGAAGTGATTATTTTGTATTAATAAATAAATGCATCCTGGGTGTAAACCACTAATTTCTAACTCATATGGAAATTGCTACTCTGAAACAAATATACATATCGTATTATTTCTATAAGTGAAATATTCCAGGTTATGCATTAATGATTACAAAAAATTTCTCTTTTTTTTTAATTTCAGTGAAAATTTGTAAAAAGAAAACAAATGAAATCTTGAAATTACCAGTAAATTCTTAAAAGTGAGAAATCTTTGAGGGAAATTAGTAAATAAAGCATATACTAAACAGAAAAGATCCTTTTTGCATTAATAAATAAATGCATTCTGGGTATAGACCTCTCATTTCTAATTGATATGAAAATTGCAAATCTGAAACAACTATAAATATTGGTTTACTATGTATAAGTGAAATGTTCCAGATTATGCATTGATAATTAAAATATAAATTTCTCTTTTTTTCAATTTCAGTGAAAATTTCTAAGAATTTCATGAAAACTAATGAAATTTTCATGTCACCAATAAACGTTTAATATTGAGCAATCTATGAGGGAAATTAATAAATAAAGTACATAACAATATACTTTTGAATTGATAAATAAATACATCCTGGGTGTAAACCAATATGAAAATTGCAAATCTGAAAAAACTATAAATATTGGTTTACTATGTATAAGTGAAATGTTCCAGATTATGCATTAATAATTAAAATATAAATTTATCTTTTTTTAAATTTGAGTGAAAATTCTAAGAATTTCATGAAAATTAATAAAATCTTCAAGTCACCAATAAACGTTTAATATTGAGCAATCTATGGGGGAAATTAATAGATAAAGTACATAACAATATACTTTTGCATTGATAAATAAATACATCCTGGGCGTTAACGACTCATTCCTAATTAATATGAAAATTGCAAATCTGAAACAACTATAAATATTGGATAATATTGAGCAATCTATGGGGGAAATTAATAAATAAAGTACAAAACAATATACTTTTACATTGATAAATAAATACATCCTGGGTGTAAACGACTCATTTCTAATTAATATGAACATTGTAAATCTGAAACAACTATAAATATTGGTTTACTATGTATAAGGGAAATATTCCAGATTATGTATTAATAATTAAAATATAAATTTCTCTTTTCTTAAATTTGAGTGAAAATTTCTAAGAATATTATGAAAACTAATGAAATTTTCAAGTCACCAATAAAAGTTTAATATTGAGCAATCTATGAGGAAAATTAGTGAATAAAGTACATAATTAAGCAGAAGTTATCATTTTGTATTAATAAATAAATGCATCCTGGGTGTAGACCTTTCAAATCTAATTGATATGGAAGTTGTAAATCTGCAATAACTATAAATATTGGATTATTTTGTATGAGTAAAATGTTGCTGATTATGTATTAATTATTATAATATACTTCCCTTTTTTACAATTTCAGTGAACGTTTCTAAGAATAAAAAGAAAATAATTAATAATAAATTGATTAAAAATTAGTAAATTAATAATTGTTGAAATTTCGAGGTGATCATTTTGTATTAATAAATACGTTATTTCACTTTTAATATGCACTAATTCCACATATCTAATTTATGCAAATTTATACATATTTGCATTAATAATTAAAAATATTTTTAAATTGTAGATTATATAATAATTAATTGGTTTACATTTGGGAATAATAAATCTTCTGAAAGCAATTGCTACAGTATATTTAAATTGTTTTACATAACTTATATAATTATGCAGATAGTTATGTAACTAAATATATGACTTAAAATATTTTATACGCTTTTAGTTTATGTTTTTAAGATATTTAATAACATTTAAATTATAAAACGAAACAAATTTAATATTCATCGCCTTATTCAAATAAATCTACATTTCCTTTAGAGAAATTTCGAAGAAAATTTGAGGTTATATAATTGATATTCGACTTTCTTTAAATATTTTAGACTTGTAAAATGAACAGAAATTGTTAAAAATTAAATATGGATTCTTGAAAAATATTTTGTAATTCATGGTATTTATCTTGTACTAGAATTTATGAAAGTGTGACACGCACAACCATTATAAAATGAAAAAAAAGCAAAATTCAGATTTATACTTTTTCTAAAAACATGTGGAACTTTATATCTCGTTTTCTTTTATTGTCACTTTTAATTTGTTTAAAGAGATATAATTATAGCATTAAAGGCATTAACTAAGGTGCACATTCAAAGAAGAATAATTCAGACAGCTGTTTTACAGCTTTTAAAAAGCTGAATTCATAGTAAGAAAAAAACTCAGTAATTTAGTAAATAAAACTGAGAATAAAAATGTATGAATGTATGCATTTATAAGAAGCTGAGTTCTTTTTCTTTTTTAATATATTTAGACAAATGTTAAAATGTAGTTTTTAGCAACACGAATATATTTAATACCCGATGTTTTACCAAATTATTTATTCAAGAATCAAATATTTATCTCATATACTAATTTAATATACATATTGATATTAATTGTATAATCATATTTATACATACTATTAATTTAAATATATTTCATTAAGAACAAATACTAAACACACTAATTAATTTCATAGAGGATGCAGCTTTGAACAAGATACATCCTTATTGCACAAGAACTCAATGGCTTATAAAAGTTTACTAAAACTAATTATTTCCTTAGTTTGTTTTAAAAGGCCAAAGAGAATGCAGTTTCATTTCAAGACAATGTTTTATAGCAGGAAAATCATTCGGAAAATGTTTAAAAATCGATTTTAACATACATTCAAGAGATAAAACTTCATGACCACATGTCATTAACGAGGGGACCCACCTTTGGCGTTCAACACAACTTCAACCCGCCTTGGCATGGATGCCACAAGTCCTTGGTAGATGAACAGAGACAGATTGTATCAGATGTTTAAGCAACAGTTACGAAAATCCGAGATATTGTGAATTGGTGGCCTTTGAACTCTGAGCTGCCTTTCCATGACATCCCAAATATCTTCTATCGAATTGAGATCTGGTAAGTTAGACGGCTAGGACATTAACTGGAATTCATCATCATGTTCCTGGAACCACTCCAAACAATTTTAGTCTTGTGACATGGGTCATTGTCCTGTTGGAACATTCATTTCCAGCTGGAAAAACAGAAGCCATGTAAGGGTGCAACTGATACGCAATGATGTTCAGATACCCTGCAGCATTCATGATCTGCTCAACAACAACTACGGGTCCCAGACAAGCATAAGAGAATATGCCCAAAAACAAAATATCACCACCACCGGCCTGTCTATGACCTACTGTACATTGAGTTAGCAACTGTTAGCCAGGAAGATGAGGTATCCTGACAAGATTGATGAATTAAAAACCATGATTTATCTGATAAGGCAACTTTATCCCACTGATCCATGGACCAGTCGCAGTTCCCGGGCCCAGCGTAGGCGCAGTTGGCGAAGACGCTTGGTCAGCAAAGGCACACGAGTGGGACGTTTGCTGCGTAGCCCCATATCCAACAGTGTCCGCTGAACAGAGTGCTCCAATACTGTTCTACTTGGCCCTGCATTGTATATTGGGTTGTCAGCTGAGCCACTTTTAGGCTCCGGTTTTGCTTCACCATGCGATACACTTTCCGATGACTTTTTCTTTGATAGCGTGTGGATGTCCAACACCATATCGTCTAATCCTGGTTTCGCTGTCATTCATACACTTTGCAATTAGTACTAAGAATTGTAGATCGCGAACAACCCACGAGTCGTGCAGTTTCGGAAATACTTGTTCCGAGCCTTCGAGCCATTACAATCTACCCTCTATCAAACTCGTTTAGATCCGCCTCTATTCCCATCACACACAGAAGTAAGTGAAAGTATGATTCTTCAGATTCTCTAGCAGCAGTTAAATACCACTTCCACCTGATCTCATGCCTTCGAGCCATTACAATCTACCCTCTATCAAACTCGTTTAGATCCGCCTCTATTCCCATCACACACAGAAGTAAGTGAAAGTATGATTCTTCAGATTCTCTAGCAGCAGTTAAATACCACTTCCACCTGATCTCATGCCTTCGACGTCATCCAGGTGAGTTCATTGCAAAATGTAGGGATGGTCATAATGTTTTTGCCCTTGAGTCTATAATGTGACATCTCCCAATCAAATGTAAATTTTTGCAGAAATTTTAGTATAGATAGTCAGTTTGAAATTTATTCTCTAATATTTAATATTTTCTAATTGAATAATTCTAGATTGCTAATTTTTATATAAGTGTTCAACTGAAAACACAAATTTTCCCTTTTCCCCTTAAAGAAAAATGATCCGTTCTGTTTAATTATACCCTTTATTTTAAAATGTTTGCCATAAAGTCATCTCTTTTTTTATTTAAAAGAGTACTGACAGATTTATTATTTTCCATTAAATGTTTTAATGTCCCACTAGCATTCTGGAAATCAATCAGTAAAGAGTATTTCATACTTTTTAAATGAGTAAATGTAAAATATGACCTATTCAACTTTTTTTCAACCTTATTATAGTGTTATAGGTGGTCGAGAGCAGAAGTAATTTGTTACCTTTATGTTTCTTATAAAATTACGACAGGATCATTTGCAATTCCTTAATATAGTAGTGATCAATTGTACCCCTTTATGTTTCTAGCATTAATAAATGTATCTGACTATTAAAGATGTATTCGTTTCTCTACTTTTGAATTGTTAAAAAGCATGGATTTTCTTTATGGTCAATTATAATTTTCATATCAATTTACTCTTTTAGTAAGAAAGGAAATAATGTGCCTTTTATGATTAAGAAATTTTCTGAGTAATTAGTATGTATGCTTTTGGTATTGTATTTATTGAAAATAAAAACTTTGCAATTAGTCAGTTCGATTAATCCCAGATCTTTCTGAGATACCACTACATTTTGATGATTAGACACAACAATGAGTATTAACAGATATTATACTAAGATTAATTTACTGTTATTCTTTTGAAATATTTATTATATTTTTCTGTATTTACATGCGTCTTCTGTTAACAATCTGTAAACTCACAGTTTAAAAGACTAGTCTGATTTCCTTTGGCGGCTTTTGAATTTAATTCCAACACATGTTACAAGGAGTTTAAAAACATTGTTTAATGAAATATTAGCAATAGCTGGTATAAAAGTAAAATTATAATTATGCTGCTATTGGTGCAGCATAAGTGTTTTATCCGTAACAGCATATTTATAATTTTTTAAATATGTAAAGAAGGAACGGAAATTCTTTAAATTTTTTGCAAAATTCTAACTTAAGTATTATAATTGCTTCACAAAATTATATATTTCAAATATCATATTCTTTATAGAGAAAGTGATGAAAAGTAGTTCAATGTGTTACACTTATTTCCATGGATTGGCTGTGTACTCCTAAAAATTTACTATGGAGAAAAAGAAAGATTACCTGAGAAATCAGTAAATAATTATAATACACTAACTAACAGAAACAATAATTATATATGGATGTTGTCAGATATGCATTTTAAATGTAAAATATATCATTGTTTATACGACGTTATTGTTATGTTAGCAGCCTAGATTTTTTCCACTACAGGGCTCTCTACAGGTGAGTTGAAATGACAACAGAATTTTCTATGTACAAGTAGTATACATTTGTTAAGTCTTCATAGTTTAGAATACAAAAATCAAAAAGTCTGTGTGTATATTGAATTGATTTCTTCTTGTCCCAGACACCACCACAACACATCATAAAAAGTAAAGTATTTTTTTTCAACTTTTAATTAAAAGAACAATTTAAGAACCAGAGTCAGTGGATTCTGACAACGATGATCAACAGAGGTGGATTAATAAGCACCATATATAATGCTTTGGAAATAAAATTTAAATATATTAAATTATTGTTAGTTATTAAGTTAATATGTTAATATGTTGCATTGTATTGTAAATAAAGTTAAAATATTATTAAGTGTATGACAACAGCGTTGTAAGTTAAACTATTTCAGTGGATTACCTGATAGGAAATACAATCTCATTATACATTTCAGTTAATTCAATGAATTTATAAATGTTTCTGTCTGTCTTTATGTCATAAATGTGTCTTATTTGATAATTTCAAGAATTATAATTTTAAGTGTCATGACCACATAATCTGAAATTTGGTATTACGTTATGATATTTCTTTGATATATTTGATATTGTTGATCTTTTTGAGACTATGACCAGTCCTACATGAGATAATAATTATATTCTATATATCGAAATATGTTTTATTATATTTAATACATCTAACAGAAAAATGTAACTAATTTCAAGACCCTAGGCACTTAAAAATTTATTGCACTTAATTCATAGTTCATTGTTTATCACATGTGATATACGAGCATGTAAATAATTAGATCTTTATGTCATATATTAAGTACAGAAAAACCAAACTATTCACTATATGTTTATACATATTTCCATTTACATATATATATATATATATATATATATATATATATATATATATATATATATATATATATATATATATATATATATATATATATATATATATATATATAAGTTGGAAAGGCTCATCGATATAATGAAAATATCGATACAAATTTCGGTAGTAACCGCACTTCATTTATGTAAATTTAATGAATCAGCCTTGTTATAAATTAACTTACCGGTAGGTTCCGGAGTAGTCTTGTCTTGCTTTTGCCTTGTGTTTAATATTGATGTAAATAAATATGTTGGTAAGAAATATTGAAGTACTGTGTTTAAAAATACCTTGTATGTGTAATTTGTTTTGTCGTTCGAGCTGGATGAATCAACATGCAACGTAATTTAACGCCAACAATATATATATATATATATATATATATATATATATATATATATATATATATAATATATATATATATATATATATATATATATATATATATATATATATATCTGTGTGTGTGTGTGTGTAATCTCTCGCCACTGCGCGCTTCAGTGCTTCGAGGGTTTTTCCAAAATATTCATCAAAATAAAAATGAAAAAATACAATCATAACGGCAGCTTCATTGTGGAAAGGAGAGCTATTTCATGTTTATACGTTAGAGAGGAGGATCCCTGCATGCCAAAAAAAGAAATGAGTTAACTCAGTGTCCATACCATGGGCTCTTGAGATGACAAAGTCTGCAAGTGAGGAAGAAAATGAAGAGGAGGACGAAGAACAAACTGAAAGCGTGGCCTTACCCTGGAGAATCTGTAACTGTGTCACATGCTAAGAATTTGCACAAGACATTGACGATAATACGGTTCGAGCTGTCGATTTCAGCAATCGCGTTAACGGGGTTATGTCCTTGTACAGAGGAATTTTGAAATAAAAGGAAAAACAACGACAACTACCCATCCCTATGTTTCTCTCCAAGGTAAAGCCGCCTGGATCTACCGTCAGCGCCTCCAGCAGAAAAGTCTCCGAGTGAGCCTAAAACTTTTACGAGTCAAGTAAGAGCCTCTAATCCTCCACCAACACAATATTCTTCGAGCAATGTTGATTAATGTTTATTACTCTAGAAGATTTTGTAATTAATTTATTAATTCAAGCTGACACGTTTAAGTAAATACGTATACTGTTGCAATTTTTAAATGTATAAAATATAAATACTGTTAACATATATAAAACATTCATATACCCGCACACACGAAAATTATTACGAAATACCACCTCACGGTATTTCAGCTTCTGCTGAAGGTTCTGGTCCCCATTGACGGCGAAAAACGAGGGATCACTGTATGGATAAAATCTAAAAAAAATTCCAAGTTATCAGAATTATTCACAAAGATATCGTCTAGACACTATCGATATTCACTAAGGTTTGGGTATGATCAAAGAGAATAAAGATTTACCTCACTTAATACTTCATTGGAAATAAGAAAATACTGTTTTCAGAAGATTTTTATTACATTGCTTTAGTGTTTAAAACACGTTCTCAGTATCGATATTTGTAACATTAAACTGGACTAATGTATCTAAATTTAAAGTACTAATGGAATAGAAATCTCCAATCTTTTATGCAACAGTTAAAGATCAAACGTATAAGATTAACAATAAAGCATTCACTCTTTAAAAATTTTATTTTGCTGAATAAATCAGATATTTAATTGGATTCGAAGTAGTTTATATAATCTGTGCTTCCAGTTTTTTCATTTCTTTGCTGTTACATAAGATTTAATCCTATCAAATTATGAAGAATGAATTTGAAATAAGTACACTGCGTAAACTAACCATATAAATTTTCAAAGCATACATTCTTGAAATAAATTTCCATTGAAATAATTGTTTTAAGCATTCATTGATAAATACCAAAAAAAATATTCTTAAATTCTTTGACTTATTTTAAGGAAAATTAATTTGACATTAATTTATTTTGTTTTTCGACAGTGTATTTGAAAAGAAAATGTGTTGATAGAAATATATTTCAGAGATATTTTATAAATAAAACGTACAATCCTTTGAAAATTTTAAAAGTTATTAATTACTATCTGTTATAAAAGAAGTAGTAATGGAAGCATTCCATGCGCATCTCCTTTAAGTATAACGAGGTATTTTTTCATATAACTTTAAATTAAACTTGTTGCCATAACAGTTTTCTTAAAAACCCAATAATATTTATTAAAATATCAATTTTTCTCGTGTAATATGTATACTTTTATTTTAACATTGGAAAGTTAGGACTACTGTTTTATATGCCATATTATTTTTTATTAATTTTTAATTTATTGTGTTTTTACCTAAACCGTGTGATAGATCTTGAAGGTATTGATGGCTAGCAACTGAAATTATTAAAATTGTGGTGATTACGCAATAACAACTAAAGTCGTTGCCTCGTTTTCATTCGACAAAGATTGACTTCATACTCATCATTTCTGATTAAGGCCGTTGACGTACTGTTCGGTCTTTGTAAATAGTGTCTTGTATATATTATAAATATTATAATGTATATTCACATATTATTGTAACATAAATTCATTGATCTGTATTGGTATTTGTTATGAGTAAAGTTTTATGATTACCGTACTTTTATTTGTGGCAACACAGCATCTTTTTAAATATGCAAATATCTGTAATGTACGTATATGTTGTCTGCCTATATAAGATTCAGTGTGACAGTAACATATTGCGCGGTTGCATGGAAGGTGCTGATGTTTGTTTATGTAAATCGTTTGTACTGTCGGTATTCTAAACTTCTGTAACGTTAGTTCAGTTTGATATCCAGAGCTCTACGTCATTCATTATACCATCTTCAATAAATGCCTGTCTCTAGATCTAGTTGTTTTATTTAACTGCACCCTGTGAATCTCTTCTGATAATGGTTTTTTATATGATGTGATACCTGTGGATACTTCTTTAAAAATAGGTCTCCATCAATGCTAAAACAGAATGTTTTGTTTTGTTTTATACACTACGTAAAATATATATAAGTGAAAACTGACTTTTCTTGTGTGGTGATAATTCTATTAGTAATAAGGCTATTGATATTGTAACGGCGTGATATAGCGGTGTATCGTCAAAGAACTTTGCTTTTAAAGGTGGACTTGTGTGAATACAAAAGAATTGTCTTCTACGGCACCATGAAGTCTACACGGCCGCGCACTATAGTGAAGGAACAATACGCCAGACTGGACGGTACCTTTTCTGTCAGCTAAAAAGATGATCGCGGAACGTCAAAGGGTTTGCCGCTTCTCAGATGTTGCCGCTAATGCAATCTTAGCTTTACGGCCGATAATGGTTTAACCCGGACCAATGCAGTTGGTCGAAGATGAGGTCATCGCTAGGTGACCCAATAATAAAATTGTGGGTGAGGCCCGTCTCTTGGAGGCCCCTCCCCTAGAAAGAGACGAAGAAGATATTTTTTTGAAAAGAAGTTAGTTAACAAGCAATCAGCTAATTCGTAGGTCGCCTTGACCTGTCTCTCTACCGGAGAGTTTTATTTGCGATAATCCCACCTTGGGATCTTTTCTTGAGTAGCCCGCATCGGCTAACTCGTTGGTCGCCTTGACCTGTCTCTCTACCGGAGAGTTTCATTTGCTATAATCCCATCTTGGGATAAATCTCTTGTGAGATTGAAGTGATACCCTGTGCTTGGGTTCTTCGTATGCTATTATAATCCTCTTCAGGATTGTTGCTGTTCTTCAGAACTGTGCTAGAGTTTTTAGTGTGTTACAGTGATATAGTGAGAAAGCTACGAATTGTGTCTTCCGTCTATGCTACCATATTTCGGCAGAGTCTGAATTAGTTTAGGTACCCGTCTCTACTCAGGCCTGTACTCATCACTTCCTGTGATCAGATTGTTTTATTTTATACTTGTGAAATAATGTATATAGCTGATGTGTAAATAAACCAATTAGTCTAGTACATCGGATTCTTCCTTGTGTCTCCTGAAACAGGGACCGGATACGTTACAATATGAAAACCCTTCTCTGTTTCTAATTCTTATGTATATTTCAGAATTTAATATCATAGAAATTGATACAAATCAAGAAATCATACACATATATCATCTGAATATAGATGAATAAATCACTTTTAAAGAAATTTTTATTATACATTCATTATTATAATTCATTCTTATAAGTTTTAATGTCGAATTTATCGAGATTGAAAGAAAAATTTTTAATTTTACTGCTTTTTAGCAGTGATTTATTGATAAAAATTAACAAAAAATAAATGTGTAACACAAATAATTGATACGCTAAAATGACTAGTTAAAATCTAATCACAGATAATCTATGCAATAATCTGTAAAATGTAACACCGTTATACGGACTGTTACTCATTGGAACTGGTACATCGATAATTGTTAAGGATACGCATTTTAAATATTTATTTTTTTTTTGTATAATATCTAAGCAAAAGAGAAAAATGAGTCATTCATATTCATATACCTAAACTAAACTTTATAGTAAAATTCGACTAAAGTCTAATTTTCGTTTAAAAATTAATGAAATACAAATTTTACAATATTTGAAATCAAACGATTTTAACATGTGAGGACGCACACCGGACCTCGGATACCCAGTGCAACTTTTTTGAACAAAATACCAATAAAATTGCTTTTGATGATGAATAAGAAATTTATATTGTCAAATTACATACTTTTTTACAAGTTTAAAATACATTTCAAATTATTTTACATCTTAATTTTTAAAAATATTTTTTACTGTAAATCATTTTTATTAGCATCCCGAAAGCACAAACATGAGACAAGTTAAAAACTCAAATCACATTTTATATTTCATTATTTTAATCATATAACGATGTACTTTTGACAACATCTCTTCGCTGATCACAAATACAAAATATAAATTTAAAAGTGCATGAGAATGCACTGTGTGTCTGGAGCAGGAATAAATTAAAAGTATCTCTTTCTGAGAATATTATTCATAGAAAATTGCGGAGATGCATGTTATTGAGATATTGTATGTCTTATAGAAAACCTATACGACAGATATTGAAAATCTAGGATTTTATTTAGATTGGAGGATTTTGTGTGGAACGTTTTTATAACTCTAATGCCTCAGAGGCCCAACGCGCTTACAGGCAGGTTAAATCAACAAACAGATATCTGAAAGTTGTATAGTTATCAAATGAGAGCTATCTTAGTTTATTTCCAAAAGAAGTTAGGAAAATAATTTTGACTTACTTTTTTTATCAACAATAGAAAAGATTACATTTTTATCATGTAAAGCATATTATTACGTACCGATGACTTATACCAGGCCTGTTGAATAACACAAAGAATTAAGACACCAGATACAAATGACGGAAGACATACCGTTTTGCAGACTTTTTTATTTATTTCTATCTGTGAACAATATGGTGACTCAAATAAAATATATTCAATCTCAATATGGAGACACCATAAACTGCAGGAATGTTGGAGCAACTCCCTGCCGCTGATGACGCTATTTTCAGGTGAAAAAATGGTTGAGCATTCCCTTCCTCTTCTGAAATTCTCCGTGTAAGTATCGCGTCCGTCTCTGTCGGGGATCAAGAAATGTGTTGGTTAAAGAGAGCTTTTGGTTCATTGTATGGCGCCGAACATTTGGAAAACGGCAATAATGGTCCTTTTGACGCACGGACGATTAGAAGTGTCAAATCTGCCATTTTGTCAACACACCGACAGTAAGAAGAAATTGTTATTTCTGTGACCGCGTCGGCTACTCCAAGGACGAAGGTCAACTGTGGGGGGGGACGATCTCCCTTAAAACCGAGGTTTCCTGTTTGAAAAAAGGAAAAACAGGAGGGAACTCCCGGCGGAACTTTCAGATGAGTAGGTGGCCTAGAGTGATCTCCTCTCATTACGACTTTACATATATTTTTCTTTAAATGTTTTTTTTTGTTATAATAAATCAATATTCTTAAGTTTGAAAAAAACGTTTGGTGGCTCCGTTGTGGTGTGTTTTTTCTCTGATTGGGACTTCAAATCTGCCGAGCAAAAATCCAAAAACTCCTGTTGACAGGGTAAAAGACGACTGACCCGCGTTAGCAACACCTCTTGTCCAGTGGGATCGATGTGGGGGTCACTGAAATCGCCCTCGTCCCCCGGTTAGTCTTCCTCGCTGGCGTTGTCCAGCAGTGTAACTCATTGTTACACTTTTCAACATATTAATGCAAAAACACATAGAAGTAGATAATGCAAAATTAAAAGGGTTAAGGTATCCGTCTACGTTGGAAACATCATTTTTAGCCAAAAATCATAATTTATTTTTATTTCTCTGTTGTAAAACTTCAACCTTTAGGCTTGTAAATCTGTTTTTGTTTTGTCTCTACGGAACTTTAAAGAAAAGTTACAGCTATTTAAACATCAGTGACAGCTGTTAAAAAGACACAGATGTAGCGACTTCGTAACCGGAAGTTGTGAATTTAAAGCCTTTTAAAGAGCATTTTTTGGACAAAACTTTTTAAATTTTCATGAAGATTAGTTTAAACATTTTTCTAGTATTTTTAATAATTAGAAACATGGCAATTAGAAAGTTTTGAAGCAAGAAAGTGTGGGGAATTTTAGACATGTATTCTAATTTTTTAATAAATAAAGTTGCTTTCATAAACTTCAAATGCGTTGATCTAAGAACGGTATTCTTAATAAAATGTTGAAATTGGAAATGGGATTTCTCAAAAAGTTCTTAAAATATTTTGTTGAAAACTATCATGAATGCTTTTGATAGTATTTACTAGTGAATGACCTAAAAGCGTTAAAATTGTATAATTTTCAATGATATTACACTCATAGTGAGATATAAAGGTAAATTCGTTAAAAAATCAATGTGTAGGATTTTGAAGAACCAAAATGTTATACCAAATGTAAATAAAGCAAGGATTTTAGATGATTCACTAGTCCAGTGCATAAGAAATGTGTTGCATCAAGAAATATCGAAATAATTTAATTTATTAAAAAATTAGACCTTTTGAAAAATCCCGATTTTTTACTAAATTTTCTTCATTTATTAGAAATTTTATAAAAACGTCTCCAGGAATAAATTTTTTAAGTGCAATTCTCTATGATAATATAAAAAATAAATCTAAAAATGTAAAAACATGAACTAGTTTCTACGTTTAAAGTAAAAAGTTCTCCGAACGTAGACGGATACCTTAAGAAAAGTATTTGTGTTGTTTTTAAATTAAAATGAAATCTTAAAAATTTCAAGATTACAAAGCATTAATTATATTTTTTCTTTATTAGACATTATCATCTATATATTATATAGATCAATCAGTGATTGAAAATCACTGCAAGGTATTATAAAACATAATTTATACATAGTTTAAACATAGTTAAAACATAGTTTATAATAAAGTATTTGATATCTTTCTAACTGCCTAATCTAGTAAATAAACATGAATATATATTTCAAGCTGAATATAAAAAAGAATTATCCTTTCGAATAAATCGTTTCATTATTTTTTATGGTAATAACAACCTATGGGCTTAATTAATTTCTTATTTCCAAATTTTTAAAAGTCACGAGAAGAAAAAAAAATATTTTATAATAAAGATGTTAAGAAGAAAATGTGAATCTGAACTTTACTCAGGAAGTAAAAGTTGGATAAATATAAATCCGGCATTAAATTTTTCTGTATAACTAATGTTTTCCCCCAAAAAATCAATTACGAGAACAGAAAAAAAATCCTTTTTTTATCACATTATTCTGTAATCCCTTCATTCTATTTTTTTTTATTTCAGGGAACAATATTTTAAAAATTTATTTTAATTATCATATGAAAGCTAATAAATCAGAAATAAATAATAATCCTGGTTAGGGGCAGCTAATTATTTGTTTCTGTTTAAATGATTGTCTGTCTCTTTTCAGCATTATTTTAATGGGACATTAAAAAAAAGATAATTTTAATGATAATATATTCAAATAAAGAAAATGCAATTAAATATCCCCTATATAATAATAGCCAAAGTTGTCTGTCCGTCTGCAATCCAATTTATCAAGTAAAATTAAAAATTCTTAAAATTAAACCTGCCGAAGTGTAGTCCTGTATTTATTTAATTATTACTATTGTTTTATTTGTTCAACAATTAAGGGAATTATTAATGATACAAAAATTTAAATTTTTTGCCTATCATACAAATTTTTATAAATATTATTGTTGTATTTCATTTTACAAGATTAAGTTATATGTTTTGTTACAGTTATTTATGATAAAAAAGGTCTTAATATGTGACAATTACATAAAGTAAAATTATAAATGTCTTATAACTAAACCCTACCTAACTGTAGTCCTGCAGTAATTTAGTTATTACTATTGTTTTATATATATTTTTATGACAGTAATTTAACAACACCAGTGGATATTAAGGGTGTTCAACAGTATATTTATTAATTTAAGATATTTATTAATGATAAAAAATTCATTTTTTTTGCTTTCTCAATTGTTTATTTCATACAGAAAAAATGAGATTCAATCAATCCCCTATACAATAATAGCCTAAGTTATCTGTCCGTCTGTCCTCGAATTTATGAATCGGTTGGACCTGGAGTGGATAGTAGCATCCATATTGCATTATTGATCAGTTAGGATTAGCAACGTTCGAAATCCACCCCTTCCCCCCTTTTCTAGCATTTAATACCCTTATTTCAAGCCTATTTTCCCCGATTAAGAGCAGGTAATTAAATTTATCAATTTGTCACGTAATAAATAGGTAAAAATAACACTTTTCTAGCATTATGACGCCATTCCTTTAATCACCTTATTAAATCATTTCTTATTTTAAATTATTTAAATATTATCTGCATTATTTTCATACGTTTTATCACTGAATTTAGATATTACGTAAATAATTTCCTTTTATATTTGGTTAAAAAATTACAATAGGTACATATAAGATGATTTTAAAATTATTCATCAGTTATCTTTTGTTGCAATGAAAATTTTATCACCGGTAACACATTCTATCTACCTCCAGGGTGTATTGGAAACGATAGTTTCATTTCTTTACTTGGATTAATTACTGTGGCAAGAAAATCGGTAAGAATTTAAGGATAATTTCGATAAAGCTAAGAAAGGATTGAATTAACTTTTTCAATAAATTCAACGTGATTCTAAACTGCATTTACAGTATCGGGAGACTTTAGAAGAGTATGAAGATAAAGAAATTATTGAGCGTGTATCAGATAATTCTCAGCCATAAAACAAACCATTTTTTACCAGCCAAAAGTACTTTGCAATTCTGGAAAATTAAAAATTTCACTGATTCCGCCATATGACGGGCTATATGCTAGCAAGTTAATATTTGGGTATGTGTCTAGATCTTTATCCAAATACTAAAAATTATTATTGGAATTCTGCTAGAATTCTTATTAAATTTAAGTTGTATATACGAATATAAACATATATGTTACTTAAGATTTAAATAAAACGTTAGAGCTCCTTTATGCATTGTCTTAACAAATTTAATCTAATAAAGAATTGCTTAATGTTAAGTCATATTCTGGTTTTAATACTTTAGAAACTTGCAAAGAATTTGCATTTTTTGTAATACCCCAAACAAATTTGTGTAAAAAAAATGTTCAGCAATGAAATGTAAAAATCAAACAGAAATACCCGAAGTTTTATGATAAAAAAAATATGTAATTATATGAACTGAATACTGAATAAACCCTGATTTCTTTGAAAATAATAAAAAGATACTTATTTGAAACGCTTGTAAAATGTATTTTCCGGGAGGGATACATTGTCCTTATATAGATAATTAATGAAAGGATTAGCTCATAGGTGGTCAGCATTGTTCCCAGTGAATGAATATGGTAAAAATGACCACTATGTTTTATAAAACCATAGTTTAGATCCTAAATATGTGAGAGGTCATTGGTAGAGTCATTGTCAGTATCTTAAATATTAAGTAAGGAAAATGAGTATTTCGACATTGAATTTTAGGCAGCATAAAATATCACAATTCAAATGTCGAAGAAGTCTATTCAGATATATGAGTGAAAATATTGTTGGTGTCTATTACTCGAACAGAAATGACAACTGAGCATCATTTAACATTTCAACGCAATTTTCTCTACCCCTCGTAGGCCACTGAGTTATTAATTATACTGCCAGGGAGAAATGTTACAGTATATTGAGTACAAAATTAAAATAAATCTTAAATTTGATATTAACGAACCTTACTGAATCACTTAATTATCCAATAGATAAATTTAATTCAATATATAATAATACAGAGTGATTCATATTGAATGGGACAAAAAGAATAGCACAGTGTGACTGCCGTAATGGATTTATTCAGCCGAAACAAATTTATTATTCAACTACAATTATACAAGTTTTATTTGGCAACAGGAAAAAATTATCGAATGACGAACTCGCCGCTAGAGGCGCTGTTAACCCTTTAATGGGTAGTGGTTTTACAGCGAAACCACCTATTAATACTTTTTCTTTACTTTTTAAAAACATCCGAAAGATTGTTTTCGATTTTCCGTGTTATTGATTCTTTGATGTGATAATAGATAATAGAATTCCGCATAATTTATTTTTTCCTTTGCAATATATTAGTTTAAAATTGTTTTACATAAAAATCACGAATTTGATTTTTCTCCTTATGACTTCAAATGGAAATACCTACCCAAAAGAACAATGAAAAGTTGTGTAGTTATCTATTTATTACCTCATTTTAATGATAATTATACATTGTCATTCCAATATAATTAATTTTAAAAAGTTCTTATTTTCATGCTGTAAAACGGAAAGGTTTCATAATTATCCCCCCCCCCCCAAAAAAAAGATGAAAATTCCTACTTACCAAGGAAATGTAAAATTTGTTTTCATATGGTTCCTGTTTAATAAAGTTTGAAGACAACGTTTATAACCTAATGCCATTAAATCTGAAAGAATTTTAAATGTGAGCTTTAAAGGGTTAAACAAAAAGCTGTCTATTCAGCAGAAAACGTACTGCACTCCACACAATGGTGTGATGTGTTTTATGAAAGCTTCTCCAATTCATGCCGTACAGATATCAGATGGTCCAGGCTTTAAAACCTACTGACAAACCGCTGCCTAAGAATTTCTGTATGAAATTGCAAGAAAAGCTCGACTTGAATTGTTTCGAGAACACACTGGTGTTTAACGATGAAGCCACGTTCCACTTATGTGGGAAAGTTAAACGCCATAATTTGCGATTTTGGGGCACGGAAAATGTCCATGTAACATTAGAACATCAGAGTGATTCTCCCAAGATGGACGTTTTCTGCGCTTTATCAAACAGTTGTGTTTTGGGTCCATTTTTTTTCGTTGCTGAAAAATGGATTAATGGGGACATTTACCAAGACATGCTCTCGGAGTGGTTGTTCCTGCAGCTGGAGGAAGCTGTTCCTGATTTCATTTTGCAGCAAGATGGTGTTCCCACACATTGGAATAAAAACGTACTTGAGTTCCTGAACGACTACCCGATCGCTGGATTGGCCGTGCTGGGCTACAGGATATGACACGTCTTCATTGGCCTCCGAGATCACCAGATCTAACGCCCTGTGATTTTTTCTCTGGGGATTTGTTAAAGACAAGGGGTTTGTGCGTCCACTTCCTCAGGACTTAGAAGAGCTGAAGCAGCGGATAACTGCAATGTTGAACTCCATCACAGGGGATATGCTATCAAGATTGTGGCAGGAGCTTGTTTATAGTGTAGACATTTGTCGTGCCACCGGAGGGGCACATATTGAACACCTGTCGAAACTTTAATAAAAATAGTTATGGGGTAAATTTGAATTTTCTAAATATATTAATTACAACGTTCACAATAATGTTTTCTTTTGTCCCATTGATGTCTGAGGAACTAACTAAAAAGCAGTTCTCTCATGTTTTAATTCAATAAAAACTTGTAAATCTCAAACAGAAACTTTTATCACAAAGTAATTTACTAAAATTTTAAGTATAATATAGGATTTAAGTCAAATAAAATACCAATTTATTAATTTACTCAAATGTAGATTTATTTAATGTTATAATCAGTCAAATTATTTTTCTGAACTAATTAAATATTACATTCCTGCTAAATATCAACACCGCAGGAGAAAAATAGGGATAATAAAACAGTTAATATAATAATTTAATAGCCATAATTCATTCATATTCAAGAGTTTATTCTTTAATGAGTATTAAAATGTTATATTACAGTATTTATCAGTAAAGCTGTCATATTTATGCAAAAATGCTTCAACTTAAAGAGGTTTCATGATGTCTGAGGAAATAACTATAAAGCAGATGTCTCATGTTTAAATTCAATAAAAGACTTGTAAATCACAATTAGAAACTTTTGTCACAAAAGAGTTTACTAAAGGCTAAGTATAATATAGGAGTTAAGTTGAACAAAATTGCAAATTTATTGATTTACGGAAATTAAGAATTATTTAATGTTATAATCATTAAAATTATTTATTTAACAAATTAAGTATTGCACTCCTGCTGAATATCAACTCATCAGGAGAAAAAAGGAATAATAAAATAGTTAATAAATTAATTTAATAGCCATAATTCATTAATATTCACGAATTTTTTTCTTTCCTGTGTATTAAATGCTATTATATTACAGATTTCATCACTAAAGTTGTCATATTTATGCAAAACTGTTTCAACTTAAAGAGGTTTCATGATGTATGAGGAACTAACTATAAACACCCTGTAATATATAAATTTTCCAATATATAAATTTAATATACAAATTTTATTCTAAATCATGTAAATCTGATTTCTTATTTTTAATCTTAATTAAGAAAAATAAATTAATGTGTTGTAAAACTTATTTTGTACCTTTAACATACATTAGTAATTAATACCATGTATTACTAAAAAAAAATCTGCACTACAACAATATTAATATATCCAATGAAAGAAATTGTGTTTTGCAATTCATATTTCTCGAGATGTAATGTGTCACTTTATACTTAAGTCAAATTATAAGCTACTTCACGAACAAGGATGTTAATGTTTTGGATACATTTAAAATTTCCCTATTTCCACTATTACGCAAGGTATTGTTTTCGGTTTTAATGAATGCGAAAGGTTAAGAGTAAAGAACAAAGAATATTCGAAGCTCATGCATATTTATTTCCCGATAGATATAAACTTTGAATTTCTGAAACGTATCATTCTATTTGATATAGGTAAACTTGTAAACAACTTAAATTTAGAAGTAAACAGTTTCACTTTTTCTTCCTATTTAAGATATTTTAATGTTTAGATTATAGAACTTTATTGAAAAAACACAGGGATTTGAAATTATTTAAGAATTAGTTTTCGAAATTAATAACCGATTTGTTTATGTCAGGGATCTCTAAAATTAAATATTTATATTAATTTATCAATTTTTTATTTATTATTTATTGATCAATTTATTATTTATTATTTATTAATCAATTTATTATTATTAAACTAAAATTAAATATTTTATTATATACTAAATATTTTAAACCTGTATACAAACAGTTTGAGAAAAAATATACATAAATGTTATGAAAAAGTACTAAAGAATTTGAAACTTTCATTTATATTTTTATCGCAATAATCCCATATAATACATATTTATCGAAATAAATGACTTGAGGTGTATATCGACACAAAATGTATTTCATTAGAATATACTCATAAGATATTTTAGTATAAAGAATGTAAAATATTATTGTGTTTCAAGAAGCATAAAGTAACTAAAAATAACACTAATATTTATTAATTTTATACACTTATTTAAAATTATCATTTTTGAATTTTTGACATCAGTTTAACTTAGTAGTATTTAATACTAAATGTATTTAATTTCAGGAGAATTTAAAGTATTTGTCAATTTTTGATCACATAGAGGGAGTGGCTTAAAATTAATTTGTTAGACATTTTTAAAAATCATGATTTATATTTATCTAGTAATGCCGTTTTTAAGCAATTTGAATGAAAATAATAAATAATAAAAAATTAATTAATTATCAATATAAACGTTTAATAAGCATTATTTAAAATGTTTAAATAATAAGAACGTAAAAATGTATAAGTTATTTTATGGTGAACTTAATAAAGCATTTGTATTAAAAAGAGTAGAGGATTTTTTGTAGCAATAGATTAACGAATTATTTACTAGAGTTTGGTGTTTATATTTTAGTATTTTAAGAAAAATATTGTTTAATGGTCTTGAAAACTTCCATAAATAAATATTTTATACCACTTCATTCACAATATTTCATATCAAAATTTATTCATGACATATCATAATGACCTTTGAAAACTTTAAAAGATATAAAATTGAAATATGAATTATACTGAATTTCAGATTGCATGTATAATAGTAGTATAAATTTAAATTAATAAATATATAAAAAATATATTTATATTTGTACAGCAACATATATATAATGGAATTTCAAAAATAAGGAGTATTTACACAATATTTGTATAACTGATTAAATCGAGAAATCTGAAACTTACAATAATTTTCAAGAACATCATGGCCTTAAAATATGCATCGTTATTCTTATGTTTCAAGCAAGCCAGTAATTAATATTTTTAAAATGTTAGTGTAAACATCATTTACATTAGCATTCATTATACAGCACTTATAAAGTAACCTATACATAATGACATTCCAACAATAACGATTATTTGCACAATATTTGCAGAATTGAGTAAATCGAGAGATCAGAAGCATATGATATTGTTCAAGGATCTTAATATATGAATCATTATTCTTATGTTCCAAGCATGCAAATAAATAATATTTGAAAAATGCTAATGTAAACATCGTTTACATTAGCATTAATTATACAGCATTTATAAACAACTAATACATAATGGTATTTCAAAAATAACGATTATTTACATAATATTTGTAGAATTGAGTAAATTATGAAATCAGAAACATATCATATTGTTCAAGAAAATTATGATCTTAAAATATGGATCATTATTCTTATGTTCTAAGCCTGCAGATAATTTTAATTTGAAGAATGCTAACGTAAAGATCGTTTATATTAGCATTCATTATACAACATTTATAAAGCAACCTATACATAATGGCATTTAAACAATAACGATTATTTGCACAATATTTGTAAAATTGAGTAAATTGAGAGATCAGAAGCATATGATATTGTTCAAAGGCATTATGATCTTACAATATGCATCATTATTCTTATATTCTAAGCCTGCATATAATTTTAATTTGAAAAATGCTAATGTAAAGATCGTTTCCATTAGCATTCATTGTACAGCATTTATAAAGCAACCTATTCATAATGGCATTTCAACAATAACGATTATTTGTACAATATTTGTAGAATTGAGTAAATCGAGACATCAGAAGCTTACGATATTGTTGAAGGGCATTAGGATTTTAAAATATGCATCCTTATTCTTATGTTCCAAGCATGGAAATAATTAAAATTTGAAAAATGCTAATGTAAACATACTTTACATTACCATTAATTATACAGCATTTAAAAAGAAACAAATACATAATGGTATTTCAACAATAACGATTATTTACGCAATATCTGTTGAATTGAGTAAATCGAGAGATCAGAAACATATGATATTGTTCAAGGGCATTATGATCTTAAAATATGCATCATTATTCTTATGTTCTAAGCCTGCAAATAATTTTAATTTGAAAAATGCTAATGTAAAGATAAATGCATCAAGATGTTAAACAGAATAATATTTCTCATTAATGTGTCATTTCAGGAACATTAATATTTGAATTTGTTAATAAAACTTAAAGTATGTCTTTAAATGCAAATTCCCTTTTTTATTTATATACAGTACACAAAGGTAGAATTCACAAATGTTAAACAGTTTATAACGATAATATGTATATAATACTATTTTTAAAAACCTTACACAATTTATAAGATTCCTTACACAATACATCAGTTGCAGGAAAATTATATCTTCATAACGGAAAGCTAAAACATAGCTAAAAGAAAACTTAACTAGACTGTCAGGGACCAATTATGAACTAAAATTTAAAATTAGTATAAGAGCAGTTATAACATTACATCGGAAATGGCAAGATTCCAAAATCATTAAAAAAATTATATAAAAGTTTTTAAAAAAATGTAGAAAATTATACGCAAATGAACTAATTAAAAAGCATTAAGCAACTACAGGGATACGTTTAACGTCTTACTTCAATATTAAAATGAAGCATGTGTAGTGTGTTACAGGAATTTGGCAGATAATTTTGAAATTCGATATTTCTTGAGTTTACTCTTAGCGTAATTTCCCACCGGAGTTTAAATATCCATTACAGAATTGAACGCTGTTAAGGTTACTTAATGCAAATACAGTAACTAATGCTTTTAAAATTAATAACTCGTTTTAGTTGTTTATATATTGTTTTTATAGATCAGAAAATATAGTTGATATTTATGGTGAAAAATATTTTAATGCATATTTCTTATCTTATTTAAACAAAAAAATATAAATAATAATAATAATTATTATTATTATTATTATTTTTATTATTATTATTATTATTATAATGAATAATATAATTAACTTTTTTTTAATCTACAAATTTTTAATATGTATTTATGAATTTAAAAGATAAGTTTTATGTTAAAATTATTTAATCTCATGTTTCTGTATGAAATAAACAATTGAGAAAGCCAAATATTTAAATTTCTGTTTCATTAATTTTAATATCTTAACTGTTGAACACCCTTAATGTCAGTTGGTGTTGTTAAACTACAGCTATAATGTATATAAAAAAATAGTAATGACTAAATAATTGCAGGAATACAGTTCGGTAGGGTTTAGTTTTAACACATTTTAATTTTACTTTATGTAATTGTCATATATTTAACAGCTCATATAATAAAAAACTGTAACAAAACATATAACTTAAGGTATCCGCCTACGTTAAAAACGTCATTTTTAGCCCTAAATCATATTTTTGTTTATTTCTCTGTTATAAAATTTCAATTTTTAAGGTTCTAAATCTGTTTTTGTTTTGTCTCTACGGAATTTTAGAAAGGTTACAGCTATTTAAACATCAGTGACAGCTGTCAAAACAAAACGGAAGTAGCGATGTTGGAACCGGAAGTTGTGAATTTAAATTCTTTTAAAGAGCATTTTTAGACAAAAGTTTTTAAATTTTGATGAAGAAAAGTTTGAACATTTTTCTAGTATTTTTAATAATTATCAACTTAGCAATTAGAAAGTTTTGAAATAAGAAAGTGTAGGGAATTTTAAACATGCATTTTAATTTTTTAATAGTTAAAGTTGCTTTCATAAACTTCAAATGCGTTTTTCTCAGAACGGTATTTTTAATAAAATGTTGAACCTTGAAATGTGATTTTTCAAAAAGTTCTGAAAATATTTTGTTGAAAATAATTATGAATGCTTTTGATAGTATTTACTAGTGAATGACCTAAAAACTTAAAATTTGGATAATTTTTAATGATGTCACACTCATAGTTAGACATAAAGGTAATGAAAATTCGTTAAAAATTCAATGTGTATGATTTTGAAGGACCGAAATGTTTTACCAAATATAAATTAAGCAAAGATTTTAGGTGATTCACTAATCCAGTGTATAAGAAATGTGTTGCATCAAAAAATATTGAAATAATTTAATTTATTAAAAAATTACACCTTAAAAAAACAATTTTTTTACTAAATTTTCTTCATATATTAGAAATTTTATAAAAACTTAAACAGTAATAAATTTTTTAAGTGCAATACTCTAAGATAATATAAAAAATATATCTAAAAATGTAAAAATATTAACTAGTTTCTACGTTTAAAGAGAAAAGTTCTTCGAATGTAGACGGATAACTTATTCTTGTACAAATAAGTAAAACAATAATATCCAAATGTTTGCATAGTAAGTAAAATCGTAATTTCTGTGAGAATGCAAGTTTTTGCTCATTATTTATCGTGAATATGCATAATGTTATGTCATCTGGGTTTAGACCTCTTCAGAGTTCTTGCTATGCACAAGGTTCGAAAGTCGAATTATTTTTTATATATAAGCAGATAAACAAATATTATGTAACGAAGAACTTACATGCAATAACTTAAATATAATTTATTTATCTTCTCTCTGAACTCAACACTGATTTCAAGGTGAAACAAATAAGCAATAGTAATTTTTGAATTTTTTTCTAATGTTATCTACTTACAGAGCTAGAACCCCAAAACTTTTTCTGTGTACTCACCAAAGAAAATGATTAAAAATCACTAAAACTTGTGGCAAAAATACGGAGCAGAAATCAAGCTAAAACAGACTCCGGTGTCCAATTGATACAGATTGATCTTCTAGTGTTAACCAGAAGACTCTAAGGCTGTAGAAATAATATTGACATATTTCTCAACGTTTATGTCCGTTGCGATGCACATTCGACCTATTAACAACATGATTTGGTTAAAAGCTCTACGATGTACTTGTTTGATACACTAGGGGTAATGAGACCGGGACCTACGGCATAAAAACGATTTCGAATGGTTATTAATATCCATACTCACAGTAGGATATGAACCCAAAACGCCAGTACTCAAGAGCAGCGCTCTACCGTTCGGCCATCTTTCAGCGGAGTAACGCTTGATGATTTTTAAAAATTAGGAGTGGCTACCATATTTTATGTCACGTGTTTAATATTTATACGAGCAATTTAATTTGACCAATCCTCTTATATGCTGCTGAAACATGGGCATTGACTGGAAGAAACGAAGAGACTCTGGCAGTTTTCGAAAGAAAGGTACTCCGCAGCATTTTATCAGGTTTAAAATGCAACAACAATTGGTGGAGAAGAACAATTTCCGAAATACATAAGATTTTTAAGGATCCAAACGTAATAAAATTGATTTCTATTCAACGTTTGAAATGGGCAGGACACGTGATTAGAACGAATGACGACCGAACCACCAAGAGGATCTTCGAGGACAAACCATTGGGAGCTCGTAAAAAGGGAAGACCGAGAATTCATTGGATTGACTGCCTTGAAATAGACTTAAAGATCGGAAAAATAAAATACTGGAAGAGTCTATACAAGAAAAGAGAAGCTTGGAACTCGATTCTGCGGAAGGCCATGGCCCACCCTGGGCCGGCACGCCATTGTAGAAGAAGAAGAATTTAATTCGTCTTCAAAAATCTCGCTGAAATTCATGTACTGTTTTCTCACCAATGTGCAAAGAAAATCTGCCAAATATCACAATTTCACAAGTAAATAAAAATATTAAAAAATATTTTTATTGCTTTAATAAAAAGTTTAATTTTTGGAACTATTTGCACAATTTGTAGGGAATATAATCTAAAAGTTATTTTACTATTGAAAAGAAATATATAATCCATATCTGCAAACCTTATTCATACAAACAGAATATTGGAGAAAGAGGATAGTATAAAATAATGTATGAATTATGTAAAAACAAAGATGTCGACAATTGACTTAGCCGTTGTTTAGGTATCTAATATCGATAGCTGGTTGATAAGGGCTTTATTAAGCAACACATTTTAGAAAAATAATGTAGAATTTTCTTATCCCGAATAGCAATATTAGACTAATTTATTTATACCTTATTAACTATGCATTTATTTTTAAACTGCATTTCCATACCACTTCTTAATAAGGATATTATGTTGAGATAAATATAACAAACTTTAACATGTTACTCTATGAATGAATAAATAATTTATTTATTAGCGAATATTGATTTTTTACTCAATTATATGCTACTTAATTAACTGATAATTTTAATATCAATTATATTGAAGGAGGCACCTATCGATATAAGCATAATATGTTTAGTGTTTTGAGGAATTTTTAAAGAATAAATGGCATCTTATATCTCTTTATTTTTATTTATAAAAAATGCGTATTCTAATTTCTAAAATGAAATTATGACTGTAACTGATGTTCTCATTTCTCTAATAATTGCAACTTTTTAAGTTTATAAGTAATTTATTTTCAAGTCTTTTAAAGTTGTAAATTTTGAATAAGTATCGTTGGTATACGAGAGAAATTAGGGTGAAAAGAATAACTTATCACTTTAAATTTTTATAAACAATGCGTATTCTAATTTCAAAAGAGTTAAATAAAATATAAATTTAACATATTTTCCTATAATTTGACATATTCTCTAATAATTCTAACGTACTAAGTTATTAGGTATTTTATTAATTAAGTATATATGAAGTAATTTAAAGTTGTAAATTTTCATTATGTATCATTGAAATACAAGTGAAATTACTGTGGTAAAATTATCTATATTTTATGAGTAGTTTATTTTTAGGGTGTTATAAAAAAAACTTTTCAGTACTAAATGTATTTTGTGTTCTTATTTGTATAATAATTTTAATTTACTTTGATTTTTAAAGTTTGTATTTTTAAAGTTTAGTAACTCAAATATTAACAACGTCTACTATCTTTTCAATAATACAATATTTAATGTTTGTTTTGATACAGAAATCAAACAATAAATATTGCCTTGATCTCGTAATAAAACTTCATGTAATTTTTTAAACTGTATCATAAAATTTTCAAAAGTTTACTTTAAATATATTATACAAACTGAACGTGGAACAATAAAATCTGTAACAAACGATGTTTTGCATTTTCATGGCATCTTATTCCAATTAAAACTCCCTGAGAGAAACATATTATTAGAACTTCTTTTGTTAGATGATTTAAAATAGCTCTCTTCACAGGTTATTTGTGTATTATACATACAAATGTTTCACAAACAGATTTTCTTACAGTAGTATGTATACAGTAGTATTTTTGTGTT
>CM063509.1:114712740-114765240 GCA_032207245.1 Pardosa pseudoannulata
CAGATTCCTTGTTTAATGAAAAATAATGAGTTCTGTTTAATTATACCCTTTATTTTCAAATGTTTGTCATAAATTCATCTCTTTTGTTATTTTAATGAGAATTTAAAAATTTATTATTTGTCATTAAGGTTTTGATTATCCATTAGCATTCTGGATATTAATTAAGAAACAGCAGTTTGGAATTTTTAAAGCAATTTTAATAAAACATGAGCTATTCTTTTATTTTTGTTGATAACATTGTTATATTGATATAGGTTATCTAAATGAAAGTAATTTGTTGCTTATTTTTCTCTACAATTACTGTAGGATCATTTGCAATTACTTAATATGATAATGATGAATAAATTTTAGCTTAAAATTGTTCCCCTTTATGCTTCCAGCTTTAATAAATTTCTCTCTGAATATAAGATAATTTTCGTTTCTTTATTTATCATGAATTGTTAAAAGGTATACTTTTATGGTTAATGTTAAATTTCATATTTATTATCATCTTAATTAGAGGGAAAAATAACGTTCATTTTAGATTTAAGAAATATTCTGATTAAGCATTGTGTGTGTTTTTCGGACTGCATATAATAAAAATGAAAAAATTCCAATCTGTAAGTTCTTCTAACTCTAATTCATGCAGAGAAACCACTAGACTTGTAATATTATCCACAACATTTTTTATAAATAAATTTTAAAACTAATCTATAAATTTTACTGCAAATAAATTTTGCTGCAAATAATTGCACTACTATTGTTTTGAACCAACTCTTCATTTTCTGTTTTTAATTTTCTTGTTTTTTTTTTACTGTTAACAACCGGCAAAAAGTTTTAACTAGTTTAAAGGATGAATTTGTTTTTATTTGGAGATATTTCAAAATGATTCTAATAAATGTTAGAATTAGTTTACAAACATGGTTTAACGGAGTACTTTAAGTAGATAAACCAGAGTAGCAATAAATAAGCCAGTTCATGCGATCTCTTATGTAACCATTACCATTATTCGAATTCAAGCCGTATGTAGCCCCTGGTTGGAAAAAAATGAGTGGCAACTTCAGGGGTATACCTACGTTAGTCATACAGTGTTCCCTCACCACTCCGCACTTCATGTTTTGTGGTTTCAGTGTTTCGCGGGTTTTTCCAAAATGTTCATCAGAAAAAAATTAAAAAATAAAACAATGTCTGCGGCTACAATGTGGAAAGGAGCGTTGTTTTATGTTGATGCGTTAGCGAGAAAGATCCCTGCATGTCAAACAAAGAGATGAGTTGACTCAGAGTTCAGACCACGGGCTCTTGAGTTGACAAAGTCTTAAAGTGAGGAAGAAAATGTAGAGGAAGACGAAGAACAAACTGAAAAGCGTGGCCTTACCCTGGATAATATGTAACAATTGTAAAACATGGCAAGAATTTGCACAAGAAATTGAATACAATATGGTTCGAACTGTCGTGTTCAGCATTTGGGTTGACGAGGTTATGTCCTTGTTGAAGGAAAAGGAAAAACAAAGACAGCAATTATCCATCACCATGTTTTCTCCAAGATAAAGCTGCCTGGCTTTACCGTCAGCGACTCCAGCAGAAGAGTCTCCGAGAGAGCCTAAAACTTTCACGAGTCAAGTATGAGCCTCAATTCCACAACCAACAAGGCACTCTTCGCCCCTCTCAGAAAGCAATGTTGATTAATGTTTATTACTCTATAAGGTTTTTATAATTAACCTTATTAATTAGCACTGACACGTTTAAGTAAATACGCATACTGTTGTATTTTTTGCCTTAAATGTGTAAAGTATAAATACTGTTTACATATTTAAAACATTCGTGTACCCGCATACACGAAAATTTCTAGGGGTAAATCCTACTTCATTGTTTTTTTTTTTTTTTTTTTTTTGCTTTCGTGGAAGGTTCTGCATTAAGCGAAAATGAGGGATCATTAAAGTGTCACAATTGGTTCCTCGTAGACTCAGATATTCTCTGCATATTTGATCATATTTTTTTAAATAAAAATTTGTTGATTCCTTACATAGGTCAATAATTTGGTATGCTTTGATCGTTGCTGTACTGTATCAGATTAATATTAAAGTATGTTTACAAATTTTCAGAATCTAGAATAATATACGGATATTGCCGAATTTTTTTATGAATGCAATATTTAAATTTGATTCCACAGGATTACCGTTATTAGAAGTACTATTGGAACTTGAATAGTAAGCAATAAATTAATAGATTAGTAAAGGAAAAAATTAAAGAATTATTATACACTAATTGACACAAACTAGAACATTATAAAGATTTTCCAGATGTTTTAGGAATGCAAAATATTAATTGGTTTCCACAAGATTACCATTATTTGAAGTACTCCTGGAACTTTAGCAGTAAGCAATACATTAAAAAATTATTAATGGGAAACATGAAAGAAGTATTGTACACGAATTGTCAGAAACTAGAATAATACGCGGCTATTCGGATATTGCCAGATTTTTGGTATGAATGCAAAATATTAATTTATTTCCACAAGATTACCATCATTTAAAGTACTCCTTTAATTTTATTAGGGGATATATTATATGATTATTAAGGGGAAATATTAAATAGGTTTTATACACGAATTGTCAGAAACAAGTGCCAGATATTTTTTTATAAATGCAAAAATATTAATTTGTTTCAACGAGATTATAATGTTTTGAAAATATAATGTAATTATATTGAACTATTATTAGTACTTATAATTAATATTTACAACTCTAATATAGTATTTTATACAAAACTATCTCAATTAATTATATATAAATATATTTTTGTAACTGTATTTCTTTAAAAATTCCAGGTATTTATTTAAAGACTATAGATATTTCTGATGGCAACTGTATCATAAAGGAGCATTCAAAGGAAATTTCCAAGATTGTAGAAACATAATCTGTAAATTGATATTTCTTATTTATGCTGTTGAACTTCCGAACAGTTTAGCTGTCCACATAGGAGAAAATAATTAATTTTCGTATATACAATTATGCTGCGTTAAATAATGTCTAGCTAATTTTAAGACAATTCACAAAATTAATTTTCTCTTAAATTATAGATACTTGTTAATCTCATAGATAAAAGCGATTTTAATTTAAAAATGTTATTTATTGTTTCCTTATGCTCTTGAACATTCTAGATCTTTCTTTAATATGTAAATTAGTTATTTCTCGAATACTCTGTTCGGGTATAAAAGCTGATACCCACTAGTTGTAGGCAACGTCTCGATCTTGTATAGTTGCTACTTAGCTTCAATAAATTCTTCTGTTAAGTTAAACGGTGTGTTTATTCGAATCTTCGTGACAAATTTGGTGGAGGCGCCGGGTACCGATTTCGCCATTGTGGATAACTCTGACAGTGTTCGCAGAAGTCTCCGTTTAAGAGGATTACCTCCGGAATTTGGCCTTTACGACCCAGAAAAAAGAAAGAAACAAATAATGCCGGAAGATACGAAGCCTGTCGTGGTAACTCCTACCTACCCTCTCCTAAGGAGCCCATCAACCTTTCGTGGGGAGCCTGGAGACGACCCCCGGAAATGGCTTGCAGAATACGATCGAGTGGCCAAGTTCAACAAATGGGATGAAATGATGTGTCTCGCAAACGTCTATTTTTTCCTAGACGGTACGGCCAAGCAATGGTACATAAATAATGAAGATACCTTGGATTCCTGGGACGCATTCAAGAAGAGTTTAAATGAACTTTTGGGCGATCGCCACAAATACACAAAAAAGGCCGAAGAGCAACTGAAATGTAGAGCTCAAAGGGCAGGAGAGAGTACACAGTCCTACATTCAGAGTGTATTAGGGCTTTGTCAAGAAGTCAATCCTTCAATGTCCGACGACGAGAAAGTGTCTCACTTTATGAAAGGCGTTGCCGAAGATATGTACCTAATGAGTGCTCCTAATGAAAGATATGAAGACTACGGACTTCATCAAGTGGTGTAACTACATTGAAGACATGAGGCAAAAAAGAATTGGCCGAAGATTTTAGAGACTACCAAACGTCGAACCAATTGCCGCCATGGAGGATGAGACAGATTTAGTGTCTCTTATCCGTAGAATTGTTCGCGAAGAGATTAATCGAGTAGTAAATCAAGTCGACGAGTTTCCGGACCCCTATTCCCAGCCGCTACAGACCGTCATCCAAGACAAAGTCAAAAGAGCTTTGGCACCAGTGGTCGTAAAGTCTGCAGACGCCCAACGACGTCCCACGTATGCAGCCGTTGTGACGAGGAAAGCTAGAAGTCCTGTCCAGACATCAGCACCGCAGCCCAGGAAAACGGACCTATGGTGAACGACCGACAACAGGCCAGTGTGTTTCCACTGTGGACGCCTTTTACACGTCGTACGCTATTGCCATGAGAGAAAAGCTATTTTCGACGATTATGGAGCCCGCCGACAGAACTTCGATGACACTGAGGATGAGTTTCGCCTACCAAGCCCCGAACGCCGTTCTTTTCCTAGTCCTGCTAGAGGCCGATCACCAACCCGTCGTTCCCGATCGCCGTCGCCATATCGTCGATCAGGTCAATCTCCAAGCCGTAGAAACGAGGAAAACTAAGCAGAGCGACCTTTCGAGGAGGTGTGGCCGCATGTAATGAAAATCCTCCATCGGCCGCAAATATGACGGGTAACCACCTCGATGTTCTGGTAGATAATCAGCCGATAAGTGCTCTAGTAGATTCTGGAGCCTCATTTTCTGTCGTCTCCGATAAGTTTCGACGATTCTTAAAGAAAGTTATGTTTGCTGACGCCAAGAACACTATGCTGAAAGTCGCTAATAGTAATTTTGTTAGGCCACTGGGAAAATGTGTTCTGCATGTCGTTATAAATAGACGAGAGCTGCCTCTTGAATTCATCGTCCTACAGCATTGTAGTCACGACGTAATCCTCGGATGGGACTTTTTGAAAGCTTCTCAAGCTGTGATAGACTGTGGCAGAAGTGAACTTTTGTTAGAAGATACTGGCCAAGAAACCAAGGTACTAGACGCTTGGAAGGTGTACGCCATGAAGGACTACAAGCTTAAACCACGCTCAATGACGAGAATAGCAGTATCAGGACTAGATGCCGGAAGAAACATAAGCGTAATTGTGGACGGCAATAAACACTTGCTACTCGAAAGAAACCTTGCCATACCATCTATGGTATCCTTATACCATAATGGACGAAGTGAAATTTGGATTGCCAACATGCAAGCCAAAGATCAAGTCATTCCTAAAGGAATGTACGTAGGCGAAGTTGAGCTATTGGATGAAGGGCATATATGCGAGATTGCGGAAACAACAAAAAGTACTAGTACTCTGCAGGAGCCGACGAATTCCAATGTAGATTATCCCCTGAGTTGAGCAGCGAAAGAAAACGCAAATTAGTCGAGCTCCTACAAGCCTTTTCTGGAATCTTTACAAAAGCTAACAGGTCGACAGCCGCAAAGACAAATGTGAAACACAGGATCAATACGGGTGACCATGCTCCAATCTACCAAAGGGCTTACCGAGTTTCACCGACTGAAAGAAGCATAATTAGAGAAGAGGTTCAGAAAATGCTTGACCAAGGTATTGTCCAGCCATCTGAGAGTCCGTGGTCATCTCCTGTGGTACTCATAAGAAAAAAAAGATGGAAGCTGGCGTTTTTGCGTGGACTATCGCAAACTGAATAGAATAACGAAGAAGGATGTTTATCCTCTGCCCCGTATTGACGATACTCTAGACTGTTTAAAAGGCGCCAAGTTCTTTTCTTCCATGGATCTCCGATCTGGTTACTGGCAGATAGAAGTGGATGAAGCGGATCGTGAAAAGACTGCCTTTATTACTCCAGAAGGTTTATACGAATTTAAAGTCATGCCGTTTGGACTTTGCAATGCACCTGCAACTTTTGAAAGAATGATGGATAATTTGCTACGCCATCTTAAATGGACTATGTGCCTATGTTACTTGGACGACATAGTAGTTTTCTCAGAAAGTTACGAAGACCACCTTATCCGATTAAGGACAGTTCTCAAATGCATTCAAGAAGCTGGACTCAAGAAGCTTTTTACTGCTCAAGAAGTAAAAAGCCTAGGCCATCTCGTATCCAGTAGCGGTGTCCGTCCAGATCTTGACAAAGTGAAAGCCGTGACCAATTTCCCTTTTCCGCAGAACTTACATGACGTACGAAGCTTTCTTGGGCTTTGCTCCTACTATAGAAGGTTCATTAAAGGCTTTTGCTATCTCGCCGAGCCCCTGCAGGTGCTGTTGAAAGGCGATGCGAAATTTCATTGGGGTTCTAAAGAGGTAGAGGCTTTTGACAACCTGAAGAAGGCGCTAACAGCTGACCCAGTATTGGGGATATTCGACGAAAGATGCTCTATAGAAATTCATACAGACGCCAGCGGATATGGTATTGGAGCCGCTCTGGTTCAAATTCAGAATGAAATCGAGAAGGTCATAGCCTACGCCTCTAGGACCCTGACAAAGGCCGAAAAAAAATTATTCTACTACAGAACGGGAATGCCTTGCCGCCGTATGGGCTATTAATAAATTCCGACCATACCTGTTTGGAAGACATTTTAAGGTTGTGACAAATCACCATTCATTGTGCTGGCTTATGAATCTCAATGATCCCTCAGGCAGACTGGAAAAGTGGGCTCTTCGACTCCAAGAACATAATTTTTCAGTAAAATACAAATCCGGTAGAAAGCATAACGATGCCGAGGCTCTCTCGAGGAATCCATTAGACGAAGAGACTGAGACGCAAGATCACGTTTTGTCTGTAACCACGAGTATAAACCTCGCTGTCGAACAGAAGAATGATCCAGACATAGCAAAAATGATCCTTCCGAAGATAGTCTTATCCACCGAAAGGCAATTTGAGTTAATTGATGGAGTCTTATGCAGAAAGAATTTCGATCCAGCTGGAAAGACATGGTTGCCCGTCTTTCCCAAACATCTACGTGCAGACATACTTAAACATTTTTCCGACGCGCCTACTGCAGAGCATCTTGGCTTTGCGAAAACGTGCGACAGGAATTTCGATCCAGCTGGAAAGACATGGTTGCCCGTCTTTCCCAAACATCTACGTGCAGACATACTTAAACATTTTTCCGACGCGCCTACTGCAGAGCATCTTGGCTTTGCGAAAACGTGCGACAGGATTCGGAAAAGATTTTATTGGCTGGAGATGTACTGAAATGTTGTTAGATATGTCATGCATTGCCGAGAATGCCAAAGGAAAAGATCTGTTCCCCAACTGCCACCTGGAGGCTTGGTTTCTATCCCTACTGCTGTCTCACCTTTTCATCGAATTGGGATAGATCTGCTTGGAAGATTTCCTAAATCTGCCTATGGTAAAAAATGGATCGCAGTCTGCACCGATTATTGTTTTTAAATCCAGACTTGTTTCAACTCTCGTCGAATTGTGCAATATCGATCATCAAATGACGACGATCTATCATCCTCAGACAAATGGTTTGACGGAGCGCCTTAACAAAAACTCTAGCCGATATGCTGTCTATGTATGTTAACATCGAACAGAAAAACTGGGATGAAATTCTACCATTTGTGACGATCGCCTATAACACTGCTAAGCAGGAGACAAGAGGATTCACACCGTTCTACCTAGTCCATGGACGTGAGGCCGAAACGACGCTGGACACAATGTTTCCATTCTGCCCTGATGACGCAACTAACGATTACATAGCCAAGACCATTTCCAGAGCAGAAGAGTCGAGACAGTTGGCTCGAACCCATATTCTCAGAGCGCAAGATAAAGACCGTCGACGTTATGACTCTAAGCACCGAGTGATGTCTTATAGTCCTGGGGACCTCGTATGGGTTTATACCCCGGTCCGAAAGGTCGGTCTTTCAGAGAAGCTCTTAAGCAGGTATTTTGGTCCATATCAAGTGTTGCGCCGTTTATCCGACTTTACCTATGAAGTGCAAGATTTCGATCCTGCCTCTCGAAAAAGAAAACCAAAAGACGTTGTCCATGTTTTACGTATAATGCCGTACCATGATCCGACGAAGCAGACAGAAAGTGAAGATAGACGAAGTCCAGGTGTCGTTCTTCCGGAAGAGAAGGCAAAAGAAATTTACAAGGGACCTTTGACACGCTCCAGATCTAAATAGCAGCGAGACGCTGTCTTTTTGAGAAAGGAGAAATGCCGCATAAAGAAGTTGAGCGAACGAGCTGAGTGGCCGATTTATCAAAGCACGCGTTCCAGAACCGAAGATTGTGGGTTCGATGCTTGCCATGGCTGTTTATCCTAAGTACGGAATTTTAATTTAAAATGTTATTTATTGTTTCCTTATGATCATTCTAGATCTTTCTTTAATATGTAAGTTAGTTATTTCTCGAATATTCTGTTCGGTTATAAAAGCTGATACCCACTAGTTGTAGGCAACGTCTCGATCTTGTATAGTTGCGAGTTGCTACTTAGCTTCAATAAATTCTTCTGTTAAGTTAAACGGTGTGTTTATTCGAATCTTCGTGACAAAAATATACAATCCCATTATTACGTAAAATTTAGAAAAATATCAAAGTAGAAAAACAAAAACATTACTTATTTATGTATATACAATCCCATTTATTACATAAAATAATCACAGATTCAATTTTTAAATAATTTAAAAATGAATACAATAGAATATTAATAGTAAATATTAAAAATTACAAGATACCTTTATAAATGTATCATTGAATCCCCTATATAATATTAGTCTAAGTTATCTGTCCGTCTGTCTTCGAATTTATGAAGCGGTTGTAAACGGAATAGATAGAGGATTCTTGATGAGTTAGGGTTATCAACGTTCGAAATCCACCCTTTCCCCCCATTTCTAGCATTTAATGTCCTTATTTCAATCTCTATTTTAACCGGTTAAGAGCAGGCGATTAAATTTATCAATTTATCATATAAATTGTAGGAAAAAATAACATTTATATTTCTATCAGTATGATATCATTCTTCAACCATCTCATTTAATCATTTCTTATTTTAAATTATATAAATATCGTCTGCATTATTTTCATATATATTATTACTGAACTTAGATATTATGTAAATAATTTTCTCTTTAAAATTTTATTAAATAATAGATAAGGTAAATATGTGATAATTTTAAATTCAATCATCAATTATTTTTGTTGCAATAAAAATTTTATCACAGGTTATCTCAAAAAATTATATCTAACTCCAGGGTGTAGTCGAAATGATTATTTTATTCCTTTGCCCTATACTTCCCTTAATGACTGTGGCAAAAAAATGGTAAGAACTTAATGAAAATTTCAATGTAGCTAAGAAAACTTTGAATTATCTTATTAAATGAAGTAAACGTGATTCTGAACTGTATTCACAGAATGGGCAGACTTTAGAGGAGTATGAAGAAAAAAAAAGTTATTGGCCGTGTACCAGATAATTCTGAGCCAAAAACCAACCATATTTTTATCTGCCTTATAGAGTTTGGTTTTTTGGTTTGCACGCGACGGTCTACTTTTTGCAACACGAGGGTTAATGAGACCGGGACCTACTGCTTAAAGTCGATTCCGAACGTCTACGAATATCCATGCCATAGAGGATTTAGATCCCACAAACTCTAGTACCAAAGGCCAGCACATTAACCAATCGGTCATCCTGCCTTATAGGGTACTTTACAATTCTAGAAAATTAAAAAATATTACTGATCCAGTCATATGACGGGCTATATGCTAGTAAAAAAATATTTTGCGAAGATTTGTATTACATTAGCTTAATTTATTAATCACATTTTAAGCAACATTATAAAAAAACTGAACGAATTTTAAATATCAACGACTTAAAATCAGTATTTTTAACAATAAACTCGACTAATGTATCTAAATTTAAATTACTGATAACATAAAGTTCTTTAACCTATTATACAAGATTTAAAGATCAAACGTATAAGATTAACAATAAAACAGTAATTCATTTTACTTTTTGTACATTTAAGTGACCTTTAAGTAGTTTATATAATCAGTACTTCCTCGGAAGTTGATTTTTTAATTTTACAAGATGTTATATAAGGTTTAATCCTCTCAAATTATAAAGAATGTATTTTATATAAGCACACAATGTAGAGTAGACATTAACATTTTAAATTAATAAAATTATTAAACAATTGATTAGAAATATAATTCTAGAGGGCACAAAAGAAATGATGGATTTAAATATACATTAACAAAAAAAATGAAAGAATAGAAAGAATTTTAGATTTTTTACAGATTTTCAATTTATTTAATTTTGTATGGCAGGGTATTTTGTAAAATTAATTTATCGTAACAATGTGTATCTGGCCACTATTATAAATATATTTTATATTGTGTTCAAGGTTAAAAAAGTCTTTAAAAATTTAGACCATTTAAAATAAAAGCTCTACTGAAAATATTCTATGCGCATTCCATTTATATGCAATAAAGTGATGCTTATTGACAATTTTCATGCGCATTATATTTTTATTGCATTCGTGCATGCGCAGTGAAACATTATTTAGTAATCCTGCTCATATTTCATCCCATATTTATTACTTTTTAATTCTGATTACTGAGTATTGTGTAGTAATATTCCTTTTAATCTATAGTAAAACATATACTTAAAATCTACATACTTAGGGAACAACACATACACTTACAGGAATCTAAGATTAAATGGTTAAAGAAAATATTTGTAGTATTAATATATTGGTATCTCTTTTTTCCAAAATATTTGAGATTCTAAAATTTTAAATAACATATTTTCATTATTTTGCGTTTTATTTTATAGATTGAACAGTGATTGAAAATTACTGCAATAAAATTTGTTTGTAAATATATATAATATTTTTTATGCTCATAAACCATACTTAAAAAAAAACCTATTTTATCTCTTTCTAAAAACTGCCTAATCTGATAAATATCCTTGAATATATATTTCTAGCACAAAAAAAAAGAATAAGTATTACAGTGTAGCATAAATCATTCAGTATTTTTTATTGTTTTTAATTTATAAAAACCTATGAGCTTAATTAATTTCTTATTTCCAAAACTTTACAAGCAAAAGAAAGAAGGAAACATATTTTAATAAAGATGTCCAAAAGAAAATGTGAACTTTAACCAGCAAGTGAGATTTGAATAAATATAAATCTGGCATTAAATTTTTCTGTATTACTAATGTTTTCCACAAAAAAAAATTTAATTAGGAAAAGAAAAAAATTATGTTTTTTTTCTCTTTACGTTTTTCTTTAATCCCGTCATCATATTTTTTTTATTTTTGAAAAATATTTTAAACATTTATTTTAATTATGATATGGAAGCTAATAAATCAGAAATAAGTAATGCTTCTGGTTACAGATAGCTTCTTACATGCTTGTGTTTTTTTTATTTTATAGATAGTTTAATAAAAATTTTAAAAAATTCAGATAATTTTAGTAAGCCCTATTTGAACGCAAGGAAATGTAATTGAATATAAGTAATTCTGTATGTTTTGTGTATGAAATTTTATTTAACAAACAAAAGTATTGTAATTTTGCTTGGAAATCAAATTTTGTTTTAATTTAATTTCTGTAGTATAACTGAATAAAATGTCTTTTACATATATGTTTAAACACATTTAAATGATTAGAAAATGAATTATGCATTGTATTTAAAAATAATTTAAGATATCCGCTTAAAATAACAAATAATATCAATAAGTGTAATCAAATAAACACAAAACTTACGTGTTTACAATATATTTCGACATAATGTGCTTGAATGTTTTAAAAATATTTTTTAAAAACTCCAAGTTTTATAAACTTTTGCTAAAATATTTTGCAAAATATAGCCTTATCAATTAAATTTTGAAATAAATAAGAAATAGCCCAAAATTTTTCTGTTACACTATACAAACAAAATATCTAATCAAACAATCTAAATTAACCCTCTAAGCGGTTCGACCGTACAATTCCGCCAAACCGATGACTTAAAAACGTACAATGTTCGACCTCCAAAAACGCTCTGAAAATAGATGTAATGTACATTTTTTGTAGTGCTTTCCCCCATGGAGATTTGAGGTAGGAGGGTTAGGTCTATTGTTTAGGAACTACACCCCTCTTTCACTGACATTTCTTGAGGGATGCAACCCTACCCCCTGAGACACAAAGACTCTGATAGACTCTGATTTCATGGCTTTGTATATCTCTATTTTGAAGTATTTTTTGCGGTAACAGATGTATCTCTAATTGCACCATTTAAATATCTTGGATGACTTTCGTAAAAAAATATAAATAAGTCTCTCAAAGAATATTTTTATCTGTACTTTTCGAATCCATTATTTCTTATGGGGTAATATTCGAGACTTGACGAGCTTTATGTGTATTAAAAATGAATAATCTATAATATATATTTATATATCAATATATAACCGGAAGTAAAGGAACAATAACGAGGTTGGGTTTTCCATATTCCACCCTAGTCAACAAAGGGTGAAGGTAAAAATCATAGAACTCTTATTAGAATATTTTTGAGAATATTTTTCAAGTTGTGTTCCATTCGGAGGGTTAATTAATTAACAAATTATCTTTAGTTTTTGTAACCTATTCTATTATCTACAGTTTAGAAATTTGATCATTAATTTAGAAATGTACTATCCCCTATATAATAAAAGCCTAAATTATCTGTCCGTCTGTCCTCGAATTTATGAAGCGGGTGGACTTGGAAGGGATAGAGGCATCCATATTGTATTCTTGAAGATTTGGGGTTAGCAACGTTATAAATCTATCCCTTCCCCACTTTTCTAAAATTTAGTGCCATTATTTCAATCCTTATTTTCCCAAGATAAGAGCAGGAGATTAAAGTTATCAATTTATCACAATATAAATAGATAAAAATAACATTTTTTCTAGCATTATGAATTTATTCCTTTAATCATCTCATTGAATCAATTCTATTATTTAAATACAGTCTGCACTTCTTTCATATGTTTTATTACTAAACATAGATATTATGTAAATAAATTTCTTTTATATTTGGCTTAAATAATAGATTAGGTAAATATGCGATAGTTTTAAATTTAATCATCGATTGTGTTTGTTACAATAAAAATTTTATCACAGTTATTAACAGCACATTCTATCTGTTTCCAGGGTGTAGTAGAAATATTTTCATTCATTTACTTCCATTAATTACTGTGGCAAAGAAATTGGGAAGAACTTAACGATAATTTCAACTTAGCTAAGAAAACTTTGAATTATCTTTCTAAATAAATTCAACGCGATTCTAAACTGCATTCATCAGGAGACTTTAGAGGAATAGGAAGATAAACGAATTGTTGAGCGTGTACCAGATAATTCTCAGCCAAAACACAACCCATTTTTTCATCTGCTTTCTTGGGTACAATATAATTCTGGAAAATTAAAATTTTTACTGATCCTGTCATATGACGGGCCATATGCTAGTTACATATAATTGTATATCATATTTTTAACAATATATGGCATAAGACATTGCTAATATGTCTTATATAAGCGCATATAATACTAATCATTGAGAAAATTATCACAAACTGAATCTTTGGTTCATGTAACCACAGAAAACAATGCCAAAAATTTCGAACTTGTTTTTATATGCAATAAATGCCATTTTAATCACATTTAGTGAAATGCTAAAAATAGCGAATGTTTCTCATAACTCATATGACTATATCTCTTAAATGCATATGACGTTTTTCTTCCTTTATTTTCAAACACAATGTTCCCAATCAGGCGAAGGCTTATTTCATTAATAATAATTTATAATAATAAAATATTTAGTAAAGTTGATTCCAGAATTAAGAATTATCGCCGGGATTCACAATACATTCTACGTCTATTACGTCTTGAAATATCTAATTTCTTACAGTGAAGTCATGTTTTTCAAGTCTTAAATTATTCAAATATTTTATATTCTCAGATCATTTAAACATAAGTGTTATATTTTTTATATTTATTCATAGATTGTTTTTTACTGCAAAATAGTAGCATATAGTTTTATTTTTCTAAATAGTTGTATAAATCTAAATTAATTTTTTTAAAAAACCTTCAAGCTCTGTGGTTCCGCATCGACTAATGTAAAAACTAGTTTCTATTTCTCTAAATTTTTCTAGAATCTATTTAGTAGAAGAGAACATTCCGCTTAGTTTTCCTGTATAAACCGTTATTTTTATACCCACAAACAACTCATGTTTTTACACTAACCTGTACGAGCAAGTAATGCGTGTTCAAGTATCAATCTCCAGAAAACGTACTAGTAGGTGCCCCGCGTCCAATGTGTTAAGATAACTATATCTTATATGAAAAAGAAAACTCATTTATGCTTTTAAATGCCAAATTGTGCAGTAGTTAAATATATCTTTTTTACTTATTAACACCACGTGAATATATTAGCAATATCTCTTTCATTACTTCTTTCCAAACTCAATCAAAGTTAATATACCTTTAAAGGAAAGTATAAATTAACTGAAAAATGCTACAGTTAATAACAACTTTAAGTTTCCACTATATAACTAACCATTAAACATGTATTAAATAGACGTTATCCAGAATAGTTTACTTAATTAAACAACCATGCTCGAAAAAAATATGCTTTTCTTGTTTATTTCTCACTTAATTACGCTATAATTTTCTATGCTTTAAAATGAGTCAAAATATATTTTAGAGAGAAGTTACTTATTTTAACCTGCTAGCATTTAGTTTACAGAAAAAATCTCACTTTAAGGCGAAAACACTAAAGTCAGGACTATTTAAATTTATACGCTTGACTTAGGTCTTGAGAGGCTTTGTGTTTTATCTTTGTTTTCAATAAATTATATTTAAGGCCCAACAAATGCAGCCTTTCATTTTCCATTATATGAGTGAATATGCAAAAAGATCGTATATTTTAAAAGCGTGGAAAATTCAAATTTTTAATTAAGGAAAAAAATGTTCGAAATTATTGTATTTTTTATAAGTAATAAGTAAATATAAATTTGAATGTTGACAATTTCATGACAGATGCTATTATTTTTTCAATTAGCTTCAGGAAAACCTATATCTATTTATTCCGGGATTCTAATATTTTAATACTTTCTAATTTTGTATAGATTTTTTTTTGGTAAAAATGTATTGTTAAAATGCTTTGAATTTTTTAATGCTTTGGTTATAAAATATATACTTCTATGAAAAATTTACAACTTTCATGTTAATTATTAGATTTAAATTTTTTGACAGTGTTTATTTAAAAATATATTCAAGATACTAAATATAATGGAAGAATCAGAACCTCGTATATCTCAGTTACCCTCGTATTATTTTTAAACTCATATTGGAGAACTTTAAATTTCTAGAACGAACGCTGGATGTCAAGTATCTATTAATTAATATTAAGTTCTGTATTTGTTTCATAATTTTGTTATTTCTTTCTTATTCATACAAGATTAATCAAAAGTTAGGCTTGAAACCTGCCCTATTAATAAAAAAAGAAAAATACATATTTTATGTGTTTCGTCCTTTATAGTATTATAATATTAATGTATAATTAAAGAGTAACTTATATATTAATAATGTGCCTAGATTCTATTAAGGAAGAATAATACAGATAAATGTATGAAATCTTATTACATACCCAGAAAAAATATAATATAGCAAACACAAAATACAGTAAAACTATATGCTTAACACATTGTGTGCGGGTACATTTCGCAGCGGAATTGTCACGGGAGCAGGCGTTTTGCGAGTAAATTTAGTTATTCAGTTGTCCCGTCGTAATATTTGCTTTAATTGTTATGTGGACTGTAATGACGTCGTTTTAAATGAAGACTCGTTGAATCTTACCAACACGTAAATTTATTATTACCGCTTTAGAGCGCTTAGCTTGCATCCCGCTGGGTCGGGGAGGGTTGTACTAATGTCTATTTCAGGCATTTCGCCATACCAACATTGTGGCGCTGTGGTCGAATCTCCGAGACGGAACATCCCGCCCGGCGTTGAAAATTGCAAATTTTAAACTCGGTAACAAATTACATACATAACACAACTATTACATACAAGTTACAAAAGAATTTCACACTATTTACAAACAAAAAATAAATACTAAACACATTGAAATATATACAGTATTTACAATATTTACAAAATCCTAGTTGGTCGGTAGGATACAAATTTTTCCAATGGCTCGTGTGAAAACACCTGTGGCAGTCTTTATTTTTACCACACGAACTTTGCCATCAGCACCTGGAATTACCTCTAGCACCTTTGCAAGGGCCCACTTACAAGGGGGTAACCCATCTTCCTTCACTATAACTAACGTCCCAATTTCAACATTATTTTTAGAAAACTGCCATTTATTTCTCTGTTGTAAGTGATTCAGATAATCACGTTGCCAACGCTGCCAAATAATTTGGACATACTTTTCCATCTGCTGCCAGCGCGATAATCTATTATCCTCTAAATCAATAATTTGAGGTTCTGGTATCATAGTAATTGGTCGCCCGATTAAGAAATGTGCTGGAGTCAACACTTCAAATTCATTTATGTCTGATGACAATGGTACTAAAGGGCGCGAATTTAAAATACCCTCTACCTGAAAAACTATCGTTTCGAATTCCTCTAATGTCAGCTTATTGTTACCTAAAGTTCTTTGTAGGTGATGCTTAAAGGATTTTACTCCCGCTTCCCAAAGACCGCCAAAATTGGGCGAACCGGGAGGAATAAATTTCCAGTTAATTGATTCCGAAGAATAAAAATCTGCCAATTTTGAATCTGGAATTTGAACTAAATTTTTTTAAGCGTTTCAATTCCGAATTAGCACCCTTGAAATTTGTAGCGTTATCCGACATAATTGTTGTAACCTTCCCCCTACGGGCACAGAATCTCTTCAGACCTGCAATGAAAGCCTCTGAATTAAGGTCACTCACTGTCTCCAGGTGTATTGCCTTAGTAGCTAGACAAATAAAAATTGCTACATATATCTTATGAAAAATGCCCTTTCGTTGATTACTGAATTTTATTTGAAAAGGGCCGCAAAAGTCTACTCCTGAATTTAGAAATGGAGGATTTGGAGTAACACGTTCGGAGGGAAGATTGCCCATCAGCTGATCTATTACCTTAGGTTTATTTTTAAAACAAATTAAGCAATCATGGACTACCTTCCGGGCAATCCCCTTGCCGCTAATGGGCCAATATTTTAAGCGGATTTGATGCAACAAACCTTGAGCACCGATGTGCAGATAATTCCTGTGATAATGCTCAAATATTAGTTTTGTAAGATTATGGCTATTTGGCAGAATTTTTTGATGTTTTGCTTCGAATGGTAAATCCGAATTTTTGAGTCTCCCTACTCTTAAAATGGAGTCCTCATCAAGAAAAGGATCAAGAGACCTTACCTTGCTTGCCTTGGGAACACTGTGACCCCTTTTTAGCTCGGTAATTTCGGCAGTAAACTCCACCGATTGGACACCTCTAATCAAAAATTTAACACTTTCCTGAATATCCCTACTTGTAAGGTGCGGGCCACCTATCTCTCTTTTTTTTGTCTTGTTAACAAATCTGAAAAGATAACTACAAATTCTAATTAATTTAAGAAAGTTATTATAACGATTGATTAAGGAATTTATAAAGTCACTGGCTGATGTCTGCAGGGTAATGTTCACAAGTCCTTTTAATTCTTTGTCATAGTCATTGTCTAAACAGTTAGGCAAGTCTATAGGTAAATATGTGGGTAAGTCATGCAGAAGAAAGTCCGGCCCGTTCCACCATAAAGTGTTCCCTAAGATATTGCTGGCATCTGAACCTCTGGAGATGATATCTGCTGGGTTGTCCTCGGACGATACATGTCTCCAGTCGTAGCCGTTGCGCAGCGACTGAATCTCTGCTACCCTGTTGCTTACGAATGTCTTTAGCTTGTGAGGCTGAGAGTTTATCCAAGCCAAGACTATGGTTGAGTCTGTCCATAAAGTGACCTTGTGAATTGGTATGCAAAGTATAGATGTGGTCCTTTTGACTAATCTTGCTAGCAATAATGCCGCGCAAAGCTCCAGACGGGGAATGGTTAAGGTCTTCAAAGGAGCTACTCTGGATTTACTACAAAGAAGCCTTGTTTTGAATTGTCCAGTCTTGGAGCAACATCTTATGTACAACGAAGCAGCGTAAGCCTTCTGGCTTGCATCTGCGAAGCCATGGACTTCTATCTGGATAGCATCTTCAGTAAGGACATATCTTGGAACAGTGATTTTATTTATCTCTTCTAACTTTAGAAGAAATTCCTTCCATTCCTTGAGTAAATTTGCTGGCAACGGATCATTCCAATCCAGCTTTTGTTGCCAAAGGCTCTGCAAAAACATTTTTGCCTTTGTTACCACTGGTCCCACTAGTCCTAAAGGGTCGAAAAGTCTGGCTATAGCTGAGAAAACTTCTCTTTTTGTGTAAACTTCCTTATGCTCGATGTTTACCTTGAAGTTAAAATAATCAGAATGAGGTTGCCACAGCATTCCTAATGCTTTCACAGAAATTTGCTGAGAAATTTCCGTAAATGAATAATCTGTACTAGAAACATCTCGTAACAGTTCTGGATCATTGGAGATCCATTTATGTAACTCCATTCCACCAATTCTCAAAAGCTGAATTAGCTGGGATTGTAAAATCTTGGCCTTTTCTAAAGTATCAGCTCCACTAAAAAAATCGTCCATGCAGACGTCTCTACAGGTAATTTCAGCAGCTTCAGGAAAATTCTTACCTTCCTCCTCAGCCAGGGCTCTTAAAGTTCTCATTGCTAAAAATGGAGCACTAACTGTTCCGTAAGTGACTGTGCATAAATTATAAATCTTCACTGGTGCGACTTTACTTACCTTCCAAACAATGAAGGTCTCTCTGTTTCGGATCTATTAAGATCTGTCTAAACATTTTTTTTATATCCGCACTAAAGGCATATCTGTGTGTTCTAAACCTATTGACGAGAGAGAAAATATCTTGCTGAATAGTCCCTCCATTTAACAGAACAGAGTTCAGTGAGAGGCCACTAGTTGTTTTACACGACGCATCGAAAACTACCCTTAAGGGGGTCGATGTCTTTTCTGGCTTATATACTGCATGATGCGGAATATAATACGCGGCCTCGTTGGCTTCATCGTGTTTAATTTCCTTCATATGTCCTAAGTTTTCGTACTCCTCCATAAATTCCCTGTATAAGTTTGCCATTGTTTTATTTTTATCTAGTCTATTCCAAATAGCTTCTAACCTTTTATTTGCATTTTCTTTAGAATTCCCTAACATTTTATTTGCACCCTCCTTTAATGGCAATTGTACCACGAATCTACCTGTTTCGTCTCGTTTCTATGTCTTCAAAAAATGTTCCTCACAGTACACTTCCTCTTCACCTTTAATTAAATCATTATTATCTCCTGGGATGGCTTCTATTTCAAAAAATGTTTTAAATTCTAGTTCTAAATTCGACTCATTCAATAAACAACAATATTTTCTATTATCGTACTGCGGAAGAGATCCTGCGATTAAATGTCCGAAATGACTTGCTTGTAATAATAAACCGCCATCTTGTGTTCGTGTTTGATCAGACCTTAAAATTTCAAAAAATAATTCACTTCCAATCAACGCGTCGACCTCTTTTGGTGTATAAAAATCTGGATCTGCCAATTTAATCGAATGAGGAATAATTACATTTGATATATCTAATTTAGTTGATGGAATTAAATCTGAAATGCGATTTAGTACCACCATTTCTATACAGCGCGAAAATGAATCATCTTCATTCGAAATTTCAACATTCACTATATATTTCGCAGAAACATTCACTCCTGATATCCCGGAAATGTTTATTTTATTTGTTTTCAGTTTTATTCCCAAAGTGCGAGCTGCTCTATGCGTTAATAGGCATAAGGAACTGGCAGAGTCAAGTAGGCAACGTACTTTAATTCTGTCTCCAGAGTTGGCTCGTATGTATATATAAGCAGTGTTTAACAAAACAGATTTATTATTATTTGCCGTGCAGGTCAGGATCTTCGACGCCTCACTTCCGTTTTCAGCTTTCGACTGAACATCTGCGATCTGCTCCGCGTAATCTTCATTTTTTGATGTTGTTGTTTCGCTTCGTGAATCATGCAGGAGTGAATTATGCTGTATGTTACAGCCCTTTATATGACACTTATATTTAGACAAGCATTTGCCCGAATGAGAATGAAGACAGTTTATGCATAAGTTATTGCGTTTCACAATATCATTTCTTTCGCTAACACTCATGTTTTGAAATGTGATGCATTTAAATAGCGTATGAAAACCCTTACACAGCACACATGGCTTTGAATGGAATTTGTTATTGTTTACTACAAATGCTTTCGATTTGAACGAGGAATTAGGCTTATTCATAGGTTTGTTAGCATATGGAGTAGGGGTAATAGATTCTAAAATTGCACTTCTTTTTTCAATAAAAGATATAAGTGAGTCAAATTGTGGAACATCAGATGTTTTTAAGGAAAGTTCAAATTGCTTTCTACTTTCCCTATCTAATTTTTTAATTATAATGTTGACTAGCAAAATATCCGATAGTTTATTTTTATCATAATCTAAAACTTTCAAGGCTCTGACATTTTTCTTGACACAATCCACCAAAGAACGGAGTTCTTTTGCCGACTCCTGGTGAATTTTCTCGTAATTTAAGATTGCAAAAATGTGAAAATCAACAATTAATATTTTATTTTCGTATTGTTCTTCGAGAGCTTTAAATAATGAATCGAAACTATCATCTGACGATTCCAACAATTTTGCTTCTGATTTTAAAGATGCTCTCAGATAATATAATTTTTGAGCGTCATTCAACTGAGTATTATTTATTATTAAATTAGTAAATTAAGTCTTAAAATTTGCCCAATCTGTGTAAGCTCCAGAGAAGAATGGGAGCGGTATTTCTGGTAATCTTATATTAGAAGTAGCAAAACTTTCGGTTACATTAGATTGATTTGACACATTAATTGCACTTTTTAATGAATCAAGCAAAAGGCGTAGGCTTACCTCTGATAACTCTAGACGATCAATAGCCTGTTCTATATCCGAATCGATAGCTTGAAGTTCTTCTAAATCGGGTAATTCATAATATTGTTCTCTTATATCTTCCAGTTTTATCTGATATTGTTCAATTTTCTTCAATTTGACTTCAATTTCGGTTGTAGTGGTTTGTTTAGTCTTGGTCTTTTCCGCGACAAACTGTTCTAACTTTGTAATATTTGGCTTAATAGCGCCTTTGCTTCTCTTTAATTTTTCCTTTATGGATGAAATATCCACTTTGTCTTCCGTTTCTGGCATCGTTTTCTCCGGATGATTCGGACCAATGTCCCGTCGTAATATTTGCTTTAATTGTTATGTGGACTGTAATGACGTCGTTTTAAATGAAGACTCGTTGAATCTTACCAACACGTAAATTTATTATTACCGCTTTAGAGCGCTTAGCTTGCATCCCGCTGGGTCGAGGAGCGTTGTGCTAATGTCTATTTCAGGCATTTCGCCACACCAACATTGTGGCGCTGTGGTCGAATCTCCGAGACGGAACATCAGTTAAATACCAATAAATCTAAAATTTTTTTAACCAACTTTTCTTATTTTATATTGAAATATACAAACAAATATATAAATAGCAATATATAAATAACAATCATAAGATTTTTGTAAAAAATATATATTTTTAGTGGATAAATTTATAATAATATCTTAAATATGAAAAATCAAATAGAAATAGTAGTATATAGTTTTAATTTTTTCCCGTTCTGTGGTTCCGCATAGACTTATGTAAAAACTAGTTTTTTTTGTCTAAATATTTTCAGAATCTATGTGGTAGACAAGAATATTCGGCTTCGTTTTCTTGTATATGCCCATTATTTTTTGTACCCACAAACAAATGTTTTTACACTAACCTGTACTAGTACGTGACTCGCGTTCACGTATCAATCGTCAGAAACGTACTAGTACGTGTCGCGCATACAATATGTTAAGAATACTATATTTTATATGAAAAATAAAAATCATTTATGCTTTAAAATGCCAAATTGTATATAAGTTAAATATATCTTTTTTAATTATTAACACCACATAAAAGTATTAGCGAAATATCTTTCATTACTTCTTTACAAACTCAATCAAAGTTAATATACGTGAAAACGAAAGTATACATTTACTGAAAAAAGCTACAGCTAATAGCATTTTTCCTCTACATAACTAACTATTAAACATGTATTAAATAGACGTTATCCCGAATAGTATACTTAATTAAATAACCAGGCTTGAAAAGAATATGCTTTTCTTGTTCATTTCTTACTTAATTAAGCTATAATTTTGTACGCTTGTAAATGAGTCAAAATATATTTTACAGAGCAGTTACTTACTTTAACATGCTAGCATTTAGTTTAGAAGGAAAAAATCTCACTTTCAGGTGAAAACAGTAAAGTCAGAACTATTTAAATTTACACTCTTGACTCAAGTCTTTAGGCTGTTTTAATTATCTGTTTTGAATAAATTATATTTAAGGCCAAACAAATTCAGCCTTTCAGTTTTCATTTTATGAATGACGTAAAATGCAAAAAGCTTGGCCAATTCCAGATCTTAATTAAGGGAAAAAGTCTTCGAAAGTGTTGTCTTTTTTATAAGTAAAGAGTAAATATAAATTTGAAAAATGAAAACTACGTGGAAGATGCTTTTACTCTTTCAATTAGCTTAAGGACAACCAATATCATTTACCGAAATTTTAATATTTTAATATTTTCAATTTTGTATAGATTATTTTGCAAAGATGTATAGTTAAAATGTTTTGAATTTTTTAATGTTTTGGTTATATAACAATATATTCTTATGAAAAATTTACAGTTTTGATGTTAAATACTGAAATTCAATTTTTAACATTGTTTATTTAAAAACATATCCAATATAATAAATGTCATGGATGAAACAAAATGATTGAATGAAATTATTTTTTAACTCATATTTGACAACTTTAAATTTCCAAAAAGTAAGCGGGAAAGTGTTTATTAATTAATATAAATCTCTGTATTTGTTTCTTCATTTTGATATTTATATTTTATTCATACGAGAGTAATCTAAAATTAGGCTTAAAACATGCCCTATGATTACAAAGAAAAAGTAAATATACCCTTTTTGTGTGTTTTGTCATTTATAGTATTATAATATTAAAGTATTATTGAGGGGTAACTTATATATTAAAACATTGTATACGGGACACGTACTTGTACGTTTTCTGACGATAGTTACTTGAGCACGGCTTACATAATATTACGGGCTAGTGTAACAACATGGCTTGTTTTGGGGTAAAAATATAACGGTATAAACAGGAAAATGAAGCCGAATGTACCTGTTTACTGCATAGATTCTGGAAATATTTAGACAAATAAGAAATAGTTTTTACATTATTAGTTTTATAACTGCTCTTTTCATGCTTTATAATATAAAAATGTTTTTATATAACATAATTCGAAAAATTTAAAATTATATTCTACTATTTCTGTTTGATTTTTCATGGTTACTATACTATTATAAATTTATCCACCAAAGAAGTGTATTTTTGTCTATAAAAAATCTTATGAATGTTATTTATATATATATATATATATATATATATATATATATATATATATATATATATATATATATATATTTATATATTTGTTTATATATTTCAATATAAAATACTTTTCGATCTATTAATATTTAACTCAATAAATAAATTTACGCTCAAAACGCCCGATCCCGGTACAATTCTGCTGTGAAATGTACCAGCAAACAATGTGTTAATTGTGTGAATAGCTTCAATCAAGAAACAATAATACAGATAAATGTATGAAATGTTCTAAGATACCCAGAAATATTACAATATAGCAAACACATAATATAGCAAAAATACATGATTAAGATAACTATATTGTATATGAAAAAGAAAATTCATTTATGCTTTTAAATGCCAAATTGTATAGAAGTTAAAAATATCTTTTTAATTATTAACACCAAGTGAATGTATTAGCAAAATCTCTTTCATTACTTCTTTCCAAACTCAATCAAAGATAATGCACCTCAAAATGAAAGTATAAATTAACTGAAAAAAGCTACAGCTAATAACTACATAACTAACTATTAAACATGTATTAAATAGACGTTATCCCGAATAGTTTACTTAATTAAACAACCAGGCTCGAAAAACATATGCTTTTCTTGTTAATTTCTGACTTAATTACGCTATAATTTACTACGCTTTTAAATGAGTCAAAATATATTTTACAGAGAAGTTACTTACTTTAACAGGCTAGCATTTAGTTTAGAGGGAAAAAAATCTCACTTTCAGGCGAAAACACTAAAGTCAAGACTATTTAAATTTATACCCTTGACTCAAGTCTTGAGGCTTTGTTTTTTATCTGTTTTTGAATAAATTATATTTAAGGCCCAACAAATTCAGCTTTTCAGTTTTCATTATATAAATGACGTAAAATGCAAAAAGATCTTATATTTCAAAAGCATGGCCAATTCAAGTTCTTAATTAAGGGAAAAATCTTCCAAAGTGTTGTCTTTTTTATAAGTAAATATGAATTTGACATTTGAAATTTTTTTGGAAGACGCTTTTATTCTTTCAATTAGCTTTAGGATGTGGTGATTACGCAATAACAACTAAAGTTGTTGCTTCGTTTTGATTCGACGAAGATTGACGAAGCGACGAAGATGCGACGAAGAACGCATCATTTCTGATTAAGGCCGTTGACGTAATGTTATGTCTTTGTACGTAGTGTCTTGTATATATTATAAATATTCTGATGTATTCTCACTTAGATAGTAACATGAATCCATTGATCTGTATTGATATTTATTGTGAGTAAAGATTTATAATTATCGTATTTTTATTTGTGGCAAAACAGCATCTTTGTAAATATGCAAATATCTGTAATGTATGTATAAGTTGTCTTCTTATATTAAAGTCAGTGTGACAGTAGCAGATAGCTCGTTTGCATCGAAGGTCCGATGTTTGTTTATGTAACTTGTATGTACTTTCAGTACTTTAAACTTCTGTAACGTTGGTTCAGTTTGATATTCAGAGCCTTACGTCCTTCATTATAATATCTTAAATAAATGCCCGTGTCTAGGTCTGGTTGTTTTATTGAACTGCACCGTGTAAATCCCTTTTGGGCCTGGTGTTATATATTATGTGATCACTGCAGATACTTCTTTAAGAATCGTCGATCCATAACATTGGTCTCCATAAGAACAATCTATATCTCTTTTCCCGGATTTTAATATTTTAATACTTTTTAATTTTGTATGCATTATTTTGAAAAAAATGTATTATTAAAATGCTTTGGCTACATAACAATATATTTTTATGAAAACTTTACAACTTTGAAGTTAAATATCAGAATTCAATTTGAAGAACACGTTGCTATTTCTGACTCCACTTGGACACACAAGCACGACTGAACCATACGCTATTCATATTATCTGCTTCCCTTACAATTGTTTTATAAAGAAATTGCAAAAAATCCTCCCATTTTTTATTATTAAATACAAGGAAATTAAGCAAAATAAAATATGTAGGTTTTAAGTTGATTTTTAAAAACTTTTACAGGTGTCATAGCATTTAGTATTAATAATAATTTACTATCCCGAGTTTTCTCTGGCAAATGGAAGTAAAAAAGTTAAATATTACTCTTTGTGAGATAGTTTTTGAAACAAGGGACAACACAAGTCAGCTTATTCAACCTGACATTTTGTACACTGGCATCTGATCTCTTTTTTTACTAGCTTACCTCTGGAATTTGCTTCAAAGCAGCACAAAGTACACTGTCGCGTTGGATTTATTTTTTTCAGTACCACGAAAAACGTCTGGAAAATGCCTTGAGGTTAACCAGAGTGGTATAGAACTAATGCTGGGTCTTCCTGATGCGGCAGAAATATTGTCACGATGGTTTTCTGAAATTTGCTTTTTAATCAGTGGATAGCACATGATTATTCCAGCCAAAAGAACCGCGAAACCAACAATACTTGGCAAAATGTCCATGAAAGCTAAATATTTTCTTTCATTTCCTCCAGGCCGAGTGAACCCTGATAAAACAAATGATACTGACATATTCTGCTTCGCCCGAATTTTCTCGGGATAATAATTAACTGCAATGTATACAAACCTGAGATAATCAGACTAGCGGTTAAGGCAAATGTTTGCGCCTAATTAATGACCACCGCTAGGATGAAAGGCGGACTTTGCTCAAGTGAGTCCTCGTAATTCCGAAGTAGGAACAAAACAGAAGACCATAGGCTTGGCCTGAAACCCCCAAAGGTATTGTTTGAGAACTTGGAGGACATTGGTACGACACATATATTTCACGCTCCCCAGTCATCTTTAAAGAAAATGGTATATTTTAGGCCTGTTCGACCTCCGAATCCACAGCCTTCGCATAACGATATCTTTCTTTGCCTTTGTTGACTATGTTACAGCTGCTAATATTTGTATCATTTAAATAAATGACAAGTAATTCCTCGAAAACTGTCCCTAGTATTTTAAGAAGTATAAAATTTATTTAATCCAGTATATTGTTGCAAAATTCTCGCGTAAACACACCTGGGCAAAGGAAGAAAACAATAACAATTTATTAACACGACAAATGAATTGCAATTACAACGGATGGCGATAAAACTTGTCAGCCTTTTGGCGAACTTTTTCAGAGCAATACGGATACCATTAAAACAGGTTAACTTTCACCAGATCTGAGGTTGAACTGACTCTGTTATGAGAGAACACACGAACCTTTTAAATAGCTTTCAGGTTTCTTGACATTTCCACAAGCTTCTAGCAAACCCACAGAAAGGGGAGTCGGCAACAAATATCACCAAGTCGCCAAATTTAGTGATATATCGCCGAAATAGTTTCTGCCAAAAATTAGTTTCCCATAACTTCGCCAAATGCCAATAATTCTCCAATTTGGCGAGATACCATACAAATTACATGTTTGCAGCTAGCTTTCTTAACAATATATTAAAATAAGACAACTGCAATATAATATTAAAATTTTATTTTAAATTCAGCAAAAAACATAAGATTTTATATTTTCTGAAATTCATTGAATTATTAATTATCATAATTAGTTTCATAGTCTGATTCGCTCAGTTTCTAAACGACATTATTCGTTTTTATTTGAAACAATTATGGGTTTTAAATGCTTATGCTCCCTGCTAGTCTTTTTAAATTTGTATAGTTCATTTTATTGCAAAGGTATAGTTAAGATCTGTTTAATTTTTAATATTTTGAATATATAATAGTAATTATGTATTAATGTTTTTAACATTCATTTGATGAAGGAAAAATATAAAAATAAAACATATGATTTAAATTAGTTATATTGTAATCTCACATTAAAATTATTTTATTATTTACTGTCATCCAAATAGGAATCGGCTTATAAAAAAATTATAAATCCTATCTAAAACATCTGATCCAATACATTAAAAATTTACAAATGAGATATAAAATTGAATAAGTATTTATAAGAATTGAAACTGAATAATATATTTTTAAGTGTAATTGGATTTATAGGAAATCCCCTCGATGATTCTTTAAAATGGTATAGAGTAATATTAAAAAGAGAACAAATGAAATCATTTATATAATCAGATTTTATATATTATCTTAAGGTAGAAATTACTATGACATAAGCTGTTAGCTTGATCTGTTGATAGGATTATTCCCGAATTTATGCATTTTGATAAACTGGAATATACTACTTAAGATACCTGTAAAAATGTTTAATTAAATGTTTGAATCTGCAGCTGATATACAATAATATAAATAACCAAATAAATAACATTAAAAATTTTTAAAAAGTAGGTTAAAAATAATTTTTTTAGATACTTTGTTAATTTTTAAAATACGTTTTGCTATTTGCAAATGATTATCCAAGTACAGCTTTAATATTACTAAAAATTGTATGTTCAGGTTTTCGTTTCTTGATAAATTGAATAGTAATTGTAAATATTTTATTGTCTTAATTTTGAATATTGATGAAGAAATATAATTTAATTAATCCAAAGTTGGATTTAATACTCTAAAGTAACACAGGGTAAAAATCGAAGTCATTGAATAATCTCAATGCATACTACGAATGTTTAGTAAACATTTTTGGAAGCTAAAATAAAATAAAATATATGGATATTATAACTAAGGAAAATTTACAAAGAATGTATTTTTAAAAATACTATCCAAATGTAAGAAAACATGTATGTGATTAATTTAAGTATGCTTCAATTTATATTTCTAAATGTGTTTATTGTTCTAAGTCGGTAATTTTCGAAAACGCATTCAGATATCCTCTATACTTCAAAAAGTTATTTTTACTAATGTAAAACAGAAATTCTTGAAAATTTTAAAACTCACAGCATTTTTGGATCTAACTAAGTACTTGCGGAAACTTTCCCCTTTGCCCAAAAGTGCATGTATGTGAGAAATTGTTTAGACTAGTTTAGTTTAATTATTGTATAAAGGCTTTTTATTCTTTAACATTAATTTGGCTACAATCACTAAAAGAACACAAAATGAAAATTGAATTCATTGAATAATTTCAATGCATACTACGACTGTTTAGTACACATTTTTAGAAGCTAACATAAAATAAAAAACATGGATATTATAATGAAGGAAAAACATACAAAGAATATGTATTTTTAAAAATATTATCAAATGTAAGAAAACAAGCATGTGATTAATTTAAGTATGCTTCAATTTATAGTCATAACGGTTTTTACAGCTCTAAGTAGGTAATCTTCGAAATCTCATTTTGATATCCTCTATGCTTAAAAAGTAATTTTTACTAGCATAGAACAAATATTCTTGAAAATTTTAAGACACAGCACTTTTGGACCTAACTAATTACTTGTGGAATCCTGCCCCTTTGCCCAAATTTCATGTATGTGAAAAGTTGTTCAGAATAGTTTAGTTTAATTATAGTAATAGGAAGATTAAGAGCTCTCACAAAAAAATATAAAATACATTGAATTCATTGAATAATTTAATGCATACTACATTGTTTAGTACACATTTTTAGAAGCTAACATAACACACACACACAACATGGATATTATAATGAAGGAAAAACATACAAAGAATATGTATTTTTAAAAATATTATCAAATGTAAGCAAACAATCATGTGATTAATTTAAGTATGCTTCAATTTATAGTCATAAAGGTTTTTACAGCTCTAAGTAGGTAATCTTCGAAATCTCATTTTGATATCCTTTATGCTTAAAAAGTAATTTTTACTAGTATAGAACAAAAATTCTTGAAAATTTTAAGACACAGCACTTTTGACCTAACTAATTACTTGTGGAATCCTGCCCCTTTGCCCAAATTTCATGTATGCGAAAAGTTGTTCAGAATAGTTTAGTTTAGTTATAGTAATGGGACGATTAAGAGCTCTCCAAAAAAAATAAAATACAAAATCTAAAGGTTTTAGATCTAAATTGGATCTTATTACATTGTAAAAGTCTTAGAAGTACCTGATTGTACACACACACACACACACACACACATATATATATATATATATATATTCATATATATATATATATATATTTATATATATATTATATATATATATATATATATATATATATATATATATATATATATATATATATATATATATTCATATATATATATATATATATATATATATTTATATATATATATATATATATATATATATATATATATATATATATATGTCAGGATTTAATTTGTAGATTAATTTTAAAAGATTTTTAATTAGGGATTCTTTACTGAGATTGACGCGGCGTGGGGAGTTAGATACATAAATACGGCTCACGTACAGTAATCTGGAGCAGAGAGCAGTGTGCACATTCCGCAGACAGAGCTGTGGCTACCCGAGGCAGCTAAGCCTGCCTTTGTTAAAAGTTAGGCGCAAATGTGCAACTCCATTGAAGAATATTGATGAGTAGTGTGTTCTGAGATTTGAATAAAGCTATGAAATATACTCAAAACTTTAGTGTTATCATCTAGTGGAACCAAAATGGTTATATATATATATATATATATATAAATATATATATATATATATATATATATATATATATATAATATATTATATATATATATAGATATATATATATATATATATATATATATATATATATATATATATATAATATATATATATATATATATATATATATATATATATATATATATTTATATATATATATATATTTATATAAATATATATATATATATATATATATATATATATAATATATAATATATATATATATATAAATATATATATATATATATATATATATATATATATATATATATATATAATATATATAATAAGAATAGCGTATGAAATCCAAACATGTATCTCATAATGGTAATAGAATTTTAGACCAAACATACATTGTTTATTGAGACAATTTCGAGCGAAATGATTACATCGTGGTTAATAATGTATATACGTACATTTTATTGATACTTGAAACGTACTAGTATTTTTAATTAATACTTAGGTCACGTGCTAGTAGGGGTTAGTGTAACAACATGGTTTGTTTGTGGGTTCCAAAATAACGGTATATATAGGAAAACGAAACTGAATGTTCTTGTTTGCTAAATAGATTCTGGAAAAATTTAGACAAATTAAAACTAGTTTTTATATCAGTCCATGAGGAGCCTCAGAATGGGAAGTTTGATTAAGAAATCATTTTAGATTTAAATTAACGTTTCATTTATACTTGTGAAAATGATATAATATAAATGTATATATATATATATATATATATATATATATATATATATAATTGTTTATTTATATATTTGTTTATATAGTTCAGTATAAAATACGAAAGGTTAGTTAAAAAATTAAATAATTTCTGATCTATTGAGATTTAACTGAATAACTAAATTAACGCGCAAAACGCCCGCTCCAGGTATAATTCCGTTGCAAAATGTACCCTTCACACGTTGTGTTAAGATCGTGTAGTATGTTGTTCAGCAATATCCATGGTTTTAGGTAATGGTGTAGATGCAGATTCAGTGTTGATATTAAAGTCTTTTTTTATCTTTTAACTGAAATGTCGACTATTTTTTCTTTGATGAGAACTTTAAATTATTTAATGCAGTATTCTGTGACAGTAGAGATCATTTGTACAACTGTTATTTTTGCAAAGCTTTCGCAATTTTCGCTGTAAGACGTTCTCTATCGAAGGAGACATAATAAGCTTTTAACACATAACAATACATTTTCTTACTATAGACTAGATATCAGTAACGGATCTCTAAAGGGGTATACCAGTTTTAGACTTAGTTTCATTATAAATTTTAAATTCTCTGTTAGCTTACTGTTTTACACGTGATTCAAAGGACGTTAACGATTTCACGGTCTTTGATACTTAGTTTAATGCAATATTTCATTATCAGGTACTCAGAAAAACAATATCTCGTGTTTTTGTTCGTTATGTCAATTCAAAAATTACCTGAGTGTATATTTACTACTGAGTATTACTACGTATCTATAAGGTTAAGCCCTTACTAAAGGCTATATATTTAAATCAGCTAGATACTTTAATTTGCAATGTTAGCCATTTCAAGATATAAAATTTTTTCTTTAAATACACTTTAAAAAATTCAGGTCAATTAGTGCTTGTATTAAGTGTCTAAAGCAGATATAGGCAAACTACGGTACGCAGGCCAACTAAGGGCCCACAAGAAGGTTTTATCTGACCCGCGGTTAGAATTTTAAGTAGCCGATCCGAGGCAAATTAAAGATATATATATATATATATATATATATATATATATATATATATATATATATATATATATATATATATATATATATATATATATATATATATATATATATATATATATATATATATATATATATATATATATATATATATATATATATATATATATATATATAATATATATATATATATATATATATATATATATATATATATATATATATATATACATTATATTCATCTCCTTTTGGCCGAACGATGGCCGAATGGTTAGTGTGCTGGCCTTCGGAACCGGAGTTCGTGGGTTCGAATCCCACTATGGCATGGATGTTCGTAGCCGTTTGGAATCGGCTTTAAGCAGTAGGTCCCGGTCTCATTAGCCCTAGTGTTGCAAAAAGTAGACCGTAGCACTCCAAAACCAAACCAAACCAAACCAAACCATCTCCTTTCTACTTTGCTTGAATAGTATATCCCAAATTTATTATCTCACGCCCAGAAGATCAGCTGTATATTTGATTCTTATATGTGACCAAGTGTTTTCAGCTTTGAACCTTAGAAAGAATAATTTCAGATGTAGACTGACAGATGAGTATTTAGCCTCGTTCTATAAAATCTCACTTCGAATCTCAGTAAAAAGAACTTTTAGAAATAAATTCATAATTTTATTCATCCCGTTAACGTATTTAAACCATTAAGTACTTGTATATTGTTTTTAAAATTTTAGAAAAAATTTTTTCTTGGTCCGCCAAACTTATTTCCTTTCAATTTTTGGCTAACGGCCAAAAATGTTTGTCCATATCTGTTCTAAAGAATAAGCAAAGCAATGTACAATTATTATAAATTTGAACTACTTGTTGAAGTATTATCTTAAATTTACAAAAATTTCCTAAATGTTCCATTATTTCCTACATATTTTATTTTATGTAAACATAATGTAAATCAAAATTATAATCTTTTCTGGTTAGAAACACCAAAGCATGCATAATACACCAAACAAGAGCCATTAATACATTTTAATAGAATTTATAGTATCCTTTAGACAATAGTCACATAATTTTTTCCTATCTTTAAAATAACATTTCAAATTACGAAATCCGTAATAAGCCTTCCTCAAACCTAAATGCATTTTTAAAAATACTTCAATTAGTCCCTCAATACATAGACTTCTATACCTTTTGTAACGAATCGTGGTAAAAGGCGTTTTGGGAAACTAATTTATTTGGTTCCCGAAATTCAAAATAAGATAATTCCCTCTTTATATATTCCTTTTAAGCAAATTCAGAAGCATGATTCAGAAAATTGAATTTATTTTCTGCTTAATGAATTTTCGCATGGCCTTTGATGTGCAGATGATCTATATTTTTGCTTTCAAAAATTTATAATGGACTGTAAAATTTAATATAATTACGATACAAAAGAAGCTTTAATCGAATGGCCGGGCAAAGATTTTGTGAAGTAGTAATTTGTACTTTTATTGTGAATAAAATGTTACTAAAATCAAAAGCATTATTTGAAATGGGTTATTAATCTTAGACTAATAAGAATAAGGTACTACAAAATTATTAGAAGGTTACAAATTAATTTATTACAGAATTGAAAAGCAATATTTATAATATAGCATTTATTCTTATTTCCTTTTTAGTGTATTTCGAAGCATGAAAGCTTGTTTATTGATATATTTTTATAAAGTAACATACACATACTATTCTCTAACGATTGTATGGAATTTGAAGTGCATAAGCACTGTGGTTCAAGCATCTAAAACAACAAGACCCTAAAAAATATTTCGAAGTGGGTAAAAAGATTATCTCATTTTTATGTGTTTGCAGAAGGTTTAGTAGTCAGTAGTCTAGTACACAGCGTTTGCATGCCTTTCCTAGATAATATATTTCTAAAGATATATGTGGAATTTGGATTTTTGTTTAAGGTTTTTGCACTATTACGTATGAGAAAAAATATGAAAGCATAAAATTCAAATTTTTGACAGTTTTGAGGAATTTAAGAAACGGAATACCAAATATTGCTAAATAACTATGTGAAAGATAAGGATGAGATAGTAGTGTAATCCTCTTAACTACTTCATGTTTCAGTTGAAATAGAACAATATTTCCCATTCAAATTATGCTGGACAATACTGTAAATTTGGAAGCCACAAACATCTCCTGATGGTGTATGCCAAAACCCGAATCAAGTATGCTTTGGAACTAGGCAATTTAATGTTTTGTCACCCATTTAGAATCATAAACGAAGCAACAATTTTCTTAAAAGTATTATTTTTAGCAAGTATTATTTTATTTTAAAAGTGCCGTACTGAGATTCTGGCAATGATTATATTTAAGAAAAATCGTGAGTTTATGTAATCATTATGAGACTGTTTAAGGTATTAATGTATATATATATATATATATATATATATATATATATATATATATATATATATATATATATATATATATATATATATATATATATATATATATATATATATATATATATATATATATATATATATATATATATACATATATATATATATACATATATATATATATACATATATATATATATATATATACATATATATATATATATATATATATATATATATATATATATATATATATATATATATATATATATATATATATATATATATATATATATATATATATATATATATATATACATATATATATATATATATATATATATATATATATATATATATATATATATATATATATATATATATATATATATATATATATATATATATATATATATATATATATATATATATATATATATATATATATATATATATATATATATATATATATATATATATATATATATATATATATATATATATATATATATATATATATATATATATATATATATATATATATATATATATATATATATATATATATATATATATATATATATGGGGGGTGTATAAACGTGTGTGTTTGTATACCAAATTATATTTACTGTAGTAATAATGTTCCATAATAATATATGATACATTTTTATATGTATTAATTATAATTTATAACCGGCTATCAACTATTGTTAATTTAACACATTAACAAGAACGGTAATAATTAGTTATATCTACATTATGTACCTAGATAATAACATATAAAACTACAACTATCGGTTAAAGAGGATGCACTTTTAACACTTTATAAAATAAAATCTTTCTTAAACCATGAGATTTTGTTTTAACGCTAAAACAATAAAATTAATTTCTCCATCTTCAGTAACTTGTTTTACATAACACAAGGGATTAACAAACATGTAAATGTCTTTCAAAAACATGTTGTTTCTGAATATTTCATTGAAAAAGGACTATTAATTAATAAAAAAACTACACCTTCTCAATGTAACCGATAATAACGGCCGGATAAAGCTTACGCCTTCAAACAGGTCGCTTTAAACATTTTCTCCTGAAAAATTAAATTTAGATATTTAACTAAAATCAAGATTTTCGTAGAAAAAAGTTAATATCACATAAAATGAGACAAAATCTTAAAAGGTGTCTACAGATAATGTCAAAAATAATCTCATTATTGCAACCTATACATTAGTTTTAATGATTTTTTCACATCTTCTTGTCATTTACGAGGGGTCTCAACTTACATTAGAAACACTTATGGAAATTAAATTATAGGGAAGTAAAAGTACTTGTCTTCCTTTTTACATCAGAGTATGTCTAAATTGTGGCATAGCATTAATAGAAACGTCTCCTCTTCCTCAACTAGGACAAAACTAACTATGATGTTATAAGTGATGCCCTTCTAATTACTATGAAACAATAAGTATTTCATACCACAATAACAGGGAAATGAATACCTTCAATTTATATCTTTTAAAGCATTGTGTGCGGGTACATTTTGCAGTGGAATTGTACTGGGAGTGGGCTTTTGCGCGTAAATTTAGTTATTCAGTTAAATCTCAATAGATCGAAAATTATTTAATTTGTTAACCAACTTTTCATTTTCTACACTGAAATATATAAATAGAAATATATTAATAACAACCCTAAGATTTTTGTATACAAAAATATATTTTTAGTGGATAAATTTACAATAGTATTGTAAATATGAAAAATCAAATAGAAATAGTAGTATATTTTTAATTTTTTCGAATTATGTTATATATAAACAATTTTACATTATAAAAAATGAAAAGAGCAATCTTAAAACTAATAATGTAAAAACTAGTTTTTATTTGTCTAAATTTTTCCAGAATCTATGTAGTAGACAAGAACATTCGGCTTCATTTTCATGTATCTACCGTTATATTCTACTAATAACATATAAAATTACAACTATCGGTTAAAGAGGATGCACTTTTAACACTTTATATAATAAAAACTTTCTTCAAACCATGAGATTTTGTTTTAAACACTAAAACAATAAAAATTAATTTCTCCATCTTCAGTAGCTTGTTTTACATAACACAAGGATTAACAAAGATGTAAATGTCATTCAAAAACATGATGTTTCTGAATATTTCATTGAAAAAGGACTATAATTAATAAAAAAACTACACCTTCTCAATGTAACCGATAATAACGGCCGGATAAAGCTTACGCCTTCAAACAGGTCGCTTTAAACATTTTCTTCTGAAAAATTAAATTTAGATATTTAACTAAAATCAAGATTTTCGTAGAAAAAAGTTAATATCACATAAAATGAGACAAAATCTTAAAAGGTGTCTACAGATAATGTCAAAAATAATCTCATTATTGCAACCTATACATTAGTTTTAATGATTTTTTCACATCTTCTTGTCATTTACGAGGGGTCTCAACTTACATTAGAAACACTTATGGAAATTAAATTATAGGGAAGTAAAAGTACTTGTCTTCCTTTTTACATCAGAGTATGTCTAAATTGTGGCATAGCATTAATAGAAACGTCTCCTGTTCCTCAACTAGGACAAAACTAACTATGATGTTATAAGTGATGCCCTTCTAATTACTATGAAACAATAAGTTTTTCATACCACAATAACAGGGAAATGAATACCTTCAATTTATATCTTTTAAAACATTGTGTGCGGGTACATTTTGCAGTGGAATTGTACTGGGAGTGGGCTTTTGCGCGTAAATTTAGTTATTCAGTTAAATCTCAATAGATCGAAAATTATTTAATTTGTTAACCAACTTTTCATTTTCTACACTGAAATATATAAATAGAAATATATTAATAACAACCCTAAGATTTTTGTATACAAAAATATATTTTTAGTGGATAAATTTATATTATAATCGCAAATATGAAAAAATCAAATAGAAATAGTAGTATATATTTTTAATTTTTTCGAATTATGTATTATATAAAAAATTTTACATTATAAAAAATGAAAAGAGCAATCTTAAAAGTAATAACGTAAAAGCTAGTTTTTATTTGTCTAATTTTTTTCAGAATCTTTGGAGGAGACAAGAACATTCGGCTTCATTTTCCTGTATATACCGTTATTTTTGTACCCACAAACAAACCATGTTGTTACACTAACAACCCGTACTAGTACGTAATCCAAGCTCAAGTATCAATCGTCAGAAAATGTACTAGTACGTGTAAAGTGCTCAAGTATCAATCGTCAGAAAACGTTATAGTACGTGTCCCGCATACAATGTGTTAACAATATTGCTTACGACACATATCATTTTTCTTTTTAAACAGATACAAGTAGGCATCGAAAATTTATCTACATAAAAATACCTCTCATATAGGTGGCCGATAGAATATAACTTGCAATACTAAATAGTTCTTTATCTCAATAACATGTAATTCATAGAAACTATCGTATATGTGTTTTTTGTATAATAAAATATTTAATACAAATTCAATGAAGACTGAGGAGTTTGAAACCGTTAAATATAATTTCAACTGATTTTAAAAAATTTCTAATACTATGTTTTCTTTTGATTTTTAATGCCTTGCCTCTGGAATATACTTGAGAAATACGTGCCAAAAATAGAAAGTTAAAACTGAAAATAAATTATGAAATGTCATTAGAAAGCTAGGTGTGTCGCTTTAAAATATTTTGAAGTGAAAGTAAAATGACATTGAAAGCATTAATAAACATCTGAAATATTTTTCGAAACTGAAAAAAAATTTAATTAAAGAGAAAAGTAAGAATGAAAATTAATTATTACATTATGGGTAGAATATTAAAATTTCGAAAGAGAAATTATATTAATTTTGTCTGTAGTAAGAAATTTAAGTACAAACTATCATCCATTTAATATTTTAAATAAGGGTATAAACTGTTTAAAAGTGTTAAAAGTTATTTAATATTTTTAGGGGAAAACAATATAAAATATAAAGTTCTGATTTATTTAAAGAAAAGATTTAATTCATATAATTCTGTAATAAATTTGTATTCATTTTCGTAAATCTTTAGGGCATAAGTTTGAAGGGCCCTTTTGGGGGATTTCTAGAATTCCTTGAATTTCTTGCCATGGAATTTATTTAAGTAAAACTTGCCAAAAATAGAATTATTTTTTTATTTAATTTTGTTCGTTATTGTTATAAATGTGTTATAATAGATTATCTTTAAACCCTTTGAGGACCTGCACGTAAATTCTATACGAGTCAACCCTGGTGGATACCGCTGCCTTTTACGCCATCTTGTAATTAAATCTAGCATTTAAAAATTAAAAAAAAACATTCAGATCTCCTAATACGCATACGTGACGCTGGTCTCTCAATATCAACTGGAGATTACAGCGGGCAAGCGACGTTGGACTGATAAGAGTGAAATTGCTTCGTCGCGTATACGAGACGTTGGTCACGAAAGGTCTAAAAAATATCAAAATTTTTAATGGAATAACCACTATTTTCATTATTTTCACACGTATGGAAATGTTAATAATTACAGTAATTTTTGGTCATATTACAGAATAATAAATCAAATGACATACATTTCTGGATAAATATAACAAACTAATACAACATTATTGTTTTCTATATCAACTGCCATGAATTCTATGTCCCTCAGATTCCTTTGAATTTCACAAATTTTTTACAGTATTCGAAAAATAGCACTAAATGGTGTGAAACTGCCGAAATGTTCGCAGGAAGTATATCTAACTATTGCGAAAATAGCAAACTAAATATTATGCTTTGGACAAAAAGATTTCGGACTTCACGGAATTGAAATACCGTTTTTTTTTCTCTTACCTGAAATTAGGTCGGGCATTCGAAAATTGTCGGATATGCGTTGCCCGAACTGTGTTCGTGCATTACAGACAAAGGGTTAGTTTAGAGATTTTCAAATATATAATTTATATCTCATGAGTATCACATGTTTGCCAATACATTATAAATTCTAGACATAAATTTTCAATTAAAAACTATTTAAGAAGTCCTTAAATGTATTAATTAAGAATGACAAGCCATTGTTTCAGTTTAAGCAAAATTATTTTACTCCACTAGGTTACTATTACGTTTTTCTATTTCAATTTAAAATGAAAAATAATAACATACGGCATTGAAATACTCAGCAAAACCTTTGTAAAATGAGTAATGTCCGTACTATATAAACAATGTATGATTTAATATCCAATTCTATTTTCCTTTAATAAATTCAAAACTATTAAAAGCGGAAATCATTTAGATAAAGCATGAAATTTTAAAAAAATTACTTAAAACATTTATCTAAATATATTTTATACGTTATAACTAATATATTACAGTAACATAACATATTATATACGTTATAATTTTTATCTAAATAATTTTTGTATAGAATGTGACTAGATTTATGCAAAAATAATAATCGCATAAAATAATTCTTCATTTAATACACATTTACTAGAAGTTACGTATAAATAGATTATGAAAAAAAGTAAAATCCCAAAGTAAAGAAACTGCTATTAACTCTCATATAATTATAATATACATTCGCCTACATTTTCTTATTTAAGATTGTTTTCAAAATCACTCTATCAATAATATTATTTTGTTTTTTTATGTTACGAAATTGCAATTTTAAATATATTTAAATCATAGGAAGGTTTTTTTCATTTAATACACATTTACTAGAAGTTACGTATAAATAGATTATGAAAAAAAGTAAAATACCAAAGTAATCAACTATTCAAAGTAAAAACTGTAATTCAAAGTAAAATATTTGTGGACTTTGTGCAATTTTGAAATAAGAGAAATCCAAAAAAATTTACTTTTTAAAGCTTTTTTACTTTTTTTACTTTTAAAATTTACTTTTTTAAAATAATTAATTTTCTCCTTAGACCATGCTTACCTACTTCTAATGCACGTTTAAGTGTCATGTAATTTAGTGCTTGTTAATTATATAGAAGCTTATATTACTGTGAAGTTTAGCAAAACGCCCGCATTGCAATGTAAAGAAACTGTTATTAACTATTATAAAATTATATATTATTTAAACTCTAATTAAAGATCTTACACTTTGAAAAGTTTTATAAAACACAATTTTAGTGTACACTAAAGGGTACAACACTGTATACAACACTGTATCTAATATAAAACTGTATGTATGTGAAGAAGAGGCTAACCTATAAAATGAATTACATATAACATGCTAAAAGACATTGGTTTTTTTTTTAATTTTTCAATTTAAAATAGATTGAGTTTTCATTATTTTGGTTCTAGTTTTTTAATTCAAAATAGCGTTAGCTGACAGCATTTAGATTACTGTTGATTTCCTCTCAAAGTACGCTTTTTTGTTAAGAAACTATCTACAATTAATTGCCTTGTAATTAAACATTGATTATACTCTAATTAAAAGATCTTAGGCTTTAAAAATCCCTTAAAGAATAATTTATATCGACACTATAGAATATATATGATTTTTACTCCAAGGAATTAAGATAGTCTACAGTAATGGATGTAACACTATATGCAGCACTGTATTCAATGTAATACAAATTTATGCGAGTGAAGAAAAAACATATCTATAAAATAAAGTAAATTTGATTTCTTAAAAGACATATCTGTTAATTTAACTTTTCTGTTTACAAAGATTATTCAGTTTTCATTATTTTCATTCTAACTTTTCAATTTCTTAAAATTACCTTTTTCTGAGAGATAGGATGAAAAATTTCACACATATTAAGTTCAATTTAATCAATAATATACAGAGTAATTAAATAGCTGTTAAACGCTGATTAAAATGTCTATTAGTTTAAAAAATGACAGGAAATTAAAAAAAAAAGTTCCATCTTCTTCAGGATCATAGCGTTTCAGGATTTAAATTGCTCTTTAGTGAGAATCAGGGCCTGTCTCACCAAAGTCGCTTAATGGCTAACCGCGATTAACCCACGACAAAAACCAAAGGTGAGACGCAGATCTTTAGTTAAAGAGAGATTAATAGCGGTTAGATCTTTTACTTATGGCCGGTCTCACCAAAGTAGTTTAACGGCAAACTGAGATTAACCCATGGCACCAACCAATGGTGAGACACAATTTTCCGTTTAAACAGAGGTTAATCGTGGTTAGCAGTTAAACTACTTTTTGAGACAGGCCCTGAGTGCATGGCATAAAAACAAAACTGAAAAATGACAATATGCACCATGATAGATTACATATAAGATTCGAATTAAGTGATCTGTAAGTTTATTGTAAATCAATATTAGGTGACAGATAACAAGGTATAGAATTCATGTTTATATAAAGTTCAAAGTTATTTAGGAATTTCTGCTACACAAATATTCTTTTTAAAATGACCTCATTAATTTAACTACAAAATTACACAGTAAATGGCCTTGAGATTCTGTGTACTGTTGATCATATTTAAGGTCAATTACATTAAGGTTAATCGAAGTTAGCCATTAAAAGACTTTGGTAAGACCGGCCTTGGGTGCATGCCCTTAAAACGGAAACAGAAAAAAGGCAATATGCACCATGGTTAATTAAAGCTAAGATTAGGTTTAAGTGCTCTGTATTTTCCCTGTAGTTTATTGCAAATCTCTATTAGATGGCAGTTAATAACGTACACAATTCAGGTTTATGAGCCGTTCAAAGTTAGTTAGCAATTTCTGGTACACAAATATTTCTTAAAATAAACTCTTTAATTTAACTAGAAAATTACACAGTAAATGGCCTTGAGATTCCGTGGCTTTAATCGCTGTAGTCGTTTAACGGTTAACCGCGATTAATCCATGGAGCCAACCAATGGTATGATGCAATTCTCCTTTTAAACAGGGATTAATAGCGGTTAGACGTTAAACGATTTTGGTGAAACCAGCCCTGAGTGCATGGTCTCAAAAAAGAAACTGAAAAATGACAATATGAACCATGATAGATTAAAGCTAAGACTCGTTTTAAGTGATATGTATTTTCCCTGTAGTTTATTATAAAACAATAATAGGTGACAGTTAACTCATATAATTCATGTTTATAGGAAGTTCAAAGTTATGTAGTCATTTGTGCTACACAAATATTTTTTAACATGAAATCATTTATTTAACAAGAAAATTACACAGCAAATGACCTTCAGATTCTGTGGCTTTAATCGCTGTAATCCTCTAACGGTTAAACCCTATTAACCCATAGAGCCAACCAATAATGAGACACAATTCTCCTTTTAAATAAAGGTTAATCTCGGTTAGCCGTTAAACGATTTTGGTGAGACCAGCCTTGAGTGCATGGCCTAAAAAAAGAAACTGAAAAATAACATTATCCACCATGGGGGATTACAGTTAAGATTCGATTTAAGTTATCTGTATTTTCAATGTAGTTGCAAATCAATATTAGGTGACAGTTAACGTACACAATTCACGTTTATGAGAAATTCAAAGTTAGTTAGCAATTTCTGGTACACAAATATTTCTTAAAATAAACTCTTTAATTTAACTAGAAAATTACACAGTAAATGGCCTTGAGATTCCGTGGCTTTAATCGCTGTAGTCGTTTAACGGTTAACCGCGATTAACCCGTAGCGCCAACCAGTGGTAGGATGCAATTCTAGATTTAAACAGATGAATCGCGGTTGGCCATTAAATTACTTTGGTGAGACCGGCCAGTAATGTTTTGAAAATTTAAAGCTAAACATACAGGAAAAATAATAATATAATGTCGTGAAAATTTGTATATGCAATAGGGAAGAATAAATAGTGATAAGAATATTATTTTTGCATATTTCTAAAAATACATTACTAACTAAATGGATATATTTTAAATAATTACTAATAAAGAAAAGGATATGATGAATAAATAAGTGGAATTTAAATCAAAATTCAGATATCTAAACGAACTTTATATATGCTACTGTGTCCCATAAGATTGATTATTTTAATTATTTATGAAATAACTGGTTTTCCTGATACAATTCATTTGTAACTGCAATCGGTAATTCAATTTTATTTTTTGCGTATTCATAACAATGTACTGATTAATTTTATAGTTCCTAGTAAAATTACAATCGAACAATGAATAAATAATTGGAATTAAAATAACGATATTCATCTCATATAATTAACTTTGTGTTTCTCTCTTGGTGCTATGCCCGTTGATATTTATCAATGACCCGTTAAATTAGCAATATGATTATGGTGATAAAGCACATAAAATAGCTAAAATATAGATTTATTCATTAGTACGATTCTTAAAACAAATCCAATAATCTAAATACAAAATTTTTAATATTAAAAAAACTATTCGTTCCAATAAATATGCATAATGATTGGCTTAAGGTGACTGGAATTCAAGGTAATATGAAGTCATAAAGTTGTTATTTGTAGCACCTGATGTTACTGACTGCTGAATGCAATAGGTAATAATTCGAAAGGCCATAAATTTACATTTCCCAGAACTCACCTATAAATATCCTTGATAATTCATATAACATTGCTAAAAATTCATTGGTTAGTGTGGAATCTAAATGTTTGTAATGGTTGACTTAAATTGATTGGCATTGAAGGTAATATGAAGTCATGAAGTGTTTATCTGTAGCTCTTGATGTTACTTATCGCGGAATGCAGCAGATAATTATGCGAAAGGCCATAAATTTACAATCTCCAGAACTAACCTATAATTATCCTTGATAATTCCTATAACATTTCTAAAAATTTAGATTCATTGTTTAGTATGGTATCTAAAAGACCACAATGCTTGCCTTAAGGTGGCTGGAATTCAAGGTAATATGAAGTCATCAAATGGTTTTCTCTAGCACCTGATGTTACTGACTGCTGAATGCAATAGGTAATAATTCGAAAGGCCATAAATTTACATTTGCCAGAACTTACCTATAAATATCCTTGATAATTCATATAACAATGCTAAAAGTTTATTGATTAGTGTGATATCTAAATGTTTGTAATGCTTGATTGGCTTTCAAGGTAATATGAAGTCATGAAGTGGTTATCTGTAGCACATGATATTACTGACTGCTGAATACAACAAATTATAATTCGAAAGGCCATAAATTTAGTATTTCCAGAACTAACCTATAAATATCCTTGATAAATCCTTCAAATTTCTAAAAATTTAGATTCATTGCTTAATACGATATGTAAATGTCCGTAATGCTAGCCTTAAATTGATTGGCATTAAAGGTAATATGAAGTCATGAAGTGGTTACCTGTAGCACCTGATGTTACTGACTGCTGAATGTCACAGGTAATAATTCGAAATTCCATTAATTTACAATTGCCAGAACTCACCTATAAATATCATTGATAATTCAAGTAACATTTCTAAAAATTTAGATTCCTTATTTAGTGTGATATCTAAGATGAATCAAAGATTTCATATTAATATAACGTTTTATTTATATCTTAAAATCGTTAACTTTTGTTATTAATGCTGTTCAGCAGGGTAATGTGTATTTATCTTCTACACATTTAACACAATCTATTGATTCATTATGTAGCTTTTCACATAAATAATATATGATGAATAAGTAAGTGGAATTAAAATCAATATTCAGCTAACTAAACGAACTTGGTATATGCTATTGAGTCACATAAGATTGATTATTTTAATTATTTATGATATAACTGATTTTCCTGATACTATTCATTTGTAACTGCAAGCGGTAATTCAATTTTATTTTTAGCGTATTCATAACAATGTACTGATTAAATTTATAGTTTTCAGTAAAATTACAATTGAACAATGAATAAATAATTGGAATTAAAATAACGATATTCATCTCATATAATTAACTTTGTTTTTCTCTCTTGGTGCTATGCCCGTTGATATTTATCAATGACCCGTTAATTTAGCAATCTGATTATGGTGATAAAGAACATAATATAGCTAAAATATAGATTTATTCATTAGTACGATTCTTAAAACAAATCCAATAATCTAAATATAAAATTATTAATATTAAAAAATTATTCTTTCCCCTAAATGTGCATAATGATTGGCTTAAGGTGGCTGTAATTCAAGGTAATATGAAGTCTTAAAGTGGTTATCTGTAGCACCTGATGTTACTGTCTGCTGAATGCAAAAGGTTATAATTCGAAAGGCCATAAATTTACAATTTCAAGAACTCACCTATAAATATCCTTGATAATTCATATAACATTGCTAAAAGTTTATTGATTAGTGTGATATCTAAATGTTTGTAATGCTTCCCATAAGGTGATTGGCATTGAAGGTAATATGAAGTCATGAAGTGATTATCTGTAGCACTTCATGTTACCTATTGCGGAATGCAGAAGATAATTATACGAAAGGCCATAAATTTACAATCTCCAGAATTCACCTATAAATATACTTGATAATTCCTGTAACATTTCAAAAAACTTACATTCATTGTTTAGTACGATATCTAAAAGGCCATAATGCTTGCCTTAAGGTGGCTGGAATTCAAGGTAATATGAAGTCATCAAGTGGTTATCTGTAGCACCTGATGTTACTGACTGCTGAATGCAATAGGTAATAATTCGAAAGGCCATAAATTTACATTTGCCAGAACTTACCTATAAATATCCTTGATAAATCAAATAACAATGCTAAAAATTCATTGGTTAGTTTGGTATCTAAATGTTTGTAATGCTTGTCTTAAATTGATTGGCTTTCAAGGTAATATAAAGTCATGAAGTGGTTATGTGTAGCACGTGATGTTATTGACTGCTTAATGCAAAAGATTATAATTGGAAAAGCCATAAATTTAGAATTCCCAGAACTAACCTATAAATATACTTGATAATTCCTTCAACATTTTTAAAAATTTAGATTCATTACTTAATAGGATATGTAAATGTCCGTAATGCTAGCCTTAAAGTGATTGGCATTAAAGGTAATATGAACTAATGAAGTGATTACCTGTAGCACCTGATGTTACTGACTGCTGAATGTGACAGGTAATAATTCGAAATTCTATTAATATACAATTGCCAGAACTCATCTATAAATATCCTTGATAATTCATGTAACATTTCTAAAAAATTAGATTTCTTTTTTATTGTGATATCTAAGATGAGTCAAAGATTTCATATTAATATAACGTTTTAGTTATACCTTAAAATAGTTAACCTTTGTTATTAATGCTGTTCACCAGGGTAATGTCTATTTATCTTCTGCACATTTAACACAATTTATTAATTGATTATGTAGCTTTTCACATAAATAATATATGATGAATAATTAAGTTGAATTTAAATCAATATCCAGCTATCTAAACAAATTTGGTATATGCTGAGTCACATAAGATTGATTATTTTAATTATTTATTATGTGACTGATTTTCCTGATAATATTCATTTGTAACTGCAAAAGGTAATTCAATTTTATTTTTTGCGTATTCATAACAATGTACTGATTAATTTTATAGTTTCCAATACAATTACAATCGAACAATAAATATATAATAACGATATTCATCTCCTAAAATTAATTGTTTGTTTCTCTCTTGGTACCATGCCCGGTGATATTTATCACTGACCCGTTAAATTATGAATCTGATTATGGTATTAAGGAATATAACATAGCTAACATATAGATTTATTGATTAGTACGATTTCTAAAGTAAATCAATGAATTTAAATATAAAGTTATTAATATTAAAATATTTATTCGTTTCTTTAAATGTCCTTAATGCTTGAATTAAGGTGGTTGACATTGAAGGTAATATGAAGTCATGAAGTGATTAACTGTAGCACTTGGTGTTATTTATTGCGCAATACCATAGGTAATAATTCAAAAAGCTATTTACTTACAATTAACAGAACTCACCTATAAGTATCCTTCATAATTTCTGAGACATTGCTAAAAATTTAGATTCATTCTTTAGAACGATTTCTAAATGCCCGTTATGGTTGTTTTAATGTGATTGGCATTCAAGGTAATATGAATTCATGAAGAGTTTATCTGTAGCACCTGTTGTTACTAACTCTGAATGGTAATAATTCAAAACCCCATAAACTAACAATAGCCAGAAATCATTTATATGCTTAATAATTCAGGTAACATTGCAAAAAATTTAAATTCATTTTTTAGTGTGATATCTGACTGTTCGTAATTCTTGCCTTAAGGTGATTGACATTCAAGGTATGTAAGTCATGAAGTGGTTATCTGTAGCACCTGATGTTACTGACTATTGAATAAAACAGGTTTTAATTCGAAAGGACATAAATTTACAATTGCAAGAACTTACCCATAAGTATCCTAAATAATTCATGTAACATTGCTAAAAATTTAGATTCATTGTTTAGTACGATATCTAAATGTCCGTAATGTTCCCCTTAATGTGGTTGACATTGAACGTAATATAGAGTCATGAAGTGGTTGTCTGTACCTCTGATGTTATTTATTGGGGAATGCAGAAAGAGAAAACATTTAAGTTCGGATTTTACTTAATGTAATATTTAATATAAAATACGAAAAGTTGGTTAAACATTAAATAATTTTGGAGCCATTGAGATTTAAATAAATAACTAAATATACGGGAAAAACGCCCGCTCCCAGTACAATTTCGCTGCAAAATATACAAACACACAATGTGTTAAAAGGCAAAATATACTCAAAATAAGTTTAAATAAGTCAAAATATGTTTAGTTTGTTTTAACTGCGTTATTTTATTTTGGAAAACATATTAATAACAGCTATTCACTAGCTTATATTATTTTTATCCATACGGAATATATAAAAAATCATATCTTAGAACTTGAGGTCGTTAGAATCAATGTCAATAAAGTTTTAACGAAAATATATTTCATTGAGAATTGGATAAGACTAGCAAATATCACTTGATGACAAATGATTTGATTTGAAGGGCTACAGTCTACTGTTTAGCTACTCATCGGCTAACGAGACTGGAACATACTGCTTAAACCGAAATCCGAACGTCTAATAATATCCATACTAGTTTAAAACCTCTGAAGAAAGCATTGCCTTATTAATAAATCGTTCGGTAATGCTTTGGTAAAAAATAGCAATAAATTCGAAAACTCCTAAAAAATTAGCAAATAAAAATAAATGAAACAAATGCTTTGCAGCTGCCGTATAAATGCTAACGTCTGTAAAGTTTGAAATAGTAATCTAAACTATTAACTATGTGTAATTGGAAATTTCACAATACTCTAAATATAACCTATCTCCTAATAAACTATTAATAAATAAACGAAAATCATTTTACTGCTCTTCAGAAAATTGAGATCCAATAAAACTTCAGATAGAATCTCTTTTATGTATACTATTATGGGTGTCTTTACTTTCAGTAATGCTTCGTTTTCTTGAATTGTATTATTCTCTTAGAAGTCACGAGTACTAACTGGAAGAAGATTACGTTTTCTAGCAGATCTCTTTTTCTTATACACACTTAGTGTATGACGCGTGGGACTCGTGGGCGTAAATGATGCTTACAGAGAATGTGCAGACATTTTTTAGACAATTTTGGTTAGCGGTATTATATAATCATTTCTTGTAAAATAAATAATTGCAATTGTACTATGTTTTTAAAGGTCAAAATTAGCATATGTGGCTTGAGAGATTTGTTTTTATTAAAAATAGCATATTTTAACAAAGCAGAGGTTCGAAGGCTATATTTATGCTCTTTCCGAGGAGAAGTATTCATAGTCCGCTATACAAAATCGATGGGAGAGTCATGGTTTTGTGATATGTGTACGTGTCGATAGTTAGTATCATGAAAAAGAAAGGAAAAAAATGTCAAATTGGAGCCTCAAGTTTGACAAAAATTCCAAACAAGTATCCAAGGAAAAAACGAACATCTTCGACTAGGTACGTTGTTTAATGTTAAAAGACAATCCCCCTAGTCACAGGACAGTTAGAAAATCATTAAAATGCTCCGTGTCCACTATAAACAAAATGTTGAACGTTGATTTAAATCTTAAGAAAGCGAAAAAACACAATGTGCATCGTCTTTCTCTAAAGCATAACGCTGAAAGCAGGACACGCTGCAGGATTCTCTACGAGAAACATTTATCGAAAGAAAAATAGAAATTAGTTGTCACAATAGATGAATCATGGGTGTATTTAAACCATTGCAACAAAAAAGAGACATTTATTATCATAAAAGGGGAGAAAAATTTAAGTAGATGTTTCAAAGAATCGAAAGAATGTTTTTTCTGAGGAATTCATGATTCTTGCTGGTTTTTCATATAATGGCAAGTTAAAAATTAAGAAAGTTGAAAAAATTGCCAAGATTAACTCCAAATACTATCAGAAACATATTTTATAAACAATGTTTCTGAATAAAATACCATTGCTTTACCTGCAGTGGCTTCAATCTGGGGAACTCAATCAAGAGAAATCTAGCACTTTGCACATCAAAATCCACCTTAAATTTGTTAAGGTATCTGTCTACGTTCAGAGAACTTTTTTCTGTATACGTAGAAATTAGTTCATGTTTTTACATTTTTAGATTTATTTTTTATATTATCATAGAGAATTGCACTTCAAAAATTTATTCCTGGAGAAGTTTTTATAAAATTTCTAATAAATGAAGAAAATTTAGTAAAAAAAATCAGGTTTTTTCAAAAGGTCTAATTTTTTAATAAATTAAATTATTTCAATATTTTTTGACGCAACACATTTCTTATACACTGGACTAGTGAATCACCTAAAATCTTTGCTTAATTTGCATTTGGTAAAAAATTTTGGTCCTTCAAAATCATACACATTGAATTTTTAACGAATTTTCATTACTTTTATATCTAACTATGAGTGTAACATCAATAAATAATTATCCAAATTTAAAGCTTTTGGGTCATTTACTAGTAAATAATATCAAAAGAATTCATAATAATTTTCGAAAAAATATTTTTAAAACTTTTTGTAAAATCGAATTTTATGTTTCACCATTTTATTAAAAATACCGTTTTGAGAAAAGTGCATTTGAAGTTTATGAAAGCAACTTTAACTATTAAAAAAATTAAAATACATGCTTAAAATTCCCCACACTTTCTTGCTTCAAAACTTTCTCATTGCAAGTTGCTAATTATTAAAAATACTAGAAAAATGTTTAAACAAATGTTCATGAAAATTAAAAAGTTTTGTCCAAAAATGCTCTTTAAAACGCTTTAAATTTAAAACTTCCGGTTCCGATGTCTCTACTTCCGTTTTGTTTTGACAGCTGTCACTGATGTTTAAACATCTGTAACTTTTCTTTAAAATGCCGTAAAGACAAAACAAAAACAGTTTTAGAAAACTAAAAGTTGAAATTTTACAATACAAAAAATTAAAAAATTATGATTTTGGGCAAAAAATGACGTTTTTAACGTAGATGGATACCTTAAAAAAATTAAGAAAAAACCGGTATCATGGGCATACCCTTTACTGATGTCCCTACGAAATTTTCCCGATGTAGCACCATGGAGTTTTTGTGATTTCGGACTTTTAATATCTGAATTATCCAAGCGTCATACCACAACAGTTACAGGACTCTGGAAAGCTTTTGGGAGGAATGGGATACCTCTTCTGACACTTCAAAAGGCATTATTATATAGGAAATTACGTTGTTGCAAGATAGTTCAGAATAAGGGATATAAAAGAGAACATATTAAACACAATAATTATATGTAATTTATTTTCGTGACTACAATTTACATGTCTAAAAATTATGTGAACAGACTCTGTACAAAAATTCACTAAACAATTTTAATCAAAATCGTAACTCTGATATGCCTAAAAGAGAACTGATAATTTACCACGGTTAAGGGATATAATCCATTGGCCAAAGCATCAAAACAATTCTTTGCTACTCCCACTATGTATTTTTGGAGGAATAGTATTTTTCCCTATAACAAACGAATAAAAATGAATTTGATACTTCAAAAATATGTTATTTTATTTAAGTCAAAAATTAATTGTAAACAGAAAAACAGAACAATTTATTAAGAAATTTTTGTAAAGTAATATGACATTTAACACACCCAAATATAGAATTATTTTACTACATTTATTACTCTTTAATATTATTAGTTAACTATTTTCAAATACTGTTTAATATAAATGGTGTAAAATAAAATTAGACATTAAAATATGTCATGAATTTATTTGAAGTTTTTCCTTTTTTTTTTAATCCATGTGCTGCAAGTTTGAAAAATACTAAGCAATGATAATGTAATAATATAAAATCTAATGTATACCTTAATGTATTTCTTTAAAAACTAAACAAAACGTGTAGGAATAATAACACTTTACGGTATTTGTATTTTTTTTTTTATTCTTCTTATTTACAGAAAACCTATGCTAGACAAGCATTGCCCTGCGAGATTCCCTACTACATAGATGAATACTGTTTTCAATGTATATTTTTCTGATACATAGTGGTACATAAAACAAATGATGACATCAACCCCTCATTATATGTAAACAATATACAAAGGCAAATTAGTACTTCACATAAATTTCCATACGGTAATAAACTTTACCGCTTAAATGAAAAAAAATAACCTCCCTAACTAAGGAAAAGAGTATACTCAAAGAAGCATATAGGAAAGTTGAGGGGCCGTTTATGATGTAACTCGAGCTCAATATCTGCTAATATCTACATTAATGCTGTAATCTCAAGATAAAATTGATAAAAATAAGGCTACAATATCTATTTAACTTACTCAAAAGCACAAAAGTAAAGAGTCATCTTTACATAATCGCACATCTATCAGGGAAAGTCTCTAAAACATACTAAAATAAATTTCTAAAAGGGTGCATCAGTAATGTATTGTATTTCATTTCCTAATATGAGTAAAATATGAAATGGTTAAAGATAAGAGGATAGATATTTTCTAAAAAAAATATATTATTAAATAAATTCCATTAAATAAGTTTATAGAGAAAAATACAAAAAATATTTTTAAAAATTAAACATTATTTTGTAAAGATTCCGCGAAACAAAACAACGATTTTACTTAGCATACAATTCCTGTAAAGTTGAACTAAAAACATAAAAATACAAATACTGTAAAATATTTTTATTTACACACATTTTAACACTATGTTAAGGAATGAATTGAAGCATAGATTTATGCTATACATAGGTTAAATTCAATGTTTATTAAACACATTATCATTGCTTGCAATTATTTAATCACATAGCACAATATTATTGTGTTTAATATTTTAATATACCAGCCGTACTTTTTACTCTCTTGGCATTTCTGTGTTTGTTTCCTACAGTTCATTTCGTCTTTGGTTTCCTCTGTTCCCATTCAGATATGGAAATCAATCAGATATTATAACAAACAATGTAACTCACTAAAACAGTAAAAGAGCTATTATTCCAATTATTAATTTGATTATTTACGGAGGTTTTGCATTTAAATCTAT
>CM063509.1:114770240-114775240 GCA_032207245.1 Pardosa pseudoannulata
AGTAAGCTTTAGTCACTGTGTCTACGCCTTTATGATGTCTACTGCCGTCAAAAGACTCGGATAATAATTATAAATCGAGTGACGGTGGAGTCCACATATGGGCCCAGTTACCGGTGCCGCTAATGAATTTAAGTTGTTTTGGTCGGTTGACTTAAAGACGACCTTTCGGCCACATCTGGAAACGGATCAGCTGATCCAGGCGGGTCGGTTGACCGCAAGATTGTGTTACCCTGGTTCTGGAAGGTTCCTGAAGAATCACGCTAGGATCAACCGGGATCCCAATAAAATAAAGATTGGCTGAACCAAGAAGAGGGCTTTTTTTGAGAGTTGGTTTGGAGGAGTCTGTTTTTGTGGAGCTCGAGAGGAGTGTACTCGTCTCTCCGATTGCCTCAGCTTGATTTTATTTAGAGACCGCCAGAATCTCTGCTTTCTGCTAAAAAGTCGACTTTAGACTTTGGGATCTCATTCCCGTTATCTGTAATATTTTTTCTACTTCGTGCTTAGAATTAAGTTGCTGAGTGTGACAGTTACTCTTATTTTGGATCGTCCTGCATCCTTAGTTTTCTGAACAAATTCCAGAGAGATAAGCACTCTGAGAGTTTTGAGTCTCAGTATGGAAGTCATCTGTACTGATTGTCATCCCGGAGATTATAGTGTACCGGCACTAATTAGAGAACTGTTCCTGTGTTCGAGAAGGACTAGCTTCACCTTACCCACGTGTTGTATTTGTATTAACGATTATCTCAGCACGAGGTCTCCGAAGAATTAGAAGTCAAACCTGTACATAGCTGTACATAACTATTCAAACGAATAAAGTATTTAACACAGAGTAAATAGATGTCCAGCGTGTATCATTGATGGCATCGAATACCCGTACTCGAGTACGTTACATTATATATACACATAAGTAGGTGATAATTTTAGTGTATGAATAATGTATATTAACATAGATATCTTCAATTTCAACCACCATAAAGTTCCATTATGTTATATATACAATTTCTCAACAATATACTTAGATTTAAATAAAAATATTTTATCTGATCAACAGAACTATAAACATTAGAAAAACAAACTAAATATATGCCGTAAATATATATTAGAAATAATCCAACCCAAAACAAATAATAAAGTATTGCAATAAATAAAATGATTTAATTTAAATTTTACCCAACTTGAGAATAAAAAGAAACTTTTTTCGATAACTTTTATGGCCGTTCTCAAATTTAATTTAGAAAATGCTATTAAAGTAATTACAGTTTCTGAAAAATTTTAAAATATGTGAAAGAAACACATTATTCCGATTTGCGTTTATTACAATCATAAGATAGAGATTCAAATATTTTTATTTTATTTTTCAAATATAGGATTTCTGAGTATTTTAAAGTGTTCACAATTTGTTTCCCAAACTGAAATCAAAATATATTTCAGATATATTTATTGATGTTTTATGAAAGGGAAAAAATTTAACTCTGATCAGGTAATTTTAGATTAAAAAAGATTCAATTTTTAATAACTCGAAAAAATAGATTATATATAATATATGTATATAAATATATATATATATATATATATATAATATATATACTATATATATACACAGACACACACACACACACACACACATACACAATATATATATATATATATATATATATATATATATATATATATATATAATATATATATATATATATATATATTATATATATATACATATATATATATATATATATATATATATATATATATATATATATATATATATATATATATATATATATATATATATCCCCAATTTGAAATCTATTTCGTTATATAACTTTATAAATCTTTTTAAAAGAGATTCAATCTTGCTCATCCCGGTAACAAGAATAAATTTGATTTTATATTACCCACCGCATACCACAAATAATAAATTTATTCATTATTGTTTAGTTTTATTATTTACAGTACTGAAAATTATTCGTAGTTGTTTTATTTATGAAAGCGAAATACACCCTCTGACATTTGCACGTAACCCAAAGTTAAATCATATTTTCCTTATTAGTAAATGCATAATTTATATTCGTATTTCCGATTGTTCTAAAAATACCTTTATTTGACACGTGAATAAACATCGAGCTCCAAAAAACTATGAATAATTCCACACTATAATTTTTTTAAATAAAAAATAAAATTATTTAACAGTATGACGCTAAAGCTTTAATGAATTTTAAATGTTTAGGAAATGTTAAATTTACATACATGTGGATAAAAGTTTCAATATAAGATTTAATACATTTTTTGAAGAATTATTCAGCATGGTAATAATTATCTCCCGTAAATAACCTTAAAGGTATTTGAGAATATAGCTATACAATTAACAAATTCTTATTACGTATTCCAATTCATCTCTAACATTTTTATAACTTACCATTTATAATTACCCTTTTCATGAATCAAAGTATTAATTTATACAATACTGTTTGGGCTTATTTTTTATAATTCCAAAAATTATAAAACCAAGTTTCATAAATGAAAAAAATTACATTTTTTGTTTTTGAAAACTACATACAATCGCTGCAGACTAATAATTCGTTTATTTTAAGCTCCCTGATACAGGCACTCCAGGGCTTTGGTGTCGAAAAAGAAGTGTTGCGTCTTTTTGTTTAGTTTGAATTTGGATTCAGTTTGGCTACAATTCACCCAAAAGATATTAACTGTTTGCAACATTATCAAAATCTTAAATTTTATACTTATCTAGCATATAGCCCGTTATATGACGAGATCAGTAAATTTTTTTATTTTCTAGAACTGTAAAGTATAACGCAGTTATTTATTTTTTTTTTTTGAGAATTATCTGGTAGACGCTCAATAATTTGTTTATCTTTACTGACGCATGTTAGTTGCCAATTTTAATATATCTTGTCATATTATGTGATAGGATGGAGATCAAAGGTTTTATTACTGTCAGTGATTTGGCGATATATATGAATGATGTCCAAAATTTAGCGAATCGATTGTAAACCGTATAAAATACAAGTATAAAATACAAACACACAAACGGACAAACTTCTTAATTTTCAAAGATATATTACTTAAACTCTAGATATTTATTACTCCGTGAAATAGACTCCTAGACTTTTATGAAAAAAATTTGTTGTTAATACCAGTGATAAAATTTTCATTAAATAAAAAATAATCCATGATTAAATTTAAAATTAGCACATCTGTACCTAATATATTATTTAATACAAAAATAAAGAAAATTATTTACATAATATCTAAGTCCAGTGATAAAACGCATGATAATAATGCCTACGATACTTAAATAATTTAAAATAAGAAATGATTAAAAGAGATGGTTAAAGGAATAACGTCATAGTATTATAAAAAATGTTACTTTTTCCTATTTATTATGTGATAAATTGATAAATTAATGTTCTGCTCTAACAGGGGACAACAAAGCTTGAAATAATGGTATTAAACACTCTAAAATGGGGGAAGGGATAGATTTCGAACGTTTTCGAACTCGCGTTGAATTTTGCTAACCCTAACTCATCAAAAATACAATATGGATGACTCTAGCCATTAAAGGTAAAACCGGTTCATAAATTCGCAGACACATGGACAGATGGACAGACTGGACAGATAACTTAGGCTATTATTATACAGGGGTTTTCTATTAATCTTTTACGTTTATTCTATATGTAAATAAACGTTGTGTTAACCCATATTGTAACACAACAACTAAATATTTCTGTAAGCTAATAAAACTGTATCCATATCATTAATCTGGTGTAACTAAGCATATAAAACCAAAATTTTGAAAAAAATATCTTTAAGTTTTTAAATAATTATCCTTCTATAAGTGGATCAACGGTCCAATACACTACAAAAATTTAACAAATATCAGTTGCATTGCTTAGGCTGATTCATAGGTTAAATTTGGGGAAACAGTCAAAGCAAATACCAGCATTACATTTTAAGCACAGTGCTGTTGGTTTTCTCTTTCAGTTCTTGTACTGGCATCTTTGGTAAGGGACAAAAAATAAAGGATATCCGTTGTAGGATGCTAACATCCATAATTTATATCCAAATTTTACAGGTTTATTTCTGAACATCTTGAAACTGTGTCTTCCAAAATATCATACCTTTCTTTCATCGATGGTGAGATTTTCAGAAAATATATTTAACCCTCCAAGCGGTTTGCATGTAGAATTCTGCCAAACCGATGATGTCTCCAAAACGTACAGTTTTCGACCTCAAAAAACGCTCCAAAAATGAATGTAATGTACAGGTTGATTGTTTAGGAACTGCACCCCTCTTTGACTGGCATTTATTGAGGGATGTATCCCTGAGGCACAAAGAGGCTGATAGCTTTTCATGGCTTTGTAAATCTCTATTTTAAAGTATTTCGTCTGCGGTAACAGATGTATCTTTAAATGCACCTCTTAAATATCTTGGATGACTTTAGTAAAAAATATATATAGGTATCTCAAAGAATATATTTATTTGTACTTTTAGAACCCTTTATTTCTTATGGGATGATCTTCGAGACTTGTCGAGCTTTATGTGCATTAAAAATTAACAATCTATAATATCTATTTACATATCTATTTATAGCTGGAAGTAAAGGGACAATGACAAGGGTGGGTTTCCCATATCCCATTCTAGTCGACAAAGGGTGAAGGAAAAAATCATAGAACGCTTTAGCCAAAGACACAGTAAACCTTTAGCGTATTTTTACAGATATTTTTTCCTCAACGTGTTCCACTCGGAATGTTAATTGCTTCAAGTTTATATTAATTTTGTCATAAAGAGATGAAATTTTATAATACCGACCTTATGGATCAATTGAAGACTTATCGTTAAATTGAATAAAGTGCTTGGTGTCATACTACTGTTTTCTGGACATAGCTTTACTCACTAATGTAGTGTCAGCGTCTCGAGCATTTTTCCAGTACATTTTTTCGCGTGGTAAAATATGATACCAGCTAAAGAAAATGACACATAGA
>CM063509.1:114780240-114832740 GCA_032207245.1 Pardosa pseudoannulata
TACTGGAATACAACAAAAGCAAAATTTTATTTTTAAATTTTAATATTAAAATTAATGTATTTATGGCTATGTTCCATTATTGGAACATTGGCGTTTCAAGGATTCATTTTTCACTTATCTGCAAAGCATTGTATGATATTGCAAATATTATTTTCTTTTGCATTCTGGTAAGAATAGCAAATTTTCTAAAGAAAATAAATAAAGCTACAAATGAAAGCTGCAGTACTTCGAAAGGATTATAATATTGAAAATTGACCTTGATGTTCCCTTTAGTAAAATCATAATAATAGAAAGAATATCTTTCCGATAAAGTGACTGAACATGTGTGTGTGTGTGGGGTGGAGAGTGAATTTCACCTGTGCATTTGAAGAGAAGTACAATTTCATATAAAAGGTGTCTTATTGCATATGTTTGCTGATATAGTTATATGTTTCTTTGATATAGAATTTTTCTTGGAAGACAGCAAAAACTGTGTACTTGTGCTTTCTATGTGTTTCATTTATAAAGTTTTCATACATTTAACACCATGTCTGAAAGTTGCCTTACATTACAAAATGTTTTGTAGTTTCTAGAATCTCTGATTCTGATTTGAAAGATGCAGATACTTGCAAGTTAGAGCCCGATGATCCTGGTGATATAATCGATGAAGAAGATATAGATCAAAATATTGTAATTGCTGTTACGCCCTCCGATGTGTGAGGAATAGTCGAAGTTATATTAAAAAAAAAGATGCAATATGAAAACAAATTTCAGAAACAGGGTCCAAGGGCCAAAAATAAACGAAAATCTGAAAATCTTGTAGTAAAATGGATAAAATTCGATAATCGAACAGAATTGGTAAAACCGGTACTAATATAGCATAAATTCTACGTTGTCAAAATATTTATTAATTGTACATTATTTAAAGATATATAAACAAAACAGTTAATATTAGGAAGATAATGTAATTATTAGACATTAAATTAGTCATTTTCATGAGCTTTTAAAAATATGCAAAAAATAACCATGTAACACTTCAATGTTCCAATAATGGAAAATCTTTAAAAACACCCTCAAATTTGTTTTCACCTAATTTTAAAATTGTATTGTATTTATATATTCTTAATCAATATAATAACCAAATTTCAAGTTATTGGGATTATTCTTTCATAATTCTGAGTTTAAACGGTTAATTCGATTAGCTTATGACTTACATCCGTTTCTTGTCCAAGGACCATAAGTAACAACAACATATACCAAGGCAGGATTTTATAAAACAAATACTGCAATAAAGTGATATATTTCAAATAGTAATATTCCTTTAATATTTTTATGCTTATTCCATTTATCCTTCTTATTCCTGTATATTATACAAAATTTAACAGAAACAAGGATATTTAGAATATAATTTATTTTATCAAATAGCACTAAATAAAATAGAGTTTCCTAACAAAATGTGTATTAGATCTACAAATAAATTACATTAACCTGGAAAAATAAGAAACTTATTAAACACTTTTCGATTAAATTGCTCTGTGAAAGTTTTTCTCCAAGAATTCCTAAACTACATCTGTACTTCGGACCCACAAATTAGTTTCTAATAACTTCTCACCAAAAGAATCCCCCTGAAGTGGTGTAAGGAACAGAAAGAAAAACAAACCATGATGTCTAGGACGATTAGATATATAGTGACGAGTCAATGCTTTCTGTTCTCATTCCGATGAAGGAATTATTGTATATATATATATAACAATATATGTATAGATGCTATATATATATATATAGATATATATATATATATGTATTTATATATATATATATATATATATATATATATTATATTTATATATATATATATATATATATATATATATATATATATATATATATTTATATATATATTGTATATATATATATATATATATATATATATATATATATATTATATATATATAAATATATATATTATATATATATATATATATATATATATATATATATATATATATATATATATATATATATATATATATATATATATATATATATATATATATATATATATATATATATATATATATATATATATATATATATATATATATATATATATATATATATATATATATATATTGAGAGCTCTTAAAAATAAATCATCTTTATTTAATTAAATGAAGATTTTTTTCAAAAATTAAAGGAATTGTAGTTATGTGATAATTTATTTGTTTACATAGTAATCCTTTATTTCATAATTAAATTATTATGCCATTTTTGTTTAAGGTAATGAAAATTTTAATTTGCTTCCAACAGATACATCATTTAAATTATTTATCTATTCTATTAGCTATATAATATTATTTTAATTAATGTAATATTAAAATCCATTTTGTTTTATCTAATTTATTTGTCTTGATGTAGGTAGTTGATCTACGTACAAAACTGTTGGATTACGTTATTCAGAACAAATTAATTAGAACTATAATTTAATCTATATTAATTAATTTAAATATGAAATATATTTTTGTAAGATTAAGTATATTTTTGAGATATATTTTTGTAACAATAAGTTACATTCGTACTTCAACGCTTGGTTTACCTCTTCCCGTCAGCCATCGCGAAAGGCAAATAAACCAAGACTGGTCTGAATTACAAACTTCGGATTTCTATCACCCAATAGAAGGTTCCGTTGGTGTGGGGGATTCTGACCCTCCGCCTCTCTGGATTGGACCCCTGTTTTTTTCTCCGAAAGGCAGTCTGATTCTTTTAAAGGACAAGGTCGTTACCAAAGGAGAGAAGATGTTCGCGCTGCTAGCATTCGCGACTTATGGAAAAGACATTTTTTGGAGCGTCACGAAAAAAAAGGAAAAAACAATGCCAAGATGGCGAGACCGATGACAAATCCAGAGTAGTGTCCCCTATCTACAAATGATAAGTTGTATTCCTTAGCCATTTATTTAATTGTATGAAATCATTTAATCAAGATATTTATCCATGTGTTTTTAATGAGTTTAAAGTTTTTCTTTCTCAAACACTAGACCAACGTAACATTAATTTTACACTTTTACAACAAAAATTACAGATAAAATAATACCAGATTGTGAAATAAACATGAAGATTTTATTTAGAAATTAAAGATATTAAAGAAAAGAGATTTTTAGATATTAAAGAAAATAATTTTCAAAAAATCTTGATGAAAAGAATACAAAAGTAACTTTTAGTCTTTATCCTTATTTATATTTATATTTAACTCAGATGAAACTATCTTATTGACGTTCACCTAACGTTAATAAGAACGAAAAATCATTGTCTTCTTAAAAATTAAGGTGAATAAAAATAATTTGAATGTATGTTCCCACTGTAGTCAATTATGACCAATCTTTAGCAATTCTTGAGATTTATCTTTTAATAGAAAGCACTAACTACTTGGACCAATTATTAAACATAATTATTATTGACAGAAAGTAAAGAAAAGGATATTTGAAATCGTTGTTGTTGTTTTTCCAATTTCTTAATAGAGTCATTTAATGTACCCGAAGTATAGAATATAATATTAAAATAGCATTGAAGTTTTCTTAGTATACATAAAAGTGAAATGTAAATATATATACCGTTATCTCTGTACCAGTTTCAATATCATAATTTATTCAGTTTTCCATAAATATATAACGGTATAGTTTTACAATTTTAAATGATATAAGTTGTGAAACTTTTATAAAAAGCTATGGTGATATAATAGAATATAATATTAAAATAGCATTGAAGTTTTCTTAGTATACATAAAAGTGAAATGTAAATATATATACCGTTATCTCTTTACCAGTTTCAATCTCATAATTTATTCAGTTTTTCCATAAATATATAACGGTATATAGTTTTACAATTTTAAATGATATAAGTTGTGAAACTTTTATAAAAAGCTATGGTGATATTATTTTTATCTCGGTAAACATTTATATTTTGTGTAGCTATCAGTATCTGTTTGTAACTCATGTTATCAATTTCCCTTAATATTTTCAACTATCTTTTCAAGCAATTTAAAACGAAGTTGCTTTTTAGCAGGAAAATATCGAATGTTTTCCGAGAAGTTATGGTAAAATATTTTAAGGAAATTGTTTATTCATGACCTCATATACCTAAAGGAAGTATCAAATACGCTGCTTGATATTTATGATATTTTCCTTTTTAAATTAGTTTGCGATTTTTGTTTATATATAGGAGTAAACTCAAATTTTGGGTAATTAAGAGTTATGTTATATGTTAATCTGATTACAATATAAATTTATAGATAAGTTTGATATTTTATTACAAAATATTGAGAATATTCTGATTACATCGCAATAAAAAAAATAAACTGATATACAAAAATATGTTTAGATTAATAAACAGTTTACAATATGTAAATGTGAATATAAAATTTACTTTTAATAGCATTACTAATAATAAATTTTTATCGTTATTTACCTATATGTCAACATAAAAACTTAATTTAAATTAAGGCATTTAAAAGGCAATATATGTCAATTATTAATTAAAAAGTTATTATAAAAAATGTGAGATACATTGTTATGTTTTGAAATTGTTACTCTTATTTTTAATAATTTCAATGAATGGTAACAATAAAGACTAAATTTGACTTCAACGTCTAAAACGTATCTTATTAATAATATGAGTCTGGAATGCGTGATATGCATGCTGAAGGGGCTTTGTGTCTCCTTATATGTGTACATAATCGTATTGCGCATTTGATGTGTTAGTTTATGTGGACATGCAGGTATAAGGCAAAATAATAGGAACACCCATTTAAAAATGAATCAATCTTCAACTCTCCAATACATATCTGCCTCGTGTCGTAATAGTCTGCCACCTACTTGTGGCAAAAGGAAAAGTATCAGTCAAGTATTTCGCAGTGCGATAGAAAATTATTTTTTGTCCGACCTCTTCGACTTGAAAAATTGCATGATAATTGGAGATTTTCCCACTGGAGATCCATGTCCCAAACAGCCAATCTTGTGGGTGTTAGAAGGACCACTGAGTTAAGGGTTATGGAAGCCTACAAAAACCTTGTTAAAGTATCTTCTGCAAAGCACAATAGTGGAAGAAAGTCGAAGTTGGAGGACTTTGTTAGACATGTGTTGAATAGGATAGCCGCCGAAATCGCAAAACTACACTGCCGCAGACAATGTCGAGATGAATACCCAAATTATGGACCCGTATTCATGAAAACTATTTAGCCAGAGTTGCATACTGTGAACATTCATGGCATAGTAGATATACCAAAACCATAAGTTACTGAGCGGAATGCAGTGAAGAGACTACAGTGATGCGGAAACCACTTAAATGGACACAACTGCATACGTCTTGCTGCATACGCTTTTCAGAAATTTACGACACGTTGTATAAGTATACTGACTGTTTTTTTAATACACTAATCTTATGTAAACATTTATTTTTAGTAAATTTTAACTGTAATATTAAACAGTTTTTCAAGACTAAAGGTGCTACTCGGTTTCTTTTAAATGCACCAAGTCACTACACGTCTATGCGACAACCGTCCATTTGAGCTTGGAATTCCTCAGAGATTAAGAAGTTATAAAGTTACGTTTTCAGAAAATACTGATTAAATTTCGATGTTACTTTGATATTTGAATTTTTCATTCATATGAATGTTTTTTTTTTTTGATGTGATCAATGTCCATGCGGATCTGACATGCTGATATTGCAGGTATCTGAACACTACACAGACATATAAATGAGAAGAAAATACATATTAATTAAACAAACTCAGATCATTATTTATTACTAAAAGCAGATACCTTTGTTGACTGTCTAGATGATTGCGCTCGCCCATTTAAGCAAAATACATTTTATGTTGTGGAGACAAACAGTCATGATGCTAGATTTCACTCACCTGCACTCTACAATGTAGCAGTGTAATTTTCTAACCGCTTAGCTTAGTGGGTGTCAAATATTGTATGTATTACTGATATCAAAATTGGCTTTTAAGCAGAATGTAAGTAATTTTTACTTACATTTCACCTTGTCCATTATCATCCTGAAAATAAAAAGATACAAACTAACAATTAATGAATGATAACATAAATTAACACAATCATAAACACAGCCAAAGTAAGTATGTTTCCAAATACAATATGTAAGTAAATAGTATCATAGTTCAAAACTTTAAAATGATATCATAAATTGCTACCGTAATTTATATTCTACATACATTTATTTAGTTATCAATGTTAATTGTAAACAAAATAAATACCGTAATCTTTGTTGAAAAATCTCTTCTATTCTTCGGGAATATCTAAAATTTTCATCATGATTACTTTCCAAATTAGATACAATATTTCGTCAAATACTCAATCTTAATTAATCATCTGTTAAATTAATAAGCAGTTAAAATATCTAACTTTTTTATTAAACTACAAACTCCTAAAACTCAATAATAAGCAAATATCAAATATATATTATGTCGAATATATAACACTTCTTGTATCAAATCCAGAAGAATTAGGAATTGCTACTGCAACTTATATTCTATATAAATCTATTTAGCTCTCAATATTAATTGTAAACAAAATGAATACCGAAATCTTTGTTGAAAAATCTGTTATAATCTTTGGGAATTTCTAAAATATTCATCATGATTACTCTCCAAATTAGATACAATATTTCATCAAATACTAAATCTTAATTAATCATCTGTTAAATTAATAAGCAGTTAAAATATATAACTTTTTTATTAAACAAGAAACTCCTAAAACTCACTAAATAATAAACAAATATCAAATATATAGTATGTCAAATATATAACACTTCTTGTCAAATCCAGAAGAATTAGGAATTCCCTTTTAGTGATACAATAAATTCTTTTCTTACAGAGGAACTTATATAAATATAAAGCCTAATACATAGTGTAATACAGGCTGAAATAACTTCAGGCACTCGCACATGTCGTCAGAATTTGTCTTGACTAAATTTTCTGCATTTGTGCATTAGCTGAAAGGTTTTTATTTATATAAGTATTTAAACCCTGAGGTTCTTTCATATATTTCTCATAGACTGTAAAAGGAGTAAAATAAAAATATTTGTAATCTTCTTTTAAACCCATTAGTTAAATATGAAACTTGTTATGTCTTAATTATATAGAAGGGTAAAAGAAGTAAATAATTTTAGTATTCGAATATAATAAGTGTGATATATTTCCATAAAATATATTTTTCATTGGCTTTAAAGAACTGCAAATTATATGAACTTTATATCAAATTTATCTAAAATATTTATTAATATTTATGAACCTTATCCATAATAGGGTATGAAATAAAAGAGACATTGGAGACTAAATAAAATATCTGCTATCTTTAATCAAAATTTTTTGTGAGGTATTTTATATTTTTATTGGTTTTTCTGATTTCAAAATACTATATTCTATTTTAATAAAATAATAACGAATTACGTCTTGTTCTTCATTTTTAAATTCCTCATGGATAGATATTATACAATAATTTGTGAGTAAGTATTAACAAAATTATTCTGCTAGTATTTGGAAAATGTAATTTTTTCAATGTGTTGATGAATTTGTGTTAAATGTCTTGTTACTGTTGTTATTCAAAACATTGTTTCTTAGAAGGTTTGCCCTTCACATAGTTTTCTCCTTTTAAACATATAAGTTTGGTCGCCATTAGGCTATATAATCTATAAATATGATTAAGTTACCTATTTTAAATTCCGTTGAAACTCTCTTAGGATTCTGGATTACTAAGATAATTCGTTACATATATCTAAGTCTCTGACAGCATATCGTATTATAACGTCTTTTAAATATTGTCCTAAAATATTTCTTAAGAAAAAAATAGTATATTGGTAGATGATAGTTAAAAAATGTGAATTACCTTAATATAGCTAGTGAAATAACCATATTCTCTTATTTGCTTTTATGTGAAAAAAAACCCGGAATTATTATATTAAGAAAAAAAGAACTACATATATTATTAAAATTAAAAGACACTGGTACAAACTCAACAGTATTTTAATAAACGTAATCAAAAAAATAATCTAAGAACAAAATGTTACAGTTCTTGTATCTCTCAAAGAAGAAAAAATAATTTTTTATATAAACAAAAGCCATAGTGGGGGTAAATCCTTGTTTGGGTGATGACCTTGAATTTTTATGTTTAAAATATTATGCTTGGTACAGTGTAGTATTTTGCTACACGAAAGGTAATGACTAGTACCTATTGCCTACAGCAAATTCCGAATGACTACGAACATCCATGCCAACATCGGGATTGGAAACCATGAACCGCGGTACCTAATATCAGCATTCGTCCCAAATATTTAGAAAACTGGGGAAAAAGTAATGTGTTTGAAAAATTTTAAGGTCCTTAATATATTATTAAAATCTTCTAAAAGTATATAGGAATTTTATGGGGTAAAATAATGATGGTGTGAAATATATTCTAGTGAAGTTAAATTTCACAATTGTAAAAATATCATTTCGTTATGTAAAGTATAATTATCATTTCTTTTCCAAGAACAAATATACTTCATATTTCTATTTTCAAAGAATTTAAAAGGTACGGTTAAGGTCATTAAATTATTAATAAATCTTCTAAAAGTGTATAGGAATTTTATGTGATAAAATAATAAATTTATAAAATATATTTTAGCGAAGTTAAATTTTGCAATCGTAAAAATATCATTTAGTTATGTAAAGTATAACTATAATGTCTTTTCTAAGAACAAATACGCTTCATATTTCTATTTTCAAAGATATTAGTAGGTAACTCTAAACTTATAATTTAGTATTTTTATTCTAATACAAACTTCATCTGAATAACGATCAGTAGTTTTTAAAATGAATACTCAATGAAAAATACTTATATAAAATTAAGATACTCAATGAAAAATACTTATATGAAATTTTTTTATTAGAATACTCAATGAAAATTATTTATATGAAATTTGAGATTTTCTTTAGTTTAGCAATTTCATGTATTACCATAAAAATATCTATACACATATTTCTATAAAATACTAAATTGCAAAATTTTTATATGTTAAAGCCTAAATTAGTTTGAAACTTTACATGATATTTTTGCGAAATAATTTTAAAGGAGGATCATTTATTTTATCATTTCAAACATTGAGTTTTTTAGTTTGTGCATCTTTACAATCTCCGGACAGTTCAGAATCCTCTATAACAAACCTCACTGAAAAATTCCAGTTATATCTTTTAAAAAATGCATTACTTGAATTTACTATCAGATATTTTATGAAAACTATCAAAACTTTTAATAGAATTTAACGAAAACTGTATGTTTTAAACTTGTGGTCATTAATATTAAAAAAATGCTAATGTGAATATTGATTTGAAATTCTCTATTTTCTAATTACTTTCAAATTTTCTATACACATGTTTCTGTAAAATACAAAGATGTAAAATTTTTATATATTAAATCCTAAATTAGTTTGAAATTTTACATGATTTGTTTGCGAAATAACTTTAATGGGGCAGAATTATTTTTACCATTTCAAACATTGAGTTTTTTTAATACTTTTTGTACATTTTTACAATGTCCGGACAGTTTAGAATTCTTTATAACAAACCTCATGGAAAATTCCAATTATATCTTTTAAAAAATGCAATATTTGCATTTACTATCAGATGTTTTATGAAAACTACTAAAACTTTTAACGGAATTTAATGAAAATTCTATTTTTTAAACTTGTGGTCATTCATTCTAACATTAAAAAAAGCTATTGTACATATTGATTTCAAATTTTCGAAGTAAATACATTATAAATATTTGAATAAACTCTACCTAATTTTTTATTCGTTTATTCCCTTTATAATTTATAGCATTTTAAACAGAAATTTAAAATATTATTAATGCATTTTGTAAATTCAGTCCCCTCGTGCGTAGCATTTCTGATATTTAAAAAAAATTAAATAGGTGAAGAATTATACTTAATTATTTATGAAAGAGAAAATGGTGTTAATGAAACTAATCTTGTTTTGTTTTCTTTGTGTGTACAGTGTGTTCATAAATTTTTAATTTGTTGTTTATTAACTTTAGTAATTATAGTATTTAAAATGGAGTTTTAAATATATCTTTTTTTGAAATTCAAACCTCTAGTGTAATATTTCCGACACTATTTTAAAAGTTTAAATAGGTGGGGAATTATACCTAATTATTCACAGAAAAGGAAAAAAAATATTAATGAAACCAATTTTATTTTGTTTTCTTTGTGTGCACAGTGTGTTAAGGAACTATTCTATTGTTGTTGATTTCCGTTAGTGCTTATTTTATTTGAAGTGGAACTTTTAAATATAATTTTTGTTTTTTTTTGAAAATTCAATCCTCTACTGTAATATTTCTATTATAAATAAATTTTAATATAAATAGGTGGAAAAATATAACCAATTAATCACAAAATAGAAAAAAATTTTAATTATTAAAAAAAAAGAAAAAATATTAATGAAATCATTTTTGTTTTTTTGTCTTTGTGCGCACAATGGGTTCATAAACTTTTCCGCTGTTGTTTATTTTTTTGTTGTATTTGATATGAAACTTTTAAGTATAACTTTTTTTTTTGAAAATTCAATCCTCTAGTGTAATATTTCTAATATAAATAAATTTTAATATAAATAGGTTGAGAAATATACCTAAGTATTCACAAAATAGGATACATATTTAATGAAAGCAATTTTATTTTGTTGTTTTTGTGAGCACACTGTGTTCAGTTTATATTTTATGAACCAATCTCTCACATTTCCCTTTAGATTAAAGTTCTTATTTCTTAGAAACAAAGTACATTCACCTAACCTCAAAACATACAAATACAGAACTTATGCTTAAAATCTCCTCTGTTTACGTTAATAATGAAAAAATATGATTTTGATCAGAATTTTTAATTTATTCGATTTTGATCATTATTTTTCAATATTTTTGGCTTTTTTCGTACGGATGTCACTGGCCACAAAAATATTTTATGTTTTTCTATCCCTAAACTCTCTACTCTCTAGTTTTGTGCTATGAATTCACGAATCCACCCTTCTATGTCTTTGCTCCTTTATGTGTTTATTTTTCGCTCATTGTCATTTTTGTGCTTACTGACATAAGCCTCTGGATTGAAGGGCTTGGCCCATATGGTCCAGTTGCCACATCACCTTTAAAGCCTTCAAAGAACTATTGCATTGCGGTGCTCGCTAAGGAGAATACCAAGTGACACTCTAGATATGAGTGATTGAGAATCCAAAGCGGCTTATGCGATAAAAAAAAGTGACTTTTCGTCTCACGTGATAATTGAGAGCTTGGCAGGGAAGATACAAACAGAGAATTTTTTCTTTAAGGGAAGCTTTATAGAAGTAAAATAAACTAAATGGAACGGAATTAAAAGAAAGTAAATGAAACGTTATCACAGGACCTACAGTTTAAAGCCGATTTCGAGGGGCTTCGAACAACCATGCAACAATCTGATTGGAACCTCGAATTTCAATTCCAAAGATTAGCACTCTAACTATTTGACAATCGTTTGGCAAGGTTCCACGTAGAGAGTGTTTAAAATTAACAACTTTACTCGAAAAAAATGCACGAGAAAAATTTTATTAAAATGGTTGATCATAAGTGCTCTAACTCCTGTTTTATTTAAGTAAATGTCGGATAATATATTTTAAAACTACAAAAAAAAAATTTTTTTTAACTGAACTAAATACATAGCCATTACAGATAAAATCCCAAATTTTGTGACTGTTTCTTACAAAATATGAAATTGAAAAATTATACAGTAGTTAAAATATTTTTTTTTAATTTTAAAACAAGAAAAAATAATTTATCATTTAAAATGCATATCATACTTTTTAATTCAAATACCGAAATTGATTTCCCCGTTTTAATATTCGTACATAAATTTTTAAGACGAACTAGTTATATGTTGAAATTGAAAAGGGCAAAAGAGATATTAAAATATTTTATCTAAATTTCTTCTCCTTTTCTCCATGCAAACGATATCAAAGAACCTCGGGGTTTAAACAGTAATATTACTGAAAACCTTTCAGAAAATGCATATATGCATAAAATCGTGTCAAGAGAAATTCTAAAGGCCTGTATGTTTGCTGGCAGTTGTTTATGCCTCTACTATTTTCCATGTCACTTTTTCATCTTCACTTGAATATATTTTGTATTAAAGGAGTTTTATGTATCCAAAGGGGCTGTGAGTTGAACTTATTAGCAATTCATATGTCTACGTAAAAGACTCTTAGAAATGTTAAATATTTGTTATTTATTAGTAAATGCATGTAGACTTTTGATAGTTAAGTGCTATGTTAATTTTTTCTTCGGGTGATAATTCTGGTTTATATTTTACGGATATTTATTTCTAAAGAACTATTAAAGTTTTTCAGTTTTATCCAAATATATTAAAGTAGTAATATTTTATTGAATTATCAGTATGTCTCTAAGATAATATTTCCCTATAGTTCATACGCATTCACTTTATATCTACTTTTAAATTATATCTATTGTCTTTTTGAATTTATATTATATATATACATACATACCCTATATATCTCTATACATATAAGACGTATTTGTTGTCTGTTTGTAACTTATAACTTAAGTTCCATACAACCAAATAACGTGAAATTTGGTACACGTACACAAAATTACACGGAGGGAATGTTCTTAAACAGATTTCGTTCCATCCCAGTCTTACTCTCGCGTCCCCCAGACAAAAGTAGTGCTCCATGTGCCTATTGTGAGCCGTGTGATAATGAAAGAAAAAAGAAAAAAAAAGGGAAATCATGCAAGTTGGTCATTGAGAGTGATTTTGAATGTTTTTGTGGTGATTAGATGATGAGGATGTAAGTAAAAGTGATGGTCATACATGTGTAGGGTGGAAGAGGAGGTGACGTTGGTAGTACTCCTCCCTCTTCCCTCCAGACCCATCTTTGCAGGATGGACCTCACATCCAGCAGTCATCTTACATGGGGAAGGTCCTTAAAAGGGTTTCGTTCCATCCCAACTCCACTCTGGCGTCCAACAGCCAAACGTAGTGCTCCATGTGCCTGTTCAGAGCCGAGGAACATTTTAGAGAAAACTTTACTAAACAAAAGCGGTTAGTAAAAGATATACTTCTTTGTTATATTTACTTTACTGCAAGCACATACTGCAACAAATATCACATTACTTACTACATTAAAATGGAACTCTCAAAAATGTTGTCTATCACATTGCATTAAGATAAATGTACCCTTTTATTGCATGCAAATAAACAGTTTTGTGCTTGCAGCCAGTATATATATATATATATATATATATAATATATATATATATATATATATTATATATATATATATATATATATATATATATATATATATATATATATAATATATACATACATATATATATATATATATATATATATATATATATATATATATATATATATATATATATATAAATTATATATATATATATAATTTTCGCTTCAGTCTATCATGAGACATTTTATAAAATGTTGTTTACATCTATGTTGTAATCAAAAAGTTGTCTATTAAAATATCCTCATGAATAAATATTAAGATGATTCTCAAGCCAATCCGTGTTCGTTTATATCTATTCTATAAAAAGTAACTAAAAGTAGTTTGTAAAACACAATAGTTGTTAAGTGGCTAAAATGAATGGATTATTATTTCTAGGTATACATGTTTGCAGTTTCCATATTCAATTGCAAAAATAAATAAGTTTTATCTCTTTGTTTTTTATGGATAATGGTACATTAGATTCAAGAGTAATGTCGCTTTATTACGGTGAAAATGGGCATACCAAGAGAGGGTAGAGGCTTTGGTAGAAAGCCCTTCCCAACGAAGTCGAAAGTTTCACCAGAAGGAGGAAGAGTGCAACCCAGACACTTGCTGACTGGAGAGGTAAAGAGGAATATTCCTAGAGAGCTAAAGTTTGATCAGGAGAGGTAAATATTATACCCCTGTCTTCGTCAGCCGCAGAGGAGAGAAATTCAGATTCCCGTGGAGGAGTAAAGAAGGAGCCGCTTTGGTGTAGAGTTCGCTAACTGAGAACGGACAGAGATTCTTTCTCCTGTCGGTTCAGCCAGCGATATATTATCTTTAGTAATGTTTAATTTTAACGTGCTCATAATTTGTAAATAATAAACGTGCTGTAGAGGAGATAAATTCAGATTCCCGCCGAAGAGTAAAGACGGAGCCGCTCTGGTATAGAGTTGGTAAACTGAAAAGACTAGCCCTTTTTTGTCCTGGCGATTCAGCCAGCGATCTATTATCTTTAGTAATGTTTAACTTTCCCGTGTTCATAATTTGTAAATAATAAACGTGTTGTTCAATGTTAATTGCTGCAGTTAATTAATTGTCGGTCAAACGGGATATTTAGCGAACCAACAATACCTCTTCGTGTAAAAGTAGGCGAACAGATACGTGCATCATGAGATGTGACGCAGGTCGCCAATGTTATTACAGTATAGTAAGAAGTCAATGAAGGAACTGAAAATCGAAGAATAAAATCTTCAATATATAACAGTTTAAAACATGATTGCATTCAAAACGACCGCTTGCAGATTTTAAAACTGCAATATAAGTTACAACATTGTCGGTAATGTAAATGACAACATGTCTGTCTACTATATCACTGTAAACACTCATATACAAGAGATGGAACTTTAATAGTGGTAACTGTTTATTTACATGGAATACAAAAGTGATTTATGTCATCATTTTTTACATTCCTTCTATATAGTCGTCAGCATTGTGTATAACAGTTTTCAAAGATAATACAAGATTATAGACCACAAGCTGTTACAAGGATTAGTTCTACTCGTCATTCCGCATGCATATGACGTAGGAAGGACGACTCTATTTGCTGAGGGACAAAGTAGATATGTAGCTTACGCGTGATATAAGCAACATTCTTTGGGTTGGTTACGTACCATTTTTAGAGCAGTTTTGCCACTTAAAGTTCCAAACCTCGTAAATAAAATGAGTATTAAAAAAAAGAAAGATAAAATGCATTAAAACATTAATGCTCATGTTTAAATAAGAAAGGTACATTTAGCTTGATATTTTCCTCAACTTGTTAATGTATTCTTTATCTTCACCTAATGAAAATTTTACAGATGTTAAAGAAAATCTCTTATAAAGTATTTAGCGGCTCAAAAATATGAATAAAACTATCATTATACAACTTTCACTTAAAGAAAAAAATGATTTTTCTTTCTTTTTAATGGTTATTATATCGGATTTACATAAGTCACAGGATTGTTATGCATAAATTGTAATGGGAATGGTAATCAATAACTTGCTGTTGTGACACTTGTTTTAACAGAAAATACTTTTATGATAAAATAATAGTTATTATTTTTATTAATGTTATTAAAATTAATTATTTTACAGATAACTTGATGTACTTAGTTGATAATCATTTTTCGTAGTTTAAATTCTAACTCAAGAGCACAGTTAAATACGAAAATAATAAGTGAAATACTGGCTACAAAACTTTATTTGCTAGAAGAGTTTATTTCTTATTATAGAGTAGTGTTAGATAGCATAACAGAGTAGCGTTATACCTAATCTTAAGTAAACATTTATTTCTCCCATGTTATATTTAAGAGATTAAAATGCAAAATTTGGAGTACCATATCTAATAGACTAAAATGCAGAATTAATCAGTTTATTAACCATTTACTAGCCAATGTTCCAATAACGGAACAATATTTTCAAAAGAAAAAGTTCACAAGTAAAAAAACCTTATGAATATCACTTTTACATACAATTGAGCATAGTATGTAAAGCATTGAGTCAATAAGTTTTATTTTGTTTAGATAATTATTTATTTTTTACAATATGTTGAATTTTACTATATTTTTGTCAATTTTACTCTTCTTTAAATTAAATTTACCAAAATTATAGTATAAATGGAAAACCGCATTTTTCATAATGTATCATTAGACAATATAGCCTACGGAATACAACAAAAGTAAAATTTTACTTTTATATTTTAAAAGTAAAATTTACGTTTTATGTCTCTGTTCCATTATTGGAACATTGGAATTTCAAGGGTTCATTTTTCATTTATGTGCAAAGCATTGTATGATATTGCAAACATTATTTCCTTTTTGCATTCAGATAATAAGAGCAACTTTTCAAAAGAAAATAAGTAGATAAATGGAAGTTACAATACTTCGAAAGGATTATAATATTGGCCCTTGACGTTTATGTTCAGCTTGGTAAAGTCATAACAATAGAAAGAAATTCTTTTGGATAAGATGGCTGAATATGTGTGTGTATTAGAGAGAAAGGGAGATTTCACCTGTGCCTTTGTAGACAAGTGCAATTAAACATAAAATGTGTCTTTTTGCATATGTTGCTGAAATAGTTATCAGTTTACTTTGAGATACAGTTTTAATTATTGGTTTATCCGATAACAGTGAAAAAGGTGCATGTGTGTTTGTATTCATTTATAAAATTTTCATAACTTTAACACTAGAAAGATGTCTTACAATACAAGATACTCTGGCCTTTCAATCAACTCTTTTGGATTTGATTTGGGAGATGTAGATATTTGCCAGTTACAGTCCTATGAATCTGGTGATATAAACAATAAAGGAGATGTTGATGAAAATAATTTAGCTACTGTTACGCCGTTCGATGCTTGTAGAATGGTCGACGTCATTTAAAAAAAATGTAAGTATTCCAGATGAAGACTAGAAGAAAAATTTCAGAAACCGAGTCCAAGGTCTAAAAAGAAACGAAAAACTGAAAACCGTGTAGTAAAATGGAAAAAAAGGGAAATTAAATAATCCAACGAAATTGGAAAATAATGTACTATTATTGCATAAATTCTAAAGTGTCATAATATTTATCAATTGTTCATTATTTAAAGATAAATTTTAAATAAAATTAGGAGATGTTAGAATTATTAAAATTTAATATAACTATTTTCATGAGCTTTTAAAAATACGCCATGTAACACGCCAACGTTCCAATAATACAACTTCAAAATATTTTTCACCTATTTTAAACCTTTATTGTATTTATGTACTTTAATTAATATAATAACCAAATTTCAAGTCATTGAGACTATTCTTTCCTAATTCGGCGTTTAAAATTTCCGAATTTTAATTTGCTTATTTGATACATCGTTTTCCTAATTTAAATTCTAACCATTTAAATATTAAAATAATAAGTAAAGTACCAGCTGCCAAACCTTATTTTATTTTCTAGAAGAGTTTATTTCTTTTCATAGAGTAGTGTTATATATCGTAATAGAGTACAGTTATACCTAAACTTAAGTAAACATTTATTTTTCAATATCATATCTAATAGATTCAGATGCAAAATTTGGAGTAGCATATCTAATAGATTAAAATACAGAATTAATCAGTTTATTAATCAATAAAATACCATTGTATGAATTCAGTTAATAAATCACTTAAAAATTATAGCTCAATATAAAATAACTAGAAATAAAATAGAGTAATCAACTTATTTTAGAACAATATAATTAAGTGTAAAAATCTTATGTGGCACTTTCATGCATTAACTCTCCCTATATATAATTAATTAAAACCAGTTAAAATCCAATGTGTTCTATACATTTTATGAAATTAGTAACATAGGATATTTAATAATACTTGTAAATCTCAAGGTAAGAAAATAACGTTATCCAAGGATTTTGTATTTGATACAATACATCAACAATCTCTCGCAGCGTCAAATTTAAATTTCAAACCATCTGCAAAGAAAAGTGCTTGGATATTTAAATTGGACTTGGCACTTTGATAGCTGAAATTAAAAAAAAGGGGAAAAGTATCTCTGCCCTTTTTTATTTTATATCGAAATTCTTTTACTAGATTTGATAAAACTTGCATCACAAGCAAGAAAGATACCCACCTCATAAATATTTACTTCTCTCACAATGTCAGGATTGTCTTATAGGATTTATAGCTTGACAAAGCTGTCAAAACTACGTTAAGTACTTTTCGTTAGAAGCAAAATAGTAGGAAAACAGTATCACTTGCACACTTATTTTTTTTTTACTGTAATATGTCTGATAAACTTTAAAATATGATAAGTAGAAGGATTTTTTTATAGGGGAGATGAATGAAAGATTCTAAAGATGCAAACCGATAACAAATTACTTATGTTTCAACTATTTAAAAATTTTGATGTTTGTGAATATAAAATAATTCATTCCTCAGGGCATTTTTGTCACAGTTTAGAGTCATTTATGAATGCGGTTACTTGATTATATCTGTTTGGAGCAATTCATATGCATATTTTTTTCCTGTCGAATTTTTTATATGCAATGCTTCATAAGTTTTAATTCAACTACTTCACAGTTTTTGAAGTATAAAGAAATCAAATACTGCACAAACATTTTTGGCACTCTGTATATGTCATTTTGATTTTATTAAGGACGCTTAATTGATACTCTTCGGAACGTTTGTTATGTATATATATGCACACACACACACACACACACACACACACATATATATATATATATATATATATATATATATATATATATATATACACATTTCCCTCCATAAATTTTAAGTGAGAATTCGGAAAGACGTATATAACATATTATAAATATCTTTTTCCAGAAATATGATAAAATTCATAAGCACTAATTGGAAATAAAATACCATGTTTTGTAAATTTAAAGTAACTAATTTTTATGATATATAATGACATTTCTTAAAATCAAAATTCTTAAAATTAAGTAAAGATATGTTTTAATGCCGTATCTAATGTATTATTACTCGGGATTTTTAAAAAGATGCACAAAATATGTAAAATAATTTAAAACTTTTAACACTATTATACAATAAAACTACACTTTTTTAAAGAAAGATTAACATGATATAATTAGACAAATTCAACACTAGAATTGTTCATCGGTTTCGATTGGATACTGAAGCCTGTTTAGCTTGTTCTAGTTTTAACAGGGAATTTGGAAAAGTTTCGTGACTTTTAATCAGTTTCCATGGTAACTACACTGAAAATGTTTTGTGTTTCTATGTTAATTAGGAGAGATTTTACAACAAAAAATAACATCATGAAATGATGACTCCGATGAAAGATCTAATCCATGATGAAATTACTAATTTGTGGCTAATATGTGTAATAAAAATGCAACTAAAACAATGTGTGTCTCTTGCATGAAAATGGTGTACGGAAAATGTGCAGGAAAAATTGTATTTAACTGTCTATATTTCAAATGAGGTATGTACAGAGCATTATGCAAAACAGTTTTAAAACTTTTATACAATAAAAATAAACTGTTTAATATTGTTATACAATAAAACTACACTTTTTTAATAAAAATTAACATGATATAATTAGACAGATTCAACACTAGAATGCTCATCGGTGTCGATTGGATACTGGAGCCAGTTTAGCTTATTCTCCATTTTACAGGAACTAATGAAAATGCAACTAAAGCAATATGCGACTCATGCATGAAAATGTTGCAAGGAAAATGTACAGGAAAAATTGGATACAACTGTATTTATTTCAAATAAGGTATGTACAAAGCATTATGCATAAAATTTTAATACTTTTATACAATAAAAATAAACTGTTTAATACTTTTATACAATAAAACTACAGTTTTTTAATAAAGAGTATGTCTAGCTTGTTCTCTGTTTTACAGGGAATTTGAAAATTTTTCGTGACTTTTAATGAGTTTCCATGGTAACTACACAGAAAATGTTTTGTGGTTGTTGGTTAATTAGAAGAGATTTTACAATGACACATAACACCATGAAATGATGACTCCTAAAAAAGGTCTAAGCCATGAGAAAATTAATAAGTTGTGGAAATGCAACTAAAACAATGGTCTCTTGCATAAAAATAGTATACAGATAATGTACAGGAAATATTGAATATCACTGTATCTATTTCAAGTGCGGTATGTACAGAGCATTATGCATAAAAGTGTTAATACTTTTATACAATAAAAATAAAATGTTTAATGCATTTAAACAATAAAACTACACTTTTTAATAAAGATTAACATTATACAATTAGACAAATTCAACACTAGAATTGTTCATCGGTTTCGATTGGATACAGAATCCTGTTTAGTTTGTTCTAATTTTAACAGGGAATTTGGAAATTTTTCGTGACTTTTAATTAGTTTCCATGGTAACTTCACAGAAAAGGTTTTGTGGTTCTAGGTTAATTAAGAGAGATTTTACAACGAAACATCATAAAATGATGACTCCGAGGAAAGGTCTAAGCCATAATGAAATTGCTAATTTGTTGCTAATTCGTGTAATGGAACTGAACTAAAACAATGCGTTTCTCTTGCATGATAATGGTTTTCGGAAAAGGTACATTAAATATTGAATATCACTGTATTTTTTCAAATGAGGTATGTACAGAGTATTATAAATACAAGTTTTAATACTTTTATAAATAAAAATAAACTGTTCAATGCTTTTATACAATAAAACTATGCTTTTTTAATAAGGAATCAAATGATATAATTAGACAGATTCAACACTAGAACGTTCATCGGTGTCTACTGGCCACTGGAGCCTGTTTAGCTTGTTCTCCTTTTTACATGGAATTTGAAAAATTTTCGTGACTTTCAATCGGTTTCCATGGTAACTACACAGAAAATGTTTTGTGGTTCTAGGTTAATTAGGAGAGATATCACAAAACATAACACCATGAAATGAAAACTCCTAGAGAAACTCTAAACCATGATGAAATTGCTAATTTGTTGCTAATTTGTGAAATGGAAATGCAACTAAAGCAATGTTTGCCTTTTGCATGAAAATAATGTACAGGAAAAATTGAATATTACTATACCTATTTCAAATGAGGTATGCACAGAGCATTATGCATAAAAGTTTTAATACTTTTGTACAATAAAACTACACTTTTTTAATAAAGATTAACATATTATAAGTAGACAGATTCAGCACTGGAACGTTCATCGGTGTCTATGGGGCAGTGGAGCCTGGTTATCTTGTTCTGCTTTTTACAGGCAATTTGAAAATGTATCATGACTCTTTATAAGTTGCCACGGTAACTACACAGAAACGATTTTGTGGTTCTAGATTAATTAGGAGAGATTTCACAACGAAACATAACACCAAAAAATGATGTCTTAAAGAAAAGGCCTAAGCCATGATAAAATTGCTAATTTGTTGATAATTTGTATAATGGAAATGCAACTAAAACAATATGTGTCCCATGCATGAAAATGGTGTACGGAAAATGTACAGGAAAAGTTGAATATCACTGTATTTATTTCAAAAGATATATAAAAAGAGGTCAAAAGAGGTTCAAAAGAGCATTATGTATAAAATTTTAATACTTTTATACAATAAAAATAAACTAAAATGTGTAGATAAATTGATAAATTGCAATGATGTGTTTTTTTAATCGGACTTATTTTTTAATATATATTTTGTACATTTTTAAATATTATGTTAACGAGATACATTTTCATATGGAATTTTTTTAATTAAAACAATATATAAAGTAAGTGCGATTGAAACTTCGTATCTTAAATTCAAACTGACTGTTACGAAATGTGCTAGAATATTTAAATTCAATTTGGCACATTGATAGCTGAAATTAAAAAAAGTGAAAATAAACTTTGAGCTCTTTTTTAAATTTATATTGAAACTATTTTACTAGATTTCATAAAACTTGCATCACAAGCAAGGAAGATACGAACCTCATAAATATTTACTACTCTCAGAATGTCAAGATTGTCCTATAAGATTTATTGCTTGACAAGGCTGTCAATTTTCGTTAGAAATAAAATACTAAAAATGTATTACTTGCACACTTTTTTATATTTAAATTTTTCTGATACAGCTTAAAATACGATTAGCAGATTTTTATTTCAGAGGGACATGAATGAAACTTTATAGTAATCCAAACTGATAAGAAAATTACATATGTATCAAGTAATTAATAATTTGATCTGTATTAAATAAATAAAAAAATTCTTGTGAAGTTTTATCACAAATTAGACTCTCATTTTAGTTTTTTATCTGCTACTATATGATTATGCTTCTTCACATATTTTCATATACATATTTATTTATTTGTTAAGTTTTTATGTTATGATTTATCAGTTTTAACGCAACTATTTCTTAATTGTCATGTGTATAATCAATATCTTTCAGTGAACTAGAAATTTATGTCACAATCTTTATGTCATGGACCGTTTGCTATTTGCATTTAATAAAATCTTTCCTGAGAATTTGTTGTACATAATTATTTCCTGCTCCTTTTTAAAGTGTCTTTACGGTAAGAAATATTGTTTAAAAATATCGTTTTGTGTATATTTATTACTACAGTAAGCTTTTCTCTATTATATGTTTAACAATAACATTCATATTATTTAATATCTTTTTAATATATAATCTAATTTTGAATATTTATATGACATAATATATTACAGGTATTCTTTTGCTAGGAAAATTGTGAAATGGGGTGCAGTAAGTGGAAATAGAATGATACTTTTAAAATTTAAAATATTTAATCTTTATGATATATAACGACATTTTTATAAATAAAATTTTCAAAATTAGTTATAAATTCTTAAACATTTTATTAAAAAACACAAAAAGGATTATAACTCAAAATTTTGAGAAAGATAAAAAAAAACTCGTCATGATATAACTAGATACTATAAAATAAACTTAGAGTACCATATCTAATTGAGTGAAATGTATAATTAATCAATTTATTAATCAGTTAAGTATAATTGTATGAACTCAGTTAATAAATCACTTAAGTATTATTAAAAGTACAGAGCATTATGTATAAAACTTTTAAAATTTTATATTAAAAAAGAAACTGAAAAAAAGATATTATTAAAAGTACAGAGCATTAAATGCATAAAATGTTTTAATACTTCTATATAAATAAAAAGAAATAATATGAAAAGAAATATATATATTATGTAGCTAAATTTCAATCAAATTAAATGCAATAATGTTTTTTATAAATTGAATATATATATTATATATATATATATATATATATATATATATATATATATATGTGTGTGTGTATATATATATATATATATATATATTTATATATATATATATATATATATATTATATATATATATATATATATATATATATATATATATATATATATATATATATATATATATATATTGAACGTTTGTAATATTATATTAAGGAGATATATTTCCATATGCATATTTTTTAATTAAAACAATATATCATGTAAGTGAGATTGAAACGTCGTATTTCAAATTCAAACTCTCTGTTACGAAACGTGCTAGAATATTTAAATTCAACTTGGCACTTTGAAAGCTGAAATTAAAAAAAGAAAATACACTTTTAGCTCTTTTTTAACTGTATATTGAAACTATTTTACTAAATTTCATAAAACTAGCATCACAAGAAAGGGAGATACGTACCTCATAAATATTTACTACTCTCAGGATGTCAAGATTGTCATATAAGATTTATTGCTTGACAATGCTGTCAATTTTCGCTACAAATAAAATACTAAGAATGTGTTACTTGCACACTTTTTTTCTATTTAAATTTGTCTGATACACTTTAAAAGACGATTAGCAGATTTTTGGGGGAATATGAATGAAAAGTTATACTAATAACAACTGATAAAAAATTACTTATGTTTCAAGTAATAATTAATTTTGGTTTTTATTAAATAAATAAAAGTATTCTCGTGGAATTTTATAACAAATTATAATTTTATTTTGGTTGTTTAACTGCTAGTATTTATTATGCCTCTTCGGGTAATTTCTTATACATATTTATTTGCCTGTTGAGATTTAACATGTTATGATTCATGAGTTTTAACTCAACTATTTCATAATCGACATGTGTATAAACAATATCTTTCAATGCACCATAAATTTGTATTACATTTACTATGTCATTTCGCTTTTGTTATGGGTATTTAATAAAGCATTTCCTTAGAATTTGAAACATATTTATTTCCCTTTTGATTTTTACGTGACTTTACGGATAGAATGATAAGATTTTAAGTTTAAAATTATCGTTTTCTGTATATTTTTATTAAGCATTTCTCCATTAAATGTGAAAAAATTTCTTGACTTTTAATCAGATTTCATGGTAATTACACAGAAAAGGGTTTGGTTTTCTAGGTTAATTAGTAGAGATTTTAGAAGGAAATATAACACCAGTAAATGATGACTCCTAGAAAAGGTCTAAGCGATGATGAAATTGCTAATTTGTGCTAATTTGTGTAATGGAAATGCAACTAAAACAATATCTGTCTCTTGCATGAAAATGTGTACGGAAAATGAACAGGAAAAATAGAATATCACTCTATTTATATCAAATAAGGTACGTGTAGAGAATTTTACTTTTATACAATAAAAATGAACTGTTTTTAGAAATATGAATTATGTAGCTAAATTTCACTCAGATAAAATGCAATGTTGTGTTTATTTTTTAAATTGAATTATCTTGTAATATATATATATATATATATATATATAATATATAATATATATATATATATATATATATATATATATATATATATTTATTGAACATTTGTAAATATTATATTAAAGAGGTATATTTTTATATGGATATTTTTTTAATTAAAACACTATATCAAATAAGTGAGATTGAAATATCGTATTTTCAATTCACACTGTCTGTTAAGAAACGTGCTAGTATGTTTAAATTAAACTTGGCACTTTGATAGCTGAAATTAAAAAAAGTGAAAATAAACTTTGAGCTCTTTTTTAAATTTATATTGAAACTATTTTACTAGATTTCATAAAACTTGCATCACAAGCAAGGAAGATACGAACCTCATAAATATTTACTACTCTCAGAATGTCAAGATTGTCCTATAAGATTTATTGCTTGACAAGGCTGTCAATTTTCGTTAGAAATAAAATACTAAAAATGTATTACTTGCACACTTTTTTATATTTAAATTTTTCTGATACAGCTTAAAATACGATTAGCAGATTTTTATTTCAGAGGGACATGAATGAAACTTTATAGTAATCCAAACTGATAAGAAAATTACATATGTATCAAGTAATTAATAATTTGATCTGTATTAAATAAATAAAAAAATTCTTGTGAAGTTTTATCACAAATTAGACTCTCATTTTAGTTTTTTATCTGCTACTATATGATTATGCTTCTTCACATATTTTCATATACATATTTATTTATTTGTTAAGTTTTTATGTTATGATTTATCAGTTTTAACGCAACTATTTCTTAATTGTCATGTGTATAAAATATATTCATCAAATAACAAGAAATTTGTGTGGCCATTTTTATGTCATGGCGTTTTTGCTATGGCATTTTAATAAATTATTTCATGAGAATTTGTTGAACATAACTATTTCCTGTTGCGTTTTACGTGTCTTTACAAATACAATGGTAAGATTTATAATTTGGTATGCATTAAATAAATAAAAGTATTCTCTTGGAATTTTATCACAAATTATAATTTTATTTCGGTTGTTTAACTGCTATTACTTGATTATGTCTCTTTGGAAAATTTCATATACTTATTTATTTACTTGTTAAGTTTTTACATGTTATGATTCATAAGTTTAAACTCAACTACTTCAAAATTATCATGTGTATAATCAATATCTTTTAATGCACTAGAAATTTATGTCACAATCTTTATGTCATGGAGCTTTTGCTATTTCCATTTAATAAAATCTTTCCTGAGAATTTGTTGTACATAATTATTTTCTGTTGCTTTTTAAGTGTCTTTACGGTAAGAATTATTTTTTAAAAATATCGTTTTGTATATATTTTAAGTACAGCAAGCTTTTATCTATTATATGTTTAACAACAACATTCAGATTATTTAATATTTTTTAATATATAATCTAATTTTGAATCTTTAAATGACATAATGTATTATAGGTATTCTTTTTCTACGAAAATTGTGATATGGTATGCAGTAAGTGGAAATAGAATGATATGTTTAAAATTTAAAATATTTAAACTTTATGATATATAATGACATTTTTATAAATAAAAATTTCAAAATTAAGTATAAATTCGTAAACATTTATCATGTGTAATGAATTATAATTTAAAATTTTGAGAAAGATAAAAAATCTCGATATGATATAACTAGATACATTAAAATAAATTTAGAGTACCATATCTAATTGAGTGAAATGTAGAATTAATCAGTTTATTAATCAGTTAAGTACCATTGTATGAACTCAGTTAATGGATCACGTAAGAAATATTATTGAAAGTACAGAGCATTTTGCATAAAAGATTTAATACTTTTATACAATAAAAAGAAATTGAAAAGAAAGATGAATTATGTAGTTAAATTTCACTCAAATTAAATGCAATGATGTGTTTTTAAATTGGGCTTTTTTTAATATATATATATATATATATATATTGAACATTTGTAATATTATATTAAGGAGATACATTTCCATAAGCATATTTTTTTAATTAAAACAATATATCATGTAAGTGAGATTGAAACGTCGCATTTCAAATTCAAACTGTCTGTTACGAGACGTGCTAGAATATGTAAATTCAACTTGACACTTTGATAGCTGAAATTAAAAAAGGGAAATACACTTTTAGCTCTTTTTTAACTGTATATTGAAACTATTTTACTAGATTTCATAAAACTTGCATCACAAGCAAGGAAGATACGTACCTCATAAATATTTACTACTCTCAGAATGTCAAGATTGTCATATAAGATTTATTGCTTGACAAGACTGTCAATTTTCGCTAGAAATAGAATACTAAAAATGTATTACTTGCACACTTTTTTGTATTTAAATTTGTCTGATACACTTTAAAAGAAGATAAGAAGATTTTTGGGGGGAGATATAAATGAAATGTTATACTAATCTAAACTGATAACAAATTATTTATATTATAATTTTGATATGTTTTAAATAAATAAAAATTTTATCGTGGAATTTTATTGCAAATTATAATTTCATTTTTGTTGTTTAACTGCTACTATTTGATTATACCTCTTTAGATAAATTTTTATTAGATATTTATTTTCCTGCTGAGTTTTTACATGTTTTGATTCATAAGTATTAACTCAACTATTTCATAATTGTCCTGTGTATAAACAATATCCTTCAATGCACCAGAAATTTGTATCAAAATTTTTATGTCATGGCTATTTTGCTATGGGCAGCTAATAAAGACTTTCCTGATAATTTGTTGTACATAATTATTTCCTGTTGCATTTTAAGTGTCTTTCTCGTGGAATTTTATCACAAATTAGAATTTTATTTTGGTTGTTTAACTGCTACTACCTGATTACGCCTCTTGAGATATTTTTTTATAAAAATTTATTTACCTACTGAGTTTTTACATGTTATGATTCATGAGTTTTAACTCAATATTTCATTATTGTCCTGTGTATAAACAATATCCTTCAATGCACCAGAAATTTGTATCATAACTTTTTTGTCATGGCTCTTTTGCCATGGACAATTAATCAAATCTTTCCTGAGAATTTCTTGTACATAATTATTTCCTAATGCGTTTTAAGTCTTTATGGATAGAATGTTAATATTTATTGATTGTTAATATTTTTGTCATACACAATAACATTTTCTGTTTGAAATATCACAGTATCAAAATCATTTTATTTTTAATAGCTAAATTTTTTACTTCATCAAAATAAGTAAATCTTTATTTTACTTTCTCAATTTTTTTAAGAATTAGTATTTTTTCTGTTATATGTTGGCGTGATTTTTACTTTCAATAATTACAAATTTGCCATGTTCTTTCAAATTTGTTTTTATTTCACAATTGCCATTTTTTTAAACAAAAATTTATCGTCATAGGTTTTGTTGTTTTAAATTTAATTTTTATGTATGTAAAACATTACTAATAAAAGACATCCAATCTCGGAAATGAATTATCCTATTCAGAACAGTACATATATATTACTCTCCACAGTATTTTGAAATTTGACTCTTACATTTAAAAAAGTCGTGGAATTGAAAATTATTATGCAGCGGCTTACGGGCAACACAGTGCACTTATTGGACATTTGGCTATTAATAAACTGTTATAATCGTCAACAATCTGAAACATACGGGATTTATTCAGCATTTCTATTAATACATCGTATTATCTTTAATAGTGGTTCTAAATCTTTCATCGAAATATTTTAAAACCCAGACCGCAGGCTGGGTGTGAAGCAGCTAGTATATTATACGCGTCATTTTGAAGAAAGATTGTGAAATGGGATGAAGTAAGTGGAAATAGAATGAAACATTTAAAATTTAAAATATTTAATCTTTACGATATATAATGATGTTTTTATAAATAAAATTTTCAAAATTAAGTAAAATTTCTTTAAACACACACTAAGTATACTGCATATACACATTATGTATATATTAATAATGTAATGAAATTTTGCTCAATCAATCGCTTACCCGCTAATGTTCCAATAATGGAATATAATTTTTAAAATAAAAATTCACATATAAGAAAAATATTATCAATATCGTTTTTACATACAATTGAACATGATAGTATAAAGTATTTTTTAAGAAAATTTTATTTTGTTTAGATAATTATTTATTTTTTTACAATTTTTTAAAGTTTACTATTTTTGAATTTTACTATATATTTTCAATTTTACTCTCCCTTACAATTAAATTTACCAAAATTTCAGTTGAGATGAAACAAACGCAATACTTTAAAATATATCATTAGACAACATATCCTAAAGGAATACAACAACAGAAGATTTAACCCAAACCTTCTCCCCCCAAAAAATGTTTTTCACCTAATTTTAAACCGTTATTGTATTTATATATTCTTAATTAATATAATAACCAAATTTGAAGACAACATATCCTAAAGGAATACAACAACAGAAGATTTAACCCAAACCTTCTCCCCCCAAAAAATGTTTTTCACCTAATTTTAAACCGTTATTGTATTTATATATTCTTAATTAATATAATAACCAAATTTGAAGCCCTTGGGACTATTCCTTTTTAATTTGTCGTTTAAATGGTTAAGAAAACAATAATGGGTCTTATAAGTTACTCGACACAAAGGTGGAGTATATATATGCTATTTATTTATATATAATGGATGACTTCTGTAAATAACAGGTTAAGAGATCATCTTCACATACGGATATTTTTATTTAATACAATATATCGAATGACTAATCTTAAAACGACGAATTTTAAATTTGAAACTCTCTGTGGAGAAACGTGCTAGAATATTTAAATTCAACTTGACACTTTGATAGCTGGAATTAAAAAGAGGAAAAAATCTGTTCTCCTATGACTTTTTAACGAAACTCTTTTACTAGATTTGATAAAACTTGCATCACAAGCAAGAAAGATACTCACTTCATAAATATTTACTTCTAGCAGAACGTCAAGATTGTCTTATAGGATTTATTGCTTGACAAAGCTGTCAAAACTACCTTAAGTACCTTTCGTTGAAAATCAAATAGAAAAAAAATTGGGCGTATCACTTGCACACATATTTTTGTTATTCTAATATATGGCTGATAACTTTAAAATGCGGTAAGCAGAAACTTTTCTTTTCTTTTCTGGTATGAATAAAAAGTTTTCTTATCTAAACTGATAACAAATTACCTATGTTTCAACTACTTATTAATTTTGATGAATATAAAAAATGATACTTTGCAGACAGAATTTTTACCACATTTTTTTACTGTAACCGCTGGATGTAGTCTCCTCGGAATATATTCTGTTATAACCATTTCCCTTTTGACTTTTTATGTCCTATGATTAATGGGTTTTAAATTCAAGTATTTAACAATTTTTATAGGTATAATAAAGATTAAGATATTGCATGGGGAATTTTTGCCATGGTTTAACCATAAATGTCTTTTTACATTGGTCACCCAAATACATCTTAATTATTCAGAGATATAACTCTATATTTTTATCCTCGATTATTTTCTGGTTGATCGTTTATGTAAAACTTTTTAAGGACTGGAAATACTTTGAATATAAATATATAATTTGTTTTATAATGTTGTCAAGATAGTTTGCTATTTTATGATATATTTACCTAAAATATATATTTTTTAATTCTTTTAATTAAATAGAATAACTATTCGACATTCTCTTTAAACTTGCATGTGACGCTGTAAGAAAGTGGTGGCTGAAACTGCCCAGTTACCAAATGTATGCCTTGTAGATTCCACATACTGTGAATGTGTCTATAACAAACACACAAAAATGCAGGCTTTGTAATTATAAATTTTGATCAAATCCTTGTAACTCTAACTTTTGATCAAACTTCTTATGAGAAATATAACTTTTAATCAACTATTAAATTAATTTTCTGAATGTAAAACATGCACGCATTGGATAACTGCAAAAATTAATCTTTCTTGCATACAGTCGATACTAATGGCATGCAATGAAGTATAAATAAACTGATTTTTAATTTTGAAATTTCTTTTTACTTTTCAAAATATTGCCAAATATAATGAAGCAATAAATAAATAAATGATATGCGTAATTAAAGAGTCCAAACTAATTGTTAAATATTTCTTGATTATAGCTAGTTTACGAGATGTTATTATAATATTTAAGTGAATATATTTTAACTTCTAGACAACAATTTAGTAGTTGTTATGAACACTATTTTTAAACTTACGGAAATGAATAAATGAATATACTATCTGGATATAAGTTGATATATGATACCTATTAGAGAAAAATTTGAATTGCTTAGAAAATACTTGGAAACAGTGCTGCAGTAAAAAAAAATGAAAAGTGTCTGTTCCTCAAAAACTAATCTAATTAATTTACGAGAAAAATACCTAATGCCGTGGAATAAAAAAAATATCAGTGTTATTCAACTACATAAAATCATTGTATGGAGAAACTTTTGAACCATAAAATACATAAAGATGATTTCAGAAAGATATGAAATAAATGGGCTAATATATTTTAATCTAACTACATGTCGTGGAGAGAAGAAATCCATTGTATTAAGATAAGATAACTGAAATTTAGAATTTCATATCTAAAATATTTTACTATTATCTAAACTTATTAAAAGTTAATCAATAGTATTAATTAATTATCCCACAAATATGCTCAGCTAATTTCTGGTGGATTTTTCTAATCTATTTAATTATTTCTCCAGGACAATGATATTTTAATTACATAAGGATTCTTGTAATTCTTTACTCTGAATATTTTTAAAAATATTTTATTTACATTCCTATGCACTGTTAGTTTATTCTATGATTTTCATACAAGTAAGTTTTTGTTTAACATAAAACTTTTTTACAAGAGAGCGTATTTATTTCAAAATACTAAATTTAATTTTAAGATTGTGGTTATAACAGAATTTTTTAAAGAACAAAATAGTTTCGTATTTTTAATTACAAAATTCTCTTACATTTTTATCCATAGTAATTTTTCATTATCCGGTTCATTTATTTCATAGCTAATATACAAATGTTTTAATACTTAGTTAATTATAATAAATAAATTTAATTGTAACAAAATAAAACTCTTTTTTGCCTTGTCATTTTTATTCCATTTCATCAGTTTTTATTTTTAATTTTATTTTTTGTTTAGAAGGATATATTTTTGTATTTTACTCTAAAACGTATGAAGCTATTTATTTATTTAAATACATCTAATTTTTACTTAAAAATGCGTGAATTTGTAAACAGAGTGCTTTAGTATTTTAAATTATTCATTTATCTTACATATTTATGAATATTGCTAGTTCGTGAACCAGCAGATTTGTTTCAGACTTTTCTTATGAAATCTCTCTATGTATACTCTTAATTTCTTTCTATTCCATATTGAATTTTCGAAAAGCCTTTATTTTTTAAAAGACATATTTTGAATTTAACGCTGAACTTATGAGGCTAGATTAAAATACACTTCTTTTCACAATTTGACCTTTTAAGATCCGAGTAACAACTGAATTGGTTAAAAAAGAACTACTTTGGTATTTTAATTATGCAGTTTTCTCACACATTTAAGAACATATATAGTTTGTTAACCAGAAGATCACAGAGTTCTTAAGCGTATTACCCTAATTCCTTCATAATAAGGAAATTGGTGTCTCTAATTTTGAAAAATTTTTTGAATTTTGTTGTTGTGAAAGTCTTTTCATTTATATAGCTTTTAATCATTATTTTTTATTTATATATTTTAAAAAGATATATTTTGTATTTCACATACAACATTATAAAACTAGGTATTTACATAAAAACACTTAAATTTGTTTAGTTTTAACTGAATTTTTTAATTCTTCTTTTCTTCTCTTTTAAATTCTGTAGTGCTTAAAATTATTTCGTCCTCGCACATATTTATAAGTAAGACTTTTTGTTATTCTTGAATTAAGTTTCACAGATTTCTTTCAAAGATTTTTAATCTTTGAATCACAGATTTTTTTCATTAAGATGATGTTGAAGATACGTTCTGATTATTAATCTTACCATGAAATAAAGTCAAATTTTCTTTGTTTAACTTTTTTTAAGATTCTCTTCTATGATAGTTTTATTATTTATTGTTAACTATAAAGATTTTGTTTTTACCATCAAAACTTTTTGCATCTTGTCGTGTAAATTTAGAAGTCATATGACAGCTTAACGTACTTGAATTAAGTTCTAATAAGTCTTCAGGTTGAAATGTGAAAACTCGTGAAGACTCAAAAATAGCCTTTTGACCGATTCGTGGTTCGTTGGACGTTATTCTTGACCACGAAGGTTTTCATTGTTTAGTTATTTGGTGTCATGTCTATTTAAACGTCATGTGACTTCTTTGTACCTATTATATGAAGAAGTTAAACGTTGGATGCATGTAATTTGGAAACAGAGATTAAACAGAAGATCCTCAGGTTTGTTTACTACCTCTATTGTTATCATTGGTAAATCGGGTAAATTGGAGGGCAATGTGACCACTAATTTAATTCTAGGTGTTCCAACCACCATTAAAGTACACAGAGAACATTTGGTCCTGCTTGAACCTGAACACAGCTGCTCTTCAGCTCTGAGCTAATGCGGCTGAGCTAAAGCGGCTCAGGTTTATGAATCTGGATATAAATATACAAGGGTTGGAACTTTAATAGTGTCAACAATGCTGTAAGCACGCTACGTAACAAAACCAAAGAATATCGCGTATACCACACTTAAGCTACATATCTACCTTGCCTCTCAGCAAAAAGAATCTTCCTTCCTACGTCATGCGTATGCGGAGTGACATGAAGAGCTGATCATTGTGTTAGCTTGTGGTCTAAATGTGTTGACAGGATGTTTTCAAAAACAGAACAAAGACTTTGGATAACTCAAAGTGCCAGAGGCCGAACAACAGGACAGTGTCATCCAGGGCTTTAACATCCATCTTACTCTCCAGGTTTAAGCTCTTGGGACTTTGTAAGATGAAGGAAACACTTCGTGGCATTCCCTTCAGAACTGTTCCAGACATCCTTGTGCCAATAGACCAGTGCATTGGAACTTTCAACAGACCTGGCACTTCTACAGGTATTCTGCGACTTACACATCGTTGGAAACGTATTATATGCAATGTTGGCGACTATATTAAAGGACTGTATAACGTGGTGTCATGAATCACTTTTGTGTTCCATGTAAATAAATAGTTGCCACTATTAAAGTTTTTACCTTTGTACTTACCGAGTCCACTTACGTTCTAAGATCCTAGTTACAACTTAAGTTAAGTAAGACACTAGTTACCCTTTAGTTGCAACTTAAATCGTCAATTTACCGTTTATTTTTAATAGTCATATTACGCCTTTATCAAGAGAACATGTGCTTTTTCTACAAATATGTTTCACATCTTTTTTGTGAAGATTTTTAATTTTTATTCACTTACCTCTCTAAAAATTTGAAGTTGAAACTACACGAAGATTTTTGCATTTCTTTATCATTAAAGAAGTTCATTCTTTATATTTAGTTAACATTTCATTTACATTATATATTTTGAAGTGAGTTTCAAAAATGACCTGTATATTTGAAAAATCAATACAAACTAAACGATCAGTGATAGAAATGTACAGTTTATTGCAATATGCTTGGGACAATATTAAATTTTTAGACAGACAAACTTTCAAAATTAGTTACAATGTTCACAACAGATGACGCTGTAGTCTGAACAAAATTAAACTACGATATGTTCCAGATATCCACCATGTGCAGCAATAATATGGCGTATTCTCAGAACGAAATGATCAGAAACTCGTGTAAAGTCTCAGGTTCGATGGCTTCTCATGCAGAACAGATGTACTGTTCCAACTATTTAATTGTTTCTCAATAGTGGCAGTACACTTGGTCTTTTAACAGTCCCCACAGACAAATATCCTAATTTAGATTTTTCCAGACTACAGCGTCATCTGTTGTGAAATATTGTAACTAATTTTAAAGTTTGTTTGCCTGCAAATTTACTATTGTCCGAAGCATATTTGAATAAACTGTGTATTTCTATCACTGTCCGTTTAGTTTTTATTGATTTTTCAAATATACCGGTCATTTTTGAAACACCACGTAGTTGTATTCTTATGGCTAAATTTCCTTTTTCACAGACAAAAACTTTATGAAACTGGGTATCTATTTTATTACATTTAATCTCAATTTAATATCCTAGTTACAACTGAATTTCTTTGACTAAAAGGAATCAATATCCTTTTTAGATACAAAATCTTTTTATTCCTATAAGAGGTTTACATACTTAACCAAATCCAGTTCATCTCTCATAATTGAACAAATAAATTTTCATTTCCTGGAGGCTGAGTATCGTGCAAAAGTAATCGATTAACAGACACGAAACACATTAGTATCGATACTAGATTTTTCTCTCAAAACAAATTAGCCTCCTCCTTCAAAATGGAACTTTGCTCCAGATTTTGAAATTCCATTAAATAGAAATATTTTTTCTCAGCTTTAGAACATTTTGATACATCTTTTAAAGTTTGAGGCTTTGTCGAACTCTTTTAATGTAAAACAGATTTTTTTTTATTAGTAAACTTTTAAAACACACTTTGGGTTTATTCTTCAAATGTGCAACAATGATTTCCCCTAATGAAAAGTTCGGTTAAAATTCTAATAACAAAGTAATGTAATAAAATGTCCTCAGAGACAATTTTTGTCTTCTATTTAGTCTAATTATAGAATGCAAGAGTTCAGTATTTTTGAAACTGAGTGTTATTTTAATAAGAAGAAGCCAATTCAAGCCGAGAGAATTAAATTTGAGTAAAGTTTAATAAATAAAATTTATAATTATGTCGAAATTTAAATTAATTTTTAGATTTTAAAATCTAACAATGAGTAATGAACCAATTCGTTATCATAAAACATCCATTTAAATTTAATCTTCAGCATGATCTGAAAACAAATATAAAGAGATTTAGGATTATATTTGAGTTATTATATTTTGGCAATATTTAGTGATATCTGTAAAAAAATAGCACAAAGGACCAAATATTTTATCAGATCATTTGTTCACAACAATTTATCAACAAATTAGATACACGTGATATAGATGTTAAATATTTCTTTTTAAAAAACTTAACGCCGTTAGAAATGAAATAATAAGATTAGTTAAAAATCGCTCAATTACAATCAAAGAATAAGAAATACGTAAAATTGAAATTGATGAAATTAAATAAGAAAAATAAATATGGTCAAAATACAAGAGAAATTTTATATTTTGGAAACACATTTTACATGCTATCATATGATTAAGTAAATACCTTAGTTACTTTTGCCTGTAACTAAAAGAAGTATTTAGAAAATAACTCAAAAAATATAATGTCCCACCAAATTAGCCATTTTTATCTTGAAACAGATGCAACATTAAAATGAGAGTAAAAACAGAGCAGAGATTTTATGATTTTACTGTGGGTTTTTGTACTGGTCAGAAATTATTCAGTTCTAAGGACAAAAGCAGAGCTGACACCAAAGCGATATCTCATGCCCTCCATCTCCAAACAAATATCTATTATCATCTGACCTTGGGGTCGTTTACTGAGCCTTTTCAAGAAAACGGATATTCTTAAGGAGATACTTCAGGTTTTGAATTTAATTCCCACATCATGTGTCTGTGGCATTTTAACATGGTAGTGTTGGCATAGGAATCTCAACATTTAGAACTGTCTTTCCACAGCTTCGCTTCATGTGCTTTTGATCGACCCGGATGGCCCGGACATCAACTGTTTTATCCTTTACCAGCTCTTCAGGCTAAATGAATATATAGAAATTAACAATTAATGATCCTCGATTCTCCGATAAAATAGTAGAGATTCTCGATCAAATGACTGTAAGCCAGTATCGATGAGAAAGTGTTAGCTCATGGTAATCTCGTCTCCGAGACACATGCCTGGAGTAGCAATAACACAGCGTTGATGACTGGTTGAGATATCTTGGATACTTTAAAGACTCACATAAATAGGCTACCATCAAAATCTCTTTCATCTCAGGGTCCCCCTGAATATGGGAGGAATAATCGATCTGGATGTGACGCCATTAAAACAGCAAACCAATATATTCAGCAATGTTTTCCTACTTGCAGCCTAAGGAGAAGGAACACAATTACACCAAGTCGTGCTGCACAGCCTCAAGCAACATTGGAATAAGTAGACTCCAGAATTTTTAGGATCTGGAGTCTTTTATGTCAAATCTATTGGAAATCAAGGAAAGCGGAGCCACTATAATCGATGTCAAAGTGGTTGGTTACACAGTAAATTGGCAGAATGTACAGTTACATAAACTACATAACTATTCAACTAAAGCTTTCAGGGCTTGTATTTTTACCACCACCGATACCTCTTTGGTACTGAAGACTTCTGGTACACTTAATTTGAGATGAATCTAGTCACAGAACAGCGCTAGTAACCTTACCAGGTTTGACTAAAGCCTTAAAATAAATTGTGAGCTTTCACTGAAGGTGATTGTGTGTATGTTCTGAGGTTTCATTTGTATAATGACCGTCGTAGGGTATCCGAGGAAGCGAACTTGGGTCATATTTTAAATGACCTAACTGTTTTGGGGCTATATTGGGCTTCCCGCTGTGTGTCCCTAGGCCACAGGTAAATAAAACCTGGTAATGCTAGGATGGTTGTCAAGTTTATTTGTTTCGTTCTTGCTGTTTCGCGACAACCACCACTCATGAAAAAAAATAAGGAGAATTAGTTTGTTCTGACACGATATAAAGCCATACAACACTACTGAAATACCAAAAATGCTACAACAGAGAATCGATGTGGCTACCAAACTGGTGCTGACCTAAGCAGGGCCCTTCATGGTGTGAGTTAAAGGTCTGAGTTCACTACTTCCGAGAAAAACTTCACTCGGGTACCTCAGGTGTTTCAAATCTGTACACACGTAAAAAACGGTATTTCGCTGAGTGGTCGTCATTAGGGTAAAGTGAATAGACTGTTTACAATGTCATCGGAGTAGCACAAAGTGTCACTGACGTTCAACGCTTGCCGCAGGTGTCATTTGGTGCAAAATTGTTTGTTTTCATGTGTCGACATTTTTTAATCGTAATAACTCTAGGCTCACAATTGTCTATCTTTGAATCCTTTAGACTTCATTACTTGAAGAGTAAGGGAAAGAAAATTAACGACATGTTATAAAAATGTTATCAAAAACACTTTGTCAAATATTTTCAGTAATATATATATTTTCAGTAATAAAGTATCTTTTGAAAAATGTATAATTTCTATTGATTCGGGGGCTGTAACCTTTATTCCTATCATATTGAATTGAGATATATAACGGAGAGCCAACTGTAACAAAGAGTTACAGTTAGAAACTGACCTAGAGAAGAAAGGGAAGTGAGTTATCCTCCTTCTAACATACTGGTCAAGAGGGGTTGCTAACCGCTGAGTAGTGATTAACGGGCGATGCGCCAAGGGAATGTCACAAAGAGTTACATTTCAACAAAGCCAATTCGAAACTGACCTAGAGGCGAAAGCGAAATGAGTGACCGTCCTTCAACCCCATTGGTCAAGAGGGGTAGCTAACCGCGGAGTAGCCCTTTGCGGCCAAGGCAACGCTGTCCAACGAACTTTTTCCCCCACAAGAGAGAGAGCAAGGAAGAAGAGCTTGAAATCTTCTGCGTAGTTCTAACACTATTTTCTTTATATGACCAAGACGCCATGTTTGGCATAACTTGTGAGTGTGGCCCCTTTAGCATAATGGCCTAATAATTATTTTTAATTTCTATTTACACCTTTATTTATATACAAAATAAACAAAATTCAACAGAGGAAATTAGCTTTTTTATTTTTTTTTTTTTTTTTTTTTTTTTTTTTAAATCTTGTATTTTCTCACGAATGCTCAACTTATACGTGTGACTGGAATAGATGCTCAGTCGGTCCTAACCTCAAGACCATCATTGCTCAATTCATTCTTATTGCTTCATTACTAGAATAGAATTTTCCTCCAATCAATTCATAGTTTGGTGGAAATGAAAAGAAAAAACAAAACATGAGGATATCACGCATAATTAAAAAAATTCCCAGCCATTTAAATTTATAAATGTTATTAATAACTATCATTTTCAACATGATGTATACAAATATTTTAAATATACATTAGAAATTTTAACAACGAATGTCTTTATATTTCCATTTTTTAATTGCCTTATAAATTTCAAATAAGATGAAAATAATCATTTTAAACTTTTTTTATGTAGTAAATGGAAGTTTCATAAATATGAATAGAAATTCCAGAATTTCCAGAAAAAATGGTTCATAATGCTTTTAAAAAATTAAATATTAAACAAATTTAGTTTATTATTATTAGAGTATCTTCTCAAGGATCTACAACATTTTCAGCCTGATAAATATTCATAAAAAGTAATTATCTTGTTGTGCCTAAAACATGAAAAAAGCAGTTAGCTAAGGGTTTTGGACTATTGAAACCACGAAGAAAAGAAGGAAATATAACTTATTTAAACTGCATTAATATTTTTAATGCGTATTTGATAAAAAATGTTCAATAATAATGCATCAAATCCCGTTTCATATTCTAAAATAAATAAGTGTAGTCATTATATGCAACATTCATGTAAAAATATAAAATGGAATAGTTGCATGCCGAAGGAATATTAAATCGAAAACGTAATAATTTCAACATATTACAGAAAACGATAAGACTAAAGTGTTATAAAAGTATATATATTATTTCTCGAGAAAAACATTACGTTATGAGTTTAGCGAATTTGCTAAATTTTTCTCGTAAGATTACGGGGAATAAATTTATGTGACTTTTAAGGAAAATTTCGAAAATAATGTAAAAGTTATATCTCATTAAGAAAGAACTGATAATAATGAAATATATTTTTAAAGAAAATAGTGTAAACAGTTAAACAGTCTATATCATAATTCAGCATTTATAAATTTTCAGTTATACTTTTTTGAATATTTATATGTGTAATAATGGGGCTCGTTGCTTAAAATATTTCTATTTAATTTTCAAAATTCTATATGTCAATTCTTGTAAAATGGGCGCGTTTGTTTTCTGTTTTGGGATTTGCACACGGCACTCTGTCAGCGGAATGGGTTTTTGGAATTCTCGAGAACTTCCTATGCAGCGTGATTGGCTGTCTCTTGTCATCAATCCTGACGTAGATTTCGGTTTTAAAATATTTTAAAAAGGTAAGCACCAAGAATCGAAGGGTTGTTCGGTTCTCGCTGTTGTTGTTAGAGTTGTTCAGTTTTTCGGGGATTTTCTGTTCCTTGCTAACAGAGCCCAAGCTACAGATGTGTGTTTTCATTAATCCTCTAAGCGATTCGCACATACAATTCCGTCAAACCGATGATGACTTCAAAACGTACAATTTTCGACCTCCAAAAACGCTCCGAAAATTGATGTAATGTACATTTTTGCCAGTGCTTTCCCCCATAGAGTTTTGAGTTAGGAGGGTCAAGTCGATTATTTAGGAACTGCACCCCTCTTTCACAGACATTTCTTGAGGGCTGCACCCCTACCCTCTGAGGCACAAAGACGCTGACAGCTTTTCATGGCTTTTTAAATCTCTATTTCGAAGTATTTCGTTTGCAGTAAGATGCATCTTTAATTGTACCACTTAAATATCTTGGATCACTTTCATAAAAATATGTAAATAAGTCTCTCAAAGAATATTTTTATTTGTACTTTTAGAATCCATTATTTCTTATGGGATAATATTCCAGACTTGACGAGCTTTATATGTATTAAAAATTAACAGTATGTAATATCTATTTATGTATATGTACATAACCGGAATTAAAGAGACAATAACGAGGATGGGTTTCCCGTATTCCATTCTAGTCGATAAAGGGTGAAGGAAAAAAATCATAGAACGCTTTGGCCACTGACACAGTAAACCTTTAGCGTAATTTTTGGAAATGTATTTCCTCGATGTGTTCCACGCGGGGGGTTAAAATCATGTAAGAATGGTATAAAACCAATTAGTTAGGTGAAGTTCGACATTTTTGACTCTGTTTGATGCACTCATGTGGACTCCCAATGGACACGACTACATTCCGTAGGCGATAGATAATGTGGCAGTTATAGTTCGTCACAAGATTCGGTAGGATTCGAACCTACTCGGGAAAATTCCAATGGACTTCCATTGCGATTTTCAAGGAGCAGAAAATATCCGAACTACAGAACAACAAAACTTATTCTGATATTGCATTTTCTATGGAACTGGGGTTTCTATGGGGAACTAGGAGTCGAGCAAAACATAAAAAGGTTTTTACCTGAAAAAGAAACCCATAAAAAAGACAATAAAAAATATATTTGATGACTGGGTGATGTATAGTGGAAATACGAGTTATATCCTTAACTTGATATTAAATATATAAATTGAATTTGCTTTTCGCCAACTTAAGATAAAATATTAAAGTAAAAAACACAATAGGTATTAAAAATTGTTGGAACAAAGCTCTTTAACAATAAATATCTCTAATAGAAAAACTAAGTTCCAACATTAAGGAAATAACCTAGGAATGTCTACCCGACATTACATGCAGGTTCAGTTCTAAAAAAATCTACCATAACACAAAACATATCATATAAGCTTCTCATTACGCTCATATCAAACAGATGAGTACCAGAAAAATAAACAATGTAGGCGTGCTTACCTGGGTAGTAATGCTGGAATAGGAGATCCACTGTAAAGTGACAGCCATGGGACCTTTAATCTACACCTATAAACTTATATATAACTCAAAACTAGGGCTTTATATATTTTATTCCACATAGAACACCACATATTTACAGGGGACTTAGCACTTTTCCCCGTTAGACAAAGAACACACATAGACCACATAAAAACAGAACGCACAACAACTTACATAACTGAGAACTAACTAAAAATCAAAAAACAACATTCCTTAGAACAGACTGTTCCTCTATCTTCTTAGAACACCTGGCGCCATCTCTTGGCACTATAGACAACTAACGTCAATTACGCAACACTCCCACCTTTGATTTTCAGGTAGAAAATCAAAAACATCAAGTCATGTTACTCTGGATGCAGGAACATACTTCTAGCGGATACAGTTTACGTACAGGTCGGAGCAACTGTCCATTCTTTGTTCGTAGTTTGACGACTCTCACCCGGCCGTCTCTACTGGGACAAAGTTCTTCTATCCGTGCTATTGGCCAACTTATTCTTTTAGTATTTTCGCAACCGATAAGCACAATATCTCCCACTTTTAGCTCACAATTATTTTTATTGTGCCTTTGGACGAGCTGCGCCAGATACTCTTTACGGAAGCGACTACGGAGTTGCTCTCGTAATTCTTGACAGTATCGCTGGCGTAGGAGAAGTTTGTTCGTATCTAGCAGGTCTAAATCAGCGGTACTGGAAGTTTTAATATCCTGCAAGAACATAGACGGTGTCACTGGCAAAAGATCTTCCGATTCACTGGATATGTAGGTCAATGGTCGGTGATTGATCACAGACTCGACATCACAGATGATTGTTAGCATCTCTTAAGTGTTTACGGAGGATTGTCCTAGTACTTTTATCATCAAATCCTTGGTGGTACTAACTAGGCGCTCCCACCATCCGCCCCACCATGAAGTAGTGGGCGGTATTAATTTCCACTCAATAGGATTTAACACTTCCTGGGAAACTACTTTATCCCAATTTATCCTTTTTAACGCTGATGACGTCCCAACAAAATTGGTACCATTGTCGGTATATACAGTCGACGGTCTACCTCTCCTAGTTGCAAAGCGGCGAAATGCCTGAATAAAGTTTTTTGTACTAGTCGACGTCACCAGTTCTAAATGCACACATCTGTACACTGCGTATGTAAACAAGACTACCCAGGTTTTACTTTTATTTTTGAGAATCAGACCTTTAATAGAGTTTCCTTTTTCTGTGACACTCTCCATCTGAAAGAGCGATAGAATCATAAACTTTGATTCCTGCAACTCATTTCTTAGCTCAGAGAAGACTGAAGACTCATTCGGTTTAATTTCAAACTTTGGCCCTTGGTCACTAGAATCTTTTAACCAAACTGGCCCATTCCACCAACCTGATTCATAAAACTGAAGAGGAGAACAGCCACGAGATGGCAAATCAGCTGGATTAGCATATCCTGGAACATGTGACCACTGATCTGCTTTGGTGAAAGCGCAAATTTCTTTGACGCGGTTACCCACAAATGTGCCCCAAGAATCATTGTTTCGAATCCAAAATAAAGCTGTGGCGGAATCAGTCCAAAAATATTTCGGTATGTCTTCCAATGACAGTGCCTTTGTGACATACTTAGTATGACGTACATCCAAGACACACCCCATTAATTCTAATCTTGGAATAATCATTCCATTTAAGGGTGCGACCCTCGATTTGGAGGCAATGAAACTAACTAATATTTCACCGTTGTCTTCACATCTCAGGAAGATTACAGTAGCATAGGCATGTTGGCTAGCATCGCAAAATATATGCAAGGACCAGCTAGCCTTATCTCCAAACCCTACGCGGCGCTTAATTCTTAACTCACTCAAAATTGATAATTTACTATACCACTTTGAAAATTTAGAAATTATATCCTCTGGTAAAGGAGTATCCCACTCAGTTTTTATCGACCAAATTTCCTGTAATAGCAATTTTGCGGGCAATAAAACAGGCGTTAAAAAACCCAAAGGATCAAAAACTGTTTGCGTTAGGGATAAAACCTCTCTTTTAGTTAAATCTTTTGAAATCGATTCGGTTTTAACTTGAATATACAGGTTATCCTCTTTTCTATCCCACAAAATCCCTAAAACTGATATAGGATCATCTAATTTGGTTTCTGGGCTTAAAACACTCGAATTTAATTCTAGATTAGTTTTCACTGGACCATAGGTCCACATGCGTAAATCCATTGCAGCTTCAGCTAAAATTTTACTAGAAAGATTCATAAATTCGACAAGTTCCTCTTCATTATCTACAGACGTTACACAATTATCAATGTAGAAAGATCTATCTAATTTATGGGCAATATGACTCTGTTCTTTTGGTACTTGTGACAGATGGAATGAAATGACTGCTCCTAATAAGAAAGGACTCGACGTTACTCCGAAAACTACTCTAGTATGGCGGAGGACCTTTACAACATTCTCTTTCTCCCACCATAAGAATCTTAGAAAATCTCTATCTTCTTTTCTTAATTCTATCTGTAAAAATGCACGCCTAATGTCAGACGTAACTCCAATGCATTTTTCCCTAAATCTCAATAATATCGAAGGAATTTCCTCTATCATATTCAGTCCTTTGACCCAACAGTCATTAAAAGAGGGCGATCTACCAACTTTTACATGATGCATCAAAAACAGGCCGAGTCTTGGTTGTGACACTGTCCGGTTTAAACACTGGGCGATGCGGTAAATAATGCCCCTTAAAATTCAATTCATTATCTGGCACATCTTCAATGATACCTTCCCCCTCCCATTCTTTAAATACTTTATGATATTCCTCATATTTCTGCAGAGATTTTAGTTTTCGGGTGACACCGAACAATCTTTTCTCGGCTACTTGCCGATTGGAGGGTAATTCTCTATTAACTCCTAACCAGGGTAATCCTACACAATAACGACCATTTTCTTTTCTTGTTAGGGAATTTAAAAATTCTTCATGTGCAAGTTGTTCCTCGGCCGCTTTCGATAAATTCTGCTGAGGGTCTAATATCCCAATGGTCTCTAAATTCCAAAGATCTGAAATTTTAAAGTCTTTACTCGCTACACTTGCACATAATGTTGACACATTTTTATCACTACTTTTATTAAAGTCCTCATATGCGCCACAAACGGCCCAACCTAATTTTGTATGCACTGCTGTTAAACCCCCCTTTAAATGCTTTACTTTTCCTGTAAGAATTTTACCATAAATATCACTGCCTATGAGCATTTCAATCTTGGAACACCCGGTTCCCATATCAGATAACCAAATTTTATTTCGTTTTAACTCTTTCAATATCGGACCTTTAGAAACCCGCGGTATATCCCCACATATTACATTTTGATCCAAAAACTCAAATTCTAGCTCGGAATAATTTCGCGGACCAGTTGGACATAATCTTAGCCGATATTTATTATGTAACTTGGGTTTGGTTCTCGAACCTCCGAATAAAGCAAGAGCAACATTTTCTTTAGAAACAACTGGCAACCCCATTTCTAAAGCTAAGGATTCTAAAATATAAGATTTCTGGGAGCCGCAGTCTAACAGCACTCTAATATCTTTTTGCATTTTGGCACTGGAAACTCTAACCCACAAAGTCATTAGGGCCACTTCTGATGTACAAGTTTGCTCAGCAGTACCTGTATGTATAGTATCTATCACTGTTTTATCGATTGGGACCTCACTTTTGCTTCTTATATCTGGACACAAAAGAATTACATGTGCTTTACCGCAGGAAAAACACCTAATAAACTGTTTACAATATCTTGAAACGTGGTTAGGCTCTAAACACTTAAGACAACATCTTTTCTCTTTAATTTTCGAAATTCTCTCATCAAGTGATAAGGAACGTGCTTCATAACAATTTTTACTTTCATGCATTTTATTACAAAAAATACAAGCATGATCTTTAGTTGTAAGGAAACCCGCGGCAGTAGGGACATTCTTTTGTTTGTTAAATCTAAATTTACCTTTAACTTCACCCCTTGATTTATCATGACAATCCTCATTACGATTACTATCATCGAATCCACTACGAGCTAATTTTAATCTTTCCTCACCTTCTACCTCAGACTTCAAAAATTTCATTCAACTAGTGAGGCGGGAAAGATCACTTCCTTCTGGCTGATTAAAATGAGAACTCCTCTGCCAAGCCCTTAAAACATCTTCAGCTAGACACAATTCCACCATTGGATACAGCCATGCCGTATTTTCATTCGATTTTAAGCCCAAAGATTCTAAGGCTTCAATGAGCTTCGATTTTATCATACAGTTTATCAAGTGGTAACTTATCTCTGTTATCTGCTTTCACATTGGAAATAATAATTTAATTAGTTCCCTAACATACACTTCGATTAAAAGTTCAGAATTCCCAAAACGTTCGGTCAACGCAGAAACTGCACTTTCATAATTTTCTGACGTTACTGGATAACTATCAATAAATTCCCTAGCACGCGATCCTATTTTCATACATTGAATTAAATAAGAAAATTTTTACTTTCATACAAATCAGTGTCATTATGTATCTTTTCGAATTGTGACCAAAACGGAAGCCAATTAATTAATTGTCCATCAAATTTCTTCAGTTCTATTTTCGGAAGTTTATATTGTTTAACTTTATTACAACTACTAGAGCCATCGCACGACTTAGAATCTACGTTTATTCCATCTAATACTTGTAATTTTTCATTAATCTGACGGCTCAGTGTAATAAATTCATCTGAATAAACTTCGCGATTTTCGATTTCTTCATTTATATCAGCTTCAGTGGTGTTCTCTTCTTCAGACAGTAAATTGAGAATCTGTTCATCTACATTTTGCAATTCTAAATTAACTTTCTCTAATTTAATTTGCTTATCCCGCAGCAAATCTGCTGAAAAATCTTTTTTGCCTAGTTCTGCTTTCAAAACATTAGCCGTTTTCGTAAAAGAACTCCGCAAACCAGTTCTTTTAAGTTTTAAAGGCTTTAACAATTCCATAATTTCAAAAATACACTTTTATACACTTCTTAAACCTTAACTTAAAAAATCACAACACAGTTTCGATTTCAGACAAAACTAATAAAGAATACACAAGAATACTAAAAAACTAAACTAAAAAGAACTACAAAAAAAATTAAACTATCCTGTCGCGGACGCCACTTAAAGTTGGAACAAAGCTCTTTAACAATAAATATCTCTAATAGAAAAACTAAGTTCCAACATTAAGGAAATAACCTAGGAATGTCTACCCGACATTACATGCAGGTTCAGTTCTAAAAAAATCTACCATAACACAAAACATATCATATAAGCTTCTCATTACGCTCATATCAAACAGATGAGTACCAGAAAAATAAACAATGTAGGCGTGCTTACCTGGGTATTAATGCTGGAATAGGAGATCCACTGTAAAGTGACAGCCATGGGACCTTTAATATACACCTATAAACTTATACATAACTCAAAGCTAGGACTTTTTATATTTTATTCCACATAGAGCACCACATATTTACAGGGGACTTAGCACTTTTCCCCGTTAGACAAAGAACACACATATACCACACAAAAAACAGAACGCACAACAACTTACATAACTGAGAACTAACTAAAAAACAAAAAACAACATTCCTTAGAACAGTCTGTTCCTCTTTCTTCTTGGAACACCTGGCGCCATCTCTTGGCACTATAGTCAACTAACGTCAATTACGCAACAAAAATAAAGGAGAGGAGAAGTTATGAATTAATGGATTTTATTGATATTAATATAAAATTAAAAAAATAATAGAAGCGAATTGATTGAGTTTTTTTTTAAGATAAAAATTAATAAAAAAAGGAGAAAACAAAAATTTAATAAAAAATAGCACAATCATGGAGGATGGAACTCAAAGCTCCTCTTTTCGTTTCGGGATCCAAGTCTGTCTCTCCTTCATCCTGTCTGTTCGGAAAAGAACCGCCAGACTGGAAAGCGCATCTAAATTCCTTTTGCCTGGTGACACGATGGAACACCGCCAAGCACAGGACTAAAATATGCCAATGTGTGGAGTGGGGATATGTCATATCATGAAAATGGCAAATCAATAAAACTATTTCAATGCAGCGCTCGCCAAGGAGAACGCCAAGTGACGATCCTAGTATGTGTGATGTCATCTGATTGAATATCCAGAGTGGATTATGTGATAAAACAAAATAGATTTTTCGACTCACCAACGTGATAATTGGGAGCATGGATGGAAAGTTATTAACAGGGAATTTTAAGGTAAGCTAATAGAATTAATGGAAACTAAATGGAACAGAACTAAAATTAAGGAGATGGAACGTTATGACACACACACACACACACACATATATATATATATATATATATATATATATATATATATATATATATATATATATATATATATATATATATATATATATATATATATATATATATATATATATATATATATATATATATATATATATATATATATATATATATATATATATATAAGGTTGCTAAAAATTAAAGATTAAATATGTATAAAACATAAGGTTCTCCTAGACACAACATAATTGCAGAATGTTAGCTGTAAGTGCAATCTTAAAAAGATAGTGTAAATTTTGGTTTTAGTTTGTAGACGGAGTTTTGAAGTTTTTTAATGGCTATTTCAGTTGTTCCAAATTGCAGAATCCACGCTACAAAACTACGCAAATTTTTAATATCATGAAAGTTGTGAACTTTCAGATTCATCTAGACAGTCCTACTATATATTAATAGATATACCCACAGGAAAACCTGAAATGTGCAACAGTGTAAAATAACAGATGCTATAAATATTCTGTAGCAACACATAAGACGGCACGGAATTTATCGAAATTTTGAGAAAATTAGTAAAAGGATTAGAATACTAAAATAATCTCCAACAAGCCAAAATTACATGTGTGTTTGTGTGTACAGCAAAATTACATTTGACAAATTATGCAAACTTTTCCCCATACTTGCATTACCTGGTATTGCTTACCGAATACCCTACATAATAATTGTCTAAGTTATCTGTTCGCCTGTCCTTGAATTTATGAAGTGATTGGACCTAGAATGGATAGAGGCACTTATATTGGATTCTTGACGAGTTGAAAGCTAGGAAAAATTTACCTTGTCCTAAACTGTCGATCCTATTCTAAAATAAATTTGTATAAACAGGCTTCATATCACAAGGATAAATACTGTCATCTTTAAAGCTCTTGAAATTCTCCTTTCCTCCTTTCATGCTTTTAATGCCATTATATCAAGCCCCATTTTAAGAGCACCTAATTAAATTTATCCATTTATCATATAATATATAAGAAAAAACAACATTTTTTCTAGCATTATGACGTCATTCCTTTCACCATCTCATTTAATCATTTCTTATTTTAAATTATTTAAATATCGTCTGCATTATTTTCATCAGCTTTATCACTGAACTTAGATATTACTTAAATAATTTTCTTTTATATTTGGATTAAATAATAGATTAGGTACATATGTGATAATTTTAAATTTGATCATCGGTTATTTTTTGTTGCAAGATAATTCTCAGCCAATAAACAAACCTTTTTTTTACCTGCGTGATAGGGTACTTTACAATTCTGGAAAATTCAAACTTTTAGTGATCTTGTCATATGGTAGTGATAACAAAATGTTATAGGACTTTTCTTTTTTGCGGAGCTCATTGATTATAATTTCATTGCTGAAATGTTTCATTTGAGACATTTGGAAATAAGGTCAAGCAGTAGGTTAAGGATTCATTACACATCATTTGGGGGAAAGCATCTTTCGCGTATGCGGCCACAAGCTTCAAGCCGTATGTGTTCTCCGTGTAGTGCTAAATGAGAGAAAACCTCAGGGGTATACCTCCTTTAGGTATATACGGGTGTCACGAGCCCGGGATTCACCTGAGTGATCTTTGTCTAGTGTCTTCTCTGGTAGACCAGAACTTGGATCTGTAGCGCTTGTTCCTTACCGGAGTCGACCAAATTAATTCTGGAGCCATGACGGGCCTTGCGTAGGTCAGCTTCATCTTTATAGCTATCGGGGTTGCTATCGTGACGACTGGATTTCAGTGAAAGCTGCTGTATGGGCAAAGAGCATGGGTCAGCTGAGGAATTACCTTACACATCATTTAGAGAAATATTTGACCATAGCTCTACAAACTTAACCAAACGGAAGTTTTAATTTGCATCTTGACTTTAAGTGCTAAATTAAAGCTGTCATTGGAATTCTGAGACCCGGGGAGGGTATAAACAATCTTTTTTTTTTCAAATTTATCGCGGATAATCTAAGGACTCGTTTTACTTATAGAAGAAACAGCTGTGCTTCTGATGGTTTCGGTAAATGTTGAAATAGAGGAGAGGGTAAGATCATTGTTTAGTTTTCACGAAGAAGAGTTTTAAACGATGGATTTGTTGTGACTTATTAAAACATTCGTGGAGGAATATGTGATTACAACGGCATAAAAGTAAGTCCTTAATTTTAGTTAAGGTAAATTTAGATAAACAAGGAACACAGGTAAATTTATATAAATAATTCAAATGTATATTTTAAAAAATAAGAAAAATATTAATAATTAAATTTGAAAGAAAATATGTTTAATTTTAAGAAAATATTTTTTTTTTGAAATTTTATTTACAAGTATTATTTTAAAAGTAAAAAATTTTTTTGTATTATGAAACATAAGTTTAGATTTTAAAAGACAATATGTACCTTTAAGGCAAATTATATTTTATTTATAAGAAACTTTATTTAACCCAATAGCTATTATTAAATAATTTTAAAGAATAAAAATAAATTATGACATAAAATTATTTCTCTTACCTCGTATAATTTTATATATAAACTTATAATTAACTATAAATTTAAGTTTAGATAAAACAGGAAAATTGAGGTAAAAATATATAAATAATTTTAAATGTAAATTATAATTTAAAGCGTATATTATAAAAAATAAGAAAAATTTTAACAATTAAATCTGAAACAAAATATGTTTAATTTTAGGGAAATATTTTTGAAAAAATTTTATTTACAAGTATTATTTTAAAAGGATAACATTTTTTTGTATTAGGAATCCTAAACTTAGATTTTGAATATTATATACCTTTAACATTAATTTTATTTTATTTATAAGAAAGTCAATTTAAAACCCCAAAAGCTATTATTAAATATTTTTAAATAATAAAAATAAACCATGACAATATAGTTCTCTCTCTCTTACCTCGTATAATTTTATATATAAAAATTATAATTAACTATAGTGTTTTCTTAGCAGACTTTGAAAGTTCCATAACTAAATTTGATAATGTTAATTTTCCTTTCATCCACGGGGAGCATGAAAATTAATTATCAATTTTTGACATCTTGTTTTCCCAAAATTGTTAATATAGCCAATTTATTTTAATAACCTCGAGAAATTCTATGAATTTGATAGAGTTGGTACAATATTAAATCCAAAACGATGATGGAGACAACTTTATTATTTTACTTTATTTCACTTTATTTTATAAAATTTAAAAGAAAATATGCATTTAATAAAGGAAAATTTAATAAATAAAAGTAAAATTATGTCATCAATTAAAAACTAAATACAAAAATTACAATATTGAATTTTCACAAGATTATGTTTTTCTATTAATATTTTATGGGTCAATAATTCCATACATACATATACATATACATATATACGTATACATATATACATATACATATACATATACATATACATATACATATATACATATACATATACATATACATATACATATACATATATACATATACATATATATATATATATATATATATATATATATATATATATATATATATATATATATATATATATATATATATATATATATATATATATATATATATACATGTACATGTACATATACACATACACATGTACACATACATACATACATACATACATATATTATATATATTTTTTTGCTTTCAAAACAGTTATAAGAATGGCATAATTAACGTTTCTTTCAAAAATGTGTAAAAAGACAATTATTATTCTATTTTCCGTAATAATTAATCAATTTGTTCTTCACAGTATGTTAATAAATTTTTGTTCAGACCACAAGCTGTACGTAGTTATGTATCAGACTGTATGTACCTATGAAATTATGTATAAAATTTTCACATAAATAATCGCATTAACCTTTTACCAGCCAATGTTCCAATAATAGAACATGATATTTAAAATAAAAATTCCCATGTTAAAAAATTTTAACAATATCGCTTTCGCATACAATTGAACATAACGTTATAAATTTTGTTTAACAATAAGTTTTATTTTTTTAGATAATTACTGATTTTTTTGCAATTTTTAAAATTTTACTAAATTTTGTCAATTTTACTCTCCCTTACAATTAAATTTATCAAAATTGCAGTTTAAACAAAGCAGTTTAAAATTTCAGGACAAAACGCAATACTTTAAAATATATCATTAAACTACATATACTACGGTAATACAACAAAAGCAAAATTTTATTTTTTAAATTTAAAGATAAAATTTACTTTTATATGTATCTGTTCCATTATTCGAAATTTGGCATTTCAAGGATTCATTTTTCATTTATGTGCAAAGGCATTGTATGATATTACAAATATCATTTTCTTTTGCTTTCAGATAAGAATAGCTATTTTCTATAGAAAATAAATACATAAAGCTGCAATACTTCGAAAGGATTATAATATTAGCACTTGACATTGTTGTTCACTTTAGTAAAGTCATAACAATAGAAATAAATTATATTTGATAAGGTGTCTGAACATGTGGGTGTGGTAGGCTTTCACTTGTGCCTTTGCAGACAAGTGGAATTTCACATAAAATGTGCCTTATTGCATATGTTTTCTCAAATAATTATCAGTTTTCTTTAAGATAGTCTTTTGCATGCCAATGAAAGAACTGCATTTGTTTCATTTATAAAGTTTTAATATATTTACACCATATCCGAAAGATACCTGACGATACAAAATGCTCTGGCCTTTCTAGAAACACTTTCGTATTCTGATTAGGAAGATGTAGATTTTTGCCAGTTAGAGCCCAACGAACCTGGAGTTATAACCAATGAAGATATTGATGAAAATATTTTAAATGATGTTGCGCCATTCGATGTGTGTGGAATATTCGATGTCATTTAAAAAAAAGTAAGTACTCCAGATGAAGACAAATTTCACAAACCGGGTTCAAGGGCCAAGAAGAATCGATAAACTGAAAATCCCGTAGTAAAATGGAAAAAAATACTGAAATTCTATAATCCAACAGAATTGGAAAAACCGGTACCAATATTGTATA
>CM063509.1:114835240-114837740 GCA_032207245.1 Pardosa pseudoannulata
ATTTCGAAAGTAAAACAAAAAAAGATAGATACAAGTTAAAAATTTTAAACCACATTAAAAATTTAAATTACATTTTAAATCACATGCATGTTTTCCACATTTAACGGCGCACTTTCAAGTTTTGTATTCTTTTTTTCAACCCTTTTTTTATAAACATTTTTTTTTTATTAAGGTCTTTCAATATGTGTAGAGGAGTCTGCATAATTTTAAGATGATAATATAAATCATTGCCTAACACAGAAGAAACCATTGGCCTAACCATAAGAAACTTCCAAAAAATATACTTTAAAAAAAAATTTGCTGATTTGTAAAAAATGATATTAAAAACAGACTAATAGTCTTAAAAATGATGAAACGAAGTCAGAAATCTTTCAAAGGTTTCTTCGGAGAAGAAAGAAATAGCTGCATTGCTTTTAAGTCATCTAAAAAAAGATTTGATGGATTTTGTTCATTTTTCAAGGCTTTTCTCTGGTCAAAATGATACTGTAATATTTCATTTGTATCATCATGCTTTTTAGAGAATTGTTATCGAAATTTTTAAAAATTTATTCTTATGAATTTTTCAGTACATATTTTCCGTATTCTATGTATTCAATATTTTTAGATCTTCGGTACTTGGTGTCTAGATATTAAATTATGTTGTGTTATAAAATATCCGATATTAAGTGTGTTTTCCTGTAAAAAGCGTATATACAGAAAATACAGAAATTGTCTAAATATATCACTAATCATCAGGTCCTAGTAACTGAAGGAAATCTTGCAAACGTTCTCAGTGTTCTTCGATCTTCGATACTTAGTATCCAGATATTAAATCATGTTGTGTCTTAAAATATCCGATGCTAAGTGTATTTTCCTGTAAAACGCGTATATACAGAGAATACTGAAATTGTTTTTTGGTTTGAAATGTTGATAGCCCTTATTCTGAACTATCTTGCGACATCGTAATTTAAAGGATTATAATGCCTTTTGGAGTATCAGAAGAGGTATGAGGTATTCCATCCCATTCCTCTTGAATAGCTTTCCAGAGTCCTATAAGGGTTATGGGACGACGTTTGGATAATTCAGTTTTTAAAAGTCCGAAAGCACAAAAATCCATACGTGATACATCGCGAGATTTAGTAGCGATTTTAGTGAAATGTATGGTCTTGAGACCGTTTATTTGTTCTATTTCTTTTAGGAAAATTACAGTAGATTTTGATGTGTGACTTCTAGATTTCTTTTGAAGGAATTGGGCACTGCGAGTAAAGCGCTGGTATTTCATTCAGAAAAAATAGTGATAAAATATGTTACTGATAGTATTTAGAGTTAATCTTGACATTTTTTAAACTCTCTTTATTTTTAACTTGCCATTATATCAAAAACCAGCAACAATCATGGATCTCTTAGAAATAACTTTTCGATTTTTGAACCATGTACTTACATTTTTTCTCTCCTTTTATTATAATAGATTTATATTTTTTGTTGAAATCATTTAATTACACCCATGATTCATCTATTGTGACAATATTTTCCATTTTTTTGGAGGGGATAAATGTTTCTCATACAGAATTCTGCAGCATTTCTTGCTATCAGCGATATGCTTTGGAGAAAGACGATGTACATTGTGTTTTTTCACTTTCTTAAGATTTAAATCAATGTTTATCATTTTGTTTACAGTGTATACCAAGCATTTAAATAATTTTTCATCTGTTCTTTGACTAGGAGGATTTTCTTTTGAAATAAAACAAGTACCTTTACAATGGTCGAAGATGTTCGTTTTTTCTTTGGATACTTGTTAGGATTTTTTTGTTCCACTTGAGGATCCAATTTGACGTTTTTTCCTTTCTTTTGGACGATATTACCTATCGAAGCTTTAGATGACTCAAAACCCTGACTCTCACATCGTTTTGGGGTAACGGAATATTAATACTTCTCTTCGGAAAGAGTATAAATATAGCCTTCGAACCACTGCTTCGTTATAAACGCCATTTTGTATAAAAACAAACCTCTCAAGTCGTAGACGATAATTTTGATTTTTAAAAATAATTTTTAAATTGCAGTTATTTAAAATGCAACAAATGATTTTTTAACACTAGAATTACGGAAGGGATCATTTTGACACCTAGCGAACTTTTATCTCTGACAGCTCTTCTATTTTTTTTGCAAATATCTTAATCCTTTTTTGGCTTTTCCTGAATCCCTGTGATTTACGAAATAGTAAAGTTTTCAAGAAAATCTTATTTTTATTTTGCCCTAACAAATGAATATAGAAACACGGCAGGCTATGACGACATACTGATTTTGAAGACAAGAGTAAAATTCATAATGACTCTTTCACTACTTTGTTAACAGAACTGGAAGCATTCATAACGTTGTTGTACGTAAGGGGGCATTAGCCGCCAAAGACTTACCAATTCTTAGCTTGTGATCCAAGACTTGGGGACCAAAGTTTCTTCATGAAACTGTTAGTAGAGATAGGTTTCCGGAAGTTATAAAATTTCTTCATTTTCAAAGAAAAAAA
>CM063509.1:114842740-114865240 GCA_032207245.1 Pardosa pseudoannulata
TATATATATATATATATATATATATATATATATATATATATATATAAAATATATATATATATATATATATATATAATATATATATATAGATATATTTATTTATTTATTATATATATATATAATTTCTTGTTTTAAGCAGAGAAACATGTAAGAGCTTTATAATATGCATTTCCATGAAACTAAAGCGTATGATTTTTCACACGCATACATACTGGATATAAAAATGTGATGAGAGCAATGTTAGTTTTTAAAAATTACTCAAACTTTTTATATTAAAATTAAAATTATATGTTTAACTAGAAACATCTATTTTAATATAAATTTTTACACAGGTTTCTTTACCAAATTAATCAAACAGGCAAAAATTTTTTCTATTTGTGACTCTTTGATGGGATTTATGAAGGAATCAAAAAGAAGATAAAAGAATAATTGTCTAAATTGAAATTTAAAAGAATGAATTAGAAATGCTTATAATAATGGACATAAGTTAGTCATTTCATTATATTTTTCGAGTATTTTTTGTGTTAATTTTAATCTGTAATAATAGTAAATAAGAGTGGTATTGTTAATAAAAGTTGTTATAGCAAAATAGCAATTTTACTTTCTTAAACGCCGTATCTTACATTATCAGGATTTCTTTTCTAAAACTAAAGTTCCCAGGCTGATCACGCTTGTGCAATAATTTGTTTGAGGTCCTACAGTGGGAAGTAAAATAAAATCACGCACAATCTCGCTTTAACATTAAATCGATAGGTTTGAAAATTGGATTTTCGTAGAATGGTTGTCGACTGCATTCAATGGTCAGACAAAATGTATTTTTACATATTTATCGAAAAGTGCAAACACACACAATTCATCTCACATATATGTGTATATATACATATATAAAAAATTTTGTGGATTTTTAAAGCGCAAAATCAAAAGTACCTTTCTTTTGCATTTCACACCTACAATATTATCGCTATATATATATATTATATATATATATATATATAAATATAGGGTGGCCATAATTAAACTGACAGTGCTCACAGTGTACTGTAGAGTGATCTGTTTGTTAGAATGATGCCATATTTTGTAGAAAGATTAAACAAGACGGGATACGAATGATTCCTTGAAAAAAAATTAGTTACAGAAGTCACCGTCAGGGAAACATGTGGCGCTGTGTTATAAAAAATAGAGTGTTAACAAATGCAAATTAATACGAAATAAAATTACCTTTTGTTATGCACATTTTCTTATATAGTTCAAGTGCACTATGGCAACACTTTTAAAAAAGCGTAAAATCTACACTAACACCGATAAAGTCTCGTGAACTACAATATCACGTACGCTGAGAAGAAGAAGAAGTTCTTTATTCAAATTTCCAGTTATATCCATTATCACAGTGCCAGATGTAATTTCCGTATTGATTTACGTTTGTTGACAACTCTATTTTCTATGACACAGCGCCAAATATTCTTTTGAAACTAATAGGTTTTTTCGCGGAATTATTCTCCCCCCTTCTTGTTTAATCTTCCTACAAAATGTAGCGTCATTCTCGCAAATAGATCGCGCTACAGAACACTGTGAGTATTGTCAGTTTAATTAAGGCCACTCGGTATGTATATGTATATATAAACTGGCCCTGCATATTATTATCAATATGGTCATAATGTAATATATATATATATATATATATATATATATATATATATATATATATAAAATTTTAAAATCATATGAACTTTAATATACACATTAAAACTTGTCAGAAATATTTTATGTTTTGCAATGTTCAAAGATAAAATTGATATTGTACTTTAATAAGATTAATTCAGATTATATTATAACATTCGGTGAAATTGTTCCTTAAAATTGTTTAGCATGCCTTGTAAAACTCAGTTCATAACTTAAACAGAATTATTAAAGATCTGCTTCAGAGATTGAAATTGTGCCTTCATTTAACACAAACTGTTCATTGTACAGGAATCATATTTATATCTTATAATTAATAAATATTCAGTAAATCTTATAAATAAAAGTCATTGTATGTATGTGTGTATGTATGTGTATGTATGTTCCACATCTCCTCCTAAACTAATTGTCTGATTCTAAAAAAATTGGTGAAAATATTCTTTACATCACTGCGGAAAATACTGTCAACTTTAAAACGTTCGAAATCCATTCCTTCCCACCTTTTCGAGCATTTTACGCCATTATTTCAAGCATTATTTTCCCCGGTTAAGAGCAGGCGATTAAATTTATCAATTTATCACATAATAAATAGATGAAAATAGCGTATTTTCTGGCATTATGACGTCATTTTTTTAACCATCTCATTTATTCATTTCTTATTTTACATTATTTAAAAATCGTTTGCTTGATTTTCAACCTTTTTATATTTGAATTTAGATATTATGTGATTAATTTTCTTATATTTAACATAAATTATAGATTAGGTACATAAGTGCTAATTTTAAATTTAATCATTGATTATTTTTTGTTACAGTGAAAATTTTATCACCGGTATTAATTACAAATTATTTCTTTAATATCTAAATTCCAAGAAAGTTCAAATGAAATTCAAAAAAAATATCTAGCGTTTAATTTATGTATATTTGTAAATTAAGAAGTCTGTTTATATGTCTGTTTTTTTTTTATAAAAACACCCATCGATTTCTCGAATTTTGGAAAGCTTTTACATTAACTTCTAAACAAACTCTGTCAATATTTAATGTATCCTATCCATCCTATCACATAATATGACAAGTGGTATTAAAATGATAATTAATGGACAACAGCAGTCATTAAAATTATTTTTAATCTCAATTTTATAGTTTACCATGTCCAAAATATTTTGCGCAAATTCAAAACTTTTAAGACAAACTCAAAGTAGATAAAATCAGGGTCAGTTATACATGTATCTTTTCTCTTTTTTATGTACATCGAAAATTGTGAGTTTGATTTTTTTTTAAACTTTTCATATAAATGATCAGTCATCGTGTAAGATATTTGGGAGAATATTTCTTGATACTAAGCAATGGACGTTATCGTTATACCTTTTCTGCCCTTAATATCATATATGACAATGTAAGATTAAAAAAAATCTCATATTTGTCTGATATTGAAAATTTAGTATATTTTAAGATTTCTCATTGGAACAAAAATAAATAATTGTTTCCGCCAGTTCAAATCAAATAATTTTATTCAAATTTCATGATATGGAAATGATTATTTGTTACAACTATCTATAGGTGTAATGCATACCTTGACATATAACAAAAAGTGTGTTTAAAAGTTACAGTGTTTAGAATTCTTAAACTTTTAAAATGATTCTGTTTTCTATAAAATTAGTTGAAATACAAGGATAAAAATAGATGACAAAATGGGCTCAGGAGGTATATGTGATAGGAACAATCCCGCCAACCGTTCTTGCCAATTCACGTTTGTAGCCAAAGCAAATTCGGGACAGGGAAATGATATTTCTCGCCAAAACAAAATACAATTGAGCATCGATTATTCAATGCTATTGGTCAAATAAAAATACACTAGAGCACCGATTATCCGGACCTTTCTGGAGTTAAACTTATCATGTTAGAAAAAAAATCCGTATGACTGAAGTACTTTAAAAATCGGTTATGGTAATGATTTTGGGTAATTTTCCTTCCAACTTTTTCTAGGGTTAGGATTGACAGTTATAATAATTCATATTTATCAGATTACAAACGGCGTGTTTAGAAGCAAGAATATAAATTTTTCAAACTTTTATCTTCGACATAATTAATAGAAAAACAAGGACACCAATAGATGGTGGGATATACAAGAGAGTTATATGGTATATAATGGCAGGGTTCAGGAGACTGTTGAGCAGGAATGTTGCATAAATTGTACCCTTGCAAGGATTATGTAAAATGGAAATATATTGTCATTTCTATATCTCAATTGCATCAATGGTATATTACTAATCCCAATTCTGGCTTCTATATGTTTGAGTTTGTGTTGCTCAAACGTAGTATATTATTAAAATGAGAATTAGCTGTCAAAGTACATTTATCAGTCTTTTTTTTAACATAATACAACTTTACCACGAACAGATCCTACTGTTCGTGATCCACGTGAGTTATATTCACAAAACAAAATACAGGTTCTTTGATCGATCTGCTGAATTGAATCATACAGTTAATCTGCGTTCTACTGTTTTAGAGATATTAATGTTGCCAATCAAAGTCAGATAAAAGTACATAAGTGTTATATTTATTTTATTAAATAGCTTGCAAAATGTATACGCCAGATATTTCTTTATCTTACAAGCAAATTTTAAGAGAAGAATAATCTGTTGTATGCTCTAAACTATGTTTAACAATTAAATAAAAAGTTTGAAAAAAAGAAATCCCACTAAATACATTATAGGTTTATTAATAAAACTGCAACAAACTACTTATATAGAATCTTACTGGGCAAGACAGGTTTTTCGTAAATGAATAAAAATTTTCGTACTTTACAGCGGAAAACGCTACTATATCTTAATGAAATTTAACACAGGTGTAGTGCAAATTAATGTATCATGATAATTGAATTTCACTAGAATTACATATAATAGAAACGACTATGTTTTATTATTGGAGAATCATTTGAAATGCGTAGTATAGAATTTATAGATTAATAATCGAAAAAAAATGGATTTGTTGAAAAGTAATATATAAAGTCCCCGTAGCGAAGCACGGGCACATTTGCTCGTAATAAACATACATATGGGTGAAATATCCCTGAAATCTCAATTCTCCTTAGCAGAAATGTAAAATATAACGAAGAATCACATCGGTTATTTAAACAGGAAACACGCTTCAAATAATGTATTTGTTATCAAAGCAGCGAACTACGTTTTACCTAAAAACAGCTGTAAATAGTTTCTAATAATACAATGTTTTGAAGTTATAATTATTTGAAACACTTCAATACTTTGGTATATATTCGACATTTATTATAAATTTGCATTATAGATTACAAACTAATAAATAGCTAAAAAGTTAATGTATTACAAACAGCAGTAATCTATTTATCTAAGTTGAAATATTTATAAATTTGTTGAATAAAAATTTGAATAGTATAAAATTAAAAAATAAATTTTAAATGTTAAAATTAATTTTTTTTTAATATTCCAATATTTTTAAATAAACTAAAGGAGTTTATATATATGATACATTCAATAAATTAATATTTTTACTCTTAATATTTCTTTAAACTATTTTTACACCAAGCGCTTACGATTATAACTGTACATTATTATAAAGTTTAAAGGATATCCCATTAATATAAACGACTATAATATATGCAAAAGGAATGGAAAAGAAACTATTAAAATGAAGCTCTTTATGAATTATAATTTTATGACTTTAAAATTTATAAAGATTTTATATTGAATATGTAAACATTACATATAATGATTTAAATAATAAATATTTAATATATTTTATCTATATATTATATATATATATATACCTATTATATTTATATATATCTATATATATATATATTATATTTATATATATATATATTAATATATATATATATATATATATATAAATATATATATAAATATATATATATATATATATATATATATATATATATATATATATATATATATATATGCATATTTCGAAAGCCAACTGTTCTTTTAAAATTTTAACATGTGAATTTTAAAGATAAATTCCAATTTGTAGCTTTTTTATAAGATATTAGATATTATGAAAGTAATTTAAATAAAATTTAGTACTACCAGATATTGGAGATTGCTTCGAAACGGGTCAGTTGTCACAAGATAAAGAATTATTGCTTTTAGTAATGTATACTATATCTTTAGTAAAAACAGATGAGAAAGCTCTCTAGATATCATTTTGCACTCTTCACTTTGCATTTCGATGTTCTTAGCAATATCAATAATTCAAGCTGTACAAACTGGAGTCTACGAACCTAGAAATGAACCTAGTCCGTGATGTGTGAAATGAAGACACATTGCTTTGGGATAGTGAAGATCCAAAAGAAACATTTACCGAAATAAAACTACAAATTTCCGAAAAACTTGTCAAATATTTTGTGCGTATTTTCGCCAAATATATCAAATAGCCTACGAACTCAGTTTTCGTGATATCAGCAATTTACGAGCCCCAGTCTCCTGAGATTGTGCTTTATTAAGTTATGTTTACATTATAGTGTTTGTTCTACTGTTATTGCTGGGCTGTTTATTATTTGAGAATTTTCCTGAACCAGTTCATTTGTGTTTGTATTTCTTTTATGGACAAGAAAAAAAGCTAGAATGGAGGTTTTTATTTACTTTTAGTCTGCGTGATTATTACATGAATTCTTTCCAACTAAATGCAATTATCTGTATAATAATATTATATGTTTTTTGTCAATATATTGGATTCTTCTGTATACTCAGATTTTCTTTTTGTGTATACATAGGAATTCAATAGTTTTATCTCATTTATTTCGTTGCCTTCAATTTATTTTAGTTTCACAAAATAATATTTGCTTAGCCCAATATATAAGACGTACAAAAATATTTCTTTTGGTACTCTATTTGGGCTAATTTGTTTTAAATTGTATGTGTTTTACTGAATAATATCCGCTGTAAATAGTTATGTAACAAATTAAGTATTGTAAACGAAATTCAAATGAATTATTAAATATTTTCATTACAATTTTATATTGGTCTTGTTATTTTTTTTATTTTTAAATTTATTTTTTTTTATTATATCGCTGTACAAAATAAAGCTTAGTAAAATTGAAATTGTAAAAAATTATTATAATTTATTATAGTAATAAAAACGTTACATTATAAGATATATGTATATTTGAAACCCTTTTAAATTATTTTATATATATATTATATATTTTTTATAAAATCTGTCTCATATATAGTATACTTACATATATATTATAAAATAATAAATATATTTATAATAAATAGATATTGAAATTTGTCTTTTATATATTTCGAAAAGATAAATAGACTATAAATCTATAATTTTTATAGTATTATTACAGTCTATATAAATACTTAAATTATATTATAATAATAAATTAGATATACTGTAAAATTTTTAACTCTTTTAAATATTTCGAAACGTGTAGATAAACTAGACATTTTTTATAAAGTCTGTCTCAATTTATATAGTATACTTACATACTATACTTTAATTTTAAATGTAAAGAATTTGAATCGAGTATTAAAATATTTCTTGACTTATACTGTAATTTGATAAATTGTATGTGTTTTACTGAATAATACGCTGTAAATAGTTATGTAACAAATTTATTAAATAAATTCAACTAAATTATTAAATTATTTATATAATTATAATAATTACTTCCTATTTTTTGTGGTTGTAATATTTCGAAATGTCCCTTGGAAAAAACTAAACTAGACATTTTTATAAATTTGTATTTCTTTATATGTAATAATACTATACTATACATTAATAAAAATAAATAATTATAATTAGATATACTGTAAAATTTGAAACCCTTTTAAATATTCCGAAACGTGTATATAAACTAGACATTTTTATAAAGTATGTCTCAATTTATATAGTATACTTATATATACACAACACCTTTGGAATTTTAAATGTAAGAGAATCAACGGAACAGTACAACAATATTTCTTTTGGTACTGTACTTGGGTTGATTTGTTTTAAATTCTATGAATTTTACTGAATAATATCGGCTGTAAATAGTTATGTAACAAATTGCCTATTGTAAACGAAATGCAACTGAATTATTAAATTATTTATATATTATAATTTTAGATTAAATTTCTGTTTTTTGTGGTTGTTTATGTAGTTTTGTTTATATTGTCTCTTGAAAAGGAACGAAGGAGTTTTAGGAAATTGTTTTGAAATTTGTCTTTCTATGTAAAAATTACTATTGCTCCCATACATTGTTAATTTCAGTCAGTAAAGAATGTTAACATAAATATTTTAAAAATATTGTAAAATTTGAAAACCTTCAAAATATTTCGAAATGCGTAGATGAACTAGACACTTTTATAAAATATGCCTCAATTTATATAGTATACTAACATACACACAACACCTTTGCAAATTTAAATGTAAGAGAATCTACGGACGAGTATAAAAATATTTCTTTTGGTACTGTACTTGGGCTAATTTGTTTTAAATTTTATGTGTTTTACTGAATAATATCGGCTGTAAATAGTTATGTAACAAATTCCCTATTGTAAATGAAATTCAACTAAATTATTAAATTATTTATATATTATAATTTCAGATTACATTCCTATTTTTTGTGGTGGTTTATGTAGTTTTGTTTATATTGTCCCTTGGAAAAGAAACTAAGCATCTTTAGGAAATTATTTTGACATTTGTATTTCTATGTAAAAAATACTATGAGTCTTATACATTGTTAAGGGTCAGTCAATAAATAACGTTATAATATAGTTAGCAATTGTAAAAATATGAAACCCTTCTAAATGTTTCGTAATGTGTAGATGAACTAGTCACTTTTATAAAATCTGCCTCAATTTATATAGTATACTTACATACACACATTACCTTTGCAATTTTAAATGTAAGATAATCTACGGACGAGTACAAAAATATTTCTTTTGGTACTGTACTTGGGCTAATTTGTTTTAAATTGTATGTGTTTTACTGAATGATATCAGCTGTAAATAGTTATGTAACAAATTGCCTATTGTAAACGAAATTCAACTGAATTATTAAATTATTTATATATTATAATTTTAGATTATATTCCTATTTTTTGTGGTTGTTCATGTAGTTTTGTTTATATTGTCCCCTGGAAAAAAAGTAAGATGCTGTAGGAAATGGTTTTCAAATTTTTCTTTCTATGTAAAAATTACTATAGCTCCCATACATTGTTAATTGTCACTCAGTAAAAAACGTTATAATACAATAAATTAGAAATACTGTAAAACTTGAAGGCCTCCAAAATATTTCGAGCCGAACACTGGCCGATTGGTTAGGGCGCTGATCGTCGGTGCCGGAGTTCGTGGGTTCGAATCACACTAAGGCATGGATGTTCGTAGCCGTTCGAAATCAGTTTTAAGCAGTAGGTCGTGGTCTCATTAGCCCTCGCGTGCAAAACAGTAGACCATAGCGCTCCAAACCAATCCACATATTTCGAAATGTGTCATGAACTAGACCTTTGCAATTTTAAATGTAAGAGATTCTACTTACGAGTGAAATGATTGCATAATCTACAGATCTAAAAATCGTATTGTATCAAAGATGGTTCTTAACATTTTGGAAGCGACTATGTGTACAATTGCATAATAATTAAACATACATACCACTTGACACAAAATGACGTCTTTCAGAAATTCATATATATTTTAAGATATATTATTATTCTGTTTCCTAAAGCTCGTCAAGTTCTGAGTAAATTTCACCAAAATATAACAACTTTATTCTGATATTTGTTTTTTACAGTTTTGATGCTTAACACTGCATTGTATAGTACTTTAAATTTTCTATTATAAACAGTACCATGGGAATCAAATATTATTTCAACAAAGAAAACGATTAAATTTCCATTGAGTTATTACACTTTAATTTTAGTAAATATTGGCTAAAATTGGCAAATTTAGTAAATTATGTGAATAAATTTGTAAAACCAGGCGTAATTCAAAGCACGATGCGGCTAAGCATATATGTATAAATATCTATTTGTCAAAGAAAAGTGAAAAATGCAGTCAGGCTCAAAACATACAATTCTTTAAAATATACGAAATAGTTATTTTTTATTTGTTAATTTGACGGAATGCAGCACAGTTTAATCAGTTAGATCTAGGCAAAACTAGAACATACACTCGAACCCATGGGCAACCGTGCATAAATATGTCTTATAAAACGTTAATACTCTAGCTTTCATAAAAACATATTTGAGTACTGCTCAACTCATCTCCCATTTTTTCTTTCAGGACACTGACCTCTCATTGGTTAGATTTACTACGGGAAGACTCCTTATAACTGTCTTTACTATTTTATTTTTATAAGTCAATCCTTCATATCTGATAACATTTAATTTTTTTATTTATGTTTTTTACCAAAACATAAAAAATTACCAGCGCTAATTATTTTTGGGAAATTTACTGTTTCCGAGAACATTTCTTTGCAATGACTTAAAGGAAAAAAAACTATCTTAAAATAATATTGTAATAACTTCATTAAAAATTACTCTAGATAACTAAATGAAAATGTATCTCCCCCTTTTGTTTTGGCAGAATTTATCGACGAAATATCGAATAGTATATGAGCACTACATTTCTAAAAGTAGATGTGAGTAGTATTCAATTAATAAACTGTAAATAACAGATATACATTTTGAAAAAAAAAACGCAAATTTCATTTACAAACCTTACTTATCCAGTCTTTGCACAAAGCAGCTAGCATTAAAAATCATTAGTATTTCGTTAGAAAATTATCAATAAAAGATTAATATATATTACATAAATTGTGGATTAATCAATGTTCTTTCATATGAAATCCGAATACATACTATGAATAACTTCAAAAATGTTTTTTACATAAATGAGGCATTTCACTCATTAATAATCGAGTTATTTTTATGAAATTTATATGTTAATGGATACATTAATTCCATATTAAAATGTGCTGCACAGGCATATGTAACAAATATGAAATACGAGAGTTGGAACTTTAATTGGGCAACAATGCTGTAGCAAAACCAAAGAATGTCGCGTATACCAACGCGTAAGTTACATACCTACCTTACCTCTCACCAAAAAGATACGTCATACAAATGCGGATTAACGAGAAGAAATGATCCTTGTATTAGCTTGCGGTGTAAAGTAAGTGTGGTTTGGATGTTTTCAAAGCAAGAAACACGAAAATGGATAAAATTTCAATGTGTCAGAGGTCGTACATCACGGCAATGCCATCTAGGGTTTCAAGAGACTTGCGTAGAATCTACATTGCTTACAGAATTGTAGCAAGATTTGTAAAAGCTTTCAATGTAGAACGTCAAAATGTGCATACATGCATCTGCCAGGTCGTCTTAGTGTCAGCAATGCAGACGTGCATGTTGTTGCCTCACTAATGGATAGTGATCGATACTAAACGATTCGTGAGCTGGTCCGAAAGGCAGGATTTGAGCATTCGACTGTGCTGCACATTCTGAAGGAAATTCTTAAACGTGAAAATAATTCTGCACTTTCTACAGAACGTCCCTATCATTCTGCAGGACAATGCTCGGCCACATACAGCGCAACTGATGACTGATTTTGATCTATGGGGCTGGGAAGCATATTGCCATACAACATACTTCTCAGATCTAAACCCTTGTGACTTAATTCGCTTGATGAAGAAACTACCTCGTGGCACTCTCTTCAGAACTGTTCCAGAGATTTTTACAACAATAGACAGATCTATTCGAGCTATCAACAGAACAGGATCTGTTACAGGTGTTCTGAGATTTTCACATCGTTGTAAACGGGTTATACACATTGCTGACAAATATATCGAAGGACTGTAAAACATGATGACATGAATCAATTTTGTATTCCATCTAAATAAATCTTTGACACTATTAAACTTCCAACCCTCGTATAATATTTTTTTTAATATTACAGCTTGCCGTCAGGGATTGGCTGTTGTTTTAAACATCAGGGGATGTGTTTATTTATTAATTGAAAACCTTATTGATAACATATTTACTTGGTATCCCATGTACATATATTTCTGTAAAGTTTATAAGAAAATAATTAAAGTATATTATAGACAAAGAAATTTGTCATTGTGTTAGTCTATGACTTTTCGGAAAATGTAAACTTATATGTTGGGTTTGAAAAATCAAAATATGTTGTACGAAATTACAAAATTATCCATAATAACAGAACAACGTGTAGATTAACCATAAGATTGCCATTTCTCTAAAATAGAATAATTATTTCAAGAAAATACAAAAATTACACAAATAATGTTTTAGCAATACCAAAAAAATGATGCTATTGGAAAATGTGTTACTTCCAAAATATGTACGATTTCGAATATATTTTAACAATCATTATTATTATGTATAATAATCATTAGATTATGATCTTAATGATAATTAATTATATTACGACATATTTTATTATATTTTATTTCAATGGATACTTTTTAAAGTCTGGTAATTATCAACGTGATCAATTAGTCTGTCACACTTAAAATAACGTGTTTCATTTTAACTACATTTATTTTCTTCATAAAGAAATAATGGTTCATTAGGGAGTTGTGTTTTGTTCTTATCATTATTCTTATGATAAAACTTTATATATCAATTAAACATTGGATAAATAAAGAACAATTTGAGATGTATAAATGGTGATGTATAAATAAATATGATAGCTGTTATTTAGTCCCTAATACATTATAAAGTGTCATCTATCATTTGACATTCGTATCAGTTTGTGACTATTTATTTTATTGCTAAATAAACACCTTTCACATAAATTTGTCTTTAATTTATCATAATTGTTTTGAAAATAAATAAGCATTTTAACACTTTTTTAATATTTAAATAGGAATATATTGTAGCATTATCAAGTAAACGGTAATACAAAAGGTTAATTAAAGCTTTGTAATACACTCAATAGTCAAAACATTATGGCCACCTGTCAGTAACGAGCTGGCCCACCTTCGGCGCACAACACAGCTTCAAACCGCCTTGGAATGGATGCTACAAATCCTTGGTATATGGCCGGAGACAGTCTGTACCACATGTTTGAGACACGGTTAAGCGAAGCCGACATATTGCGAATTGGTGGTCTTTGAACTCTGTGCTGCCATCCTATGACATCCCAAATGTGTTCTATCGGATTGAGATTCGGTGCTCGTGAGGCGGCCAGAACATTAACTGGAATTCAGCATCATGTTCCTGGAACCACTTCAACGAAATTTTAGCCTTGTGAAACAGGGCGTTATGTTGTTGGAACATACCATTTCCTCCTCTAAAAACAGAGGCCATGTAAGGGTGCAACTGATCCGAAATGATGTTCAGATACTTTGTAGCATTTATTGTCTATTCTATTACATCCGCTGGACATTATCTTTTATTAAGATAAAATATAAACGTTTTTTACTGTCTCAAGAACGTCGTTCACATATTATCAAAGAAAATTTATGAATGCATAAAAGTTGTGGAGCATTACATATGCAGCAAACATAATGTGCATTATTTTAGCATCATAAGCTGCAACCGTAAGATCTTATACCCTAAATAAAAGCTATAAAAACAATATGCTCATCTAGCATATTATCATATATTCATGCATTGGGCAAACTACCTCTGCAATGTTTCATATATCAGTGTACAGATTCACCGACATACAACATTCCTGTAATAGATACATTTTCTCAGACATAATGTTTGGTATGAAGTTTTACTATATTGCCACATTTCAAAAGAAACTACGGAACTCCATGGCATAATGGTTAGAGTCGTGGGCTATGAACCGAAAGGTCTCCGGTTCGATCCTGAGTAAGGAAACATTTGTTTCCGTAATTTTATGTTTGATTTGTTAAGTTGTCAAGAAGACTTCTAACTTATGCTAATTTTCTGTTACATTACAATGTTTATAGAAGGTTCTGTTACCTTATAAAAGGCTCTGTAAAAACTGCCAGCTGCAGTTGGTGTTTGAGTACGAGCTAGGTAGCTTGGCCTTTAATAAACACTGTTATTTCTTAAGCCTGACTCTTGATTGTGTTTCACCTGTACTGTCATCCACGTGACAATATTTAATAAGAAATGTCTAGATTATATTTGCTTGTATTGCTTTAAAATAATGCATTTTCAAGGTCTTATCCTTTTGCTTTGTGCTAATCCTTTACATCAGTTTACTCTTCCTTTCGAATCTCCCATTCAGTATTATATCCTACTTTAATTAGTCTTTGTGTAGGGAAATACTAAGCAAAGTTTATGGCAGTAACACATAGCAGATCTGATGTACATCCAATGACAATTGGAGATTACAATTTGAAAATGTTGAAAAGTTCAAATATATAGGATCAGTCATAACAAAATATAATGATATTAAAATTGTAATTAGGAACAGATTAAATATGGCAAAAACACTTAGGCATAAAAACCAAAATTAATCTTTATAAAACTTTAGTAGAGCCAATAATTATGTATGGAAGCAAGTGTTGGACTACGAACAAATATGAGGAAAATAAGCTATTTTTATTTGGACTAAAAATACTAAGAAAAATATTTCAGCTGTAAATTCGGACAACCAAATATTGTGATAACTATAAAGATCTATCAATTAAGGTGGTTGGAACACATTTATTTATGCAATGACTTAAAACCAACAAGAAAGATACATTTCAAAAAGTTGATGGAAAAAGGAAAAGAGGTAGACTAAACAACAGGTGGATTGATATGGCTGAGAAGACGCTACATGAAATTGGAGTCAACTAGTGGTGAACTGTGGCGGCGTATGGTTCCAGATGGAAGAAACTTTTAGATACACCCTTGGCCTATAGAAGATGTAGTGCTACAGAAGAAGCAGGAAAATACTACCTTGTCACCTTTAAATCAAGCGAATTCATATGTTTCCTGCGATGGAAAATCAAAATTATTGTATCCAATTTTATTAGCAGTACATTTTATAGCATATGATTTTGTATATCTCCATAAATTTTTATTTTATTAAATCCATATTAGGTTTGCTAGGATTTTAAAAATATTTAAAAATGTTTCACTTCCTTAGAAAATAGATTATTTTTAAATCCAAGTTGAATCTATGAAACCGATCAAAGAGAGTTTTCAGGCACTCCTATATTTTTTAGTATTATGAGCATAATCTAACTAAAGAAGAAATGATTAAATGAACTTTAAAATTAAACAAAGTAAATGAGCTTTAAAAATATCCAAAGTAAATAAACTTGAATAATTCTGGAGCGAACTGTTGCAATCGAAAACTCGTATTTCTACATTTGATTGACTTTTTATGCTTCAAAATAAATATATTCAAACATTAAATGTATAACTTACTCAATTCTTAAACAGTTATTACTGAAATTAAAAGTTTATTAAGGTAAAAATATTTTGTATTTATAAAAATGAAATGAAAGCTCCTAAACACCGGTAATTGATTTAGGGTTTTCAGAATTATACATAATTTTATAAAATAAATAAACATATCATCATCTGTCATTTCCTTAGTAGAGATGTTCATATAATTTTCATATTATGTGCACAAATAATTGTTGATATAAATATTTGATTTAAATTACAAATTGATACAAATTAAAAATATTTTGTATTTATAAAAATGAAATGAAAGCTCCTTAACTCTGGTATTAATTTAGGTTTTGCAGAATTATGCATAATTTAATAAAAAAATGGACATATAAATATCATTTAATTAGTAGAGATGTTCATATAATTTTCATATTATGTGCATAAATTTTATTGATATAAATATTTGATTTAATTAATGAAAGTTAAAAAATGAAGTTGTAAAAAATGTACAGAAAATATGATATAGTATGAAATTTTTCTAAAGCATATTTTTATGTATGTAGAATAAAAAAAACTATTAAATGGCCACGAATTTCATGAAAAAAATTGATATATCTTACAGTATTTCTCAACTTGTCACTTCTAGTTTCGGAAAAGTTGGTAATATCGTTTCAACTTTCAAAATTCCCCGCCAAAAACATTTTTTCCCTAAATAAACATTTTTTTCGTAGCTTCTTAATATTTTAACCCCATAGAAACCAAAAATTCTACGCTTAGACTGAAAATGCGAGTGTATCGTAATTTGGCAAACTTCCTGAGTTTCAATAAGATGAATGCAGCTATAAATTACTCTGGATAAATTCCACTCTTCCGATATTTTTTTTTACTTCTTCTCTTTTATTTTTTGTTTCCAAAGCTTCTCTAGCAAATTGAAAATTATGGGAAATCTTCTCTCTAAGGATTATTATGAGTGTAATGTTTGCGGTAGAGATTGGATGAAAATTGCTTACAAACTATTTTTGGCTGTGTAATTGCCAAATTATAATTGCAATTACTATAAGGATGTAAACGGAAAATAATTATGATTTAAAACATTGAAGTGGAGTTTTTAAGTTTAAAAAATAGGAAATATGTGGTTTATTGAAAAGTGTTGCAGAAATTTTGTTGCTTAAACTATAAAGAGTTAAAAATGTTTGATACATGAACGTTCTCTTTTATATGTTTTCGTTAATTTAGTAATGTGTAATGGATTTGATTATCTACTATTTTTCTTTTTTTTTAAATTATATTTTTCCTTAAGAATAAGTATTTTTATAACGCTAGCACACCAATCACAAATATTTTTCACAAATATCTCTTTTATTTATCAGAATTTATTTTCGGGTAAGTCTTTGGTTTCTTCCGTTAGATACATATTACTACAAGTAATGAAAATGTTTGTTCTGAAAATTAAGCATAATAAAATGGTTTAATGAATGTTTAATATTAAAAAATCTATTTTTTTACAAAATAAAATTAACATTATATTCTGTAAGTGACTTAGTGAGGTGAAGGACCTACTATAATATTGAAGACATTCTATTTATATAATTCCCTAATCTGGAATATTAAAAACTTCTGAATAAAAGAACGATAATCATTCACAGACAGTAATACTAAAGTTATAATTAAAGTATAATCAAAGTTTTAATTGATGAAAATAAAATTAATTTCAAGAAGTAAATGTTATGGTAAGTTTTAGTGAAATAAAAGATATTAATTAAGTATTTTCTAATAAGGACTCTACCAATGTGAAAAACATATTTTTTTTCAGTAATTGAATTAAATCAGGCATATATATATATATATATATATATATATATATAGATATATATATATATATATATATATATATATATATATATATATATATATATACATGTGTGTGTATTTGTGTGTTCGTGTAGATAGATAGATAGATAGATAGATAGACAGATAGATAGACAGATAGAGATATATAGAGAGATAGAAAGAGCGAGTAAAAGAGAAAGAGAATGGCAAAAAGAACTTTTATTCAATTTGCAGTCTTGAGACCAACGTTGTGGAACACATTTATTGAACATCGAAAATCTTTGGTCAACCGGTTATCATTACGATATAATATTTCGGCTTCGAAAATCTCAGTATCTACACAGTTTTTGTCTATGTTAGATCCTTGAGTTGGCGAATCAAGTGATTTAAGAGACTAAAGATGGATCAGTAGTTATGTATTTACAAGTGTTTATTTTGGAAAGCTAGAGTGAATGTAGATCGTTTATGCTAGATTGAAAACCATACATACATTTAATTTCTGAAGAAGCGAGACCATTTTCCTAGGATAATTGAAAACTGTGGGTAGTAGACAGAAATTAGCATTTAATCCAGATTTATTTTTGGTAGTTTGGTGAAAAGAGTTTAATTAGCAGAACACTCATTTATATACATTTTTTGGCTGTTAAACTAGGAATTAAAGAGCAATGGGGATATATAGGTAGGAGTATATATATATATTTTAGTTTATATATATATATATATATATATATATTATAGGGTATTAATATTCTATATGTGTTATATATATATATATATATATATATATATATATGACATGCCTATGACAAGTCAAAGAGCTAATGTTATCTTGATACTGTCTATTGAACAGTCAACCATCTTATATTGCAGAGAGTAGCTGGGGTCCACACTCTAACAAAAATAGCTAAATATGGCCAATGTTTACACAGCAACCTGTTCTGAATTTGCTCTTTCTCAATTATTACTTTTCAAGCGCATTTAAATGGAGAGATAGCAATAATAAAAATGCAGTCGGCCGACATTGAAGAACACCGCTCAAGTCAAATTAAAATATTATCTCAGACCTGCAAAAACGAACATCTTTACTACTCAACGACAGACGAAGGAAAGACACAAAAATCACTCTGCTCGAACAGAGGTGCACCCAAGAGTGAAGACAAGAAGAATTTTCCCACTTACTCAGCGAATTCAAATGCAAGATAAGGAAAATCCCGGAGCCATTTGACGGCGACAGCTGGGAAACGGGTTCAATAGCCAGAAAAGTTACATCTACAGGTCAGAAAGCTATGGAAAGTGTATCGGAAGAATTTTAAGTCGAGGACACTCCTTTGATTAACACATTTAGAGGCTGGGAAAAGATTTTAAGGAATTAAAATGGGAGAGAGGATGTTTTTAAAGAAATATTAAAGTTAAATAATTTTTATATATTACACACACACACACATATATATATATATATATATATATATATATATATATATATATATATATATATATATATATATATATATATATATATATATAAATAGAGAGAGAGAGGGTTAATAGTTCATGCCAAGTCTATCATGGTTAATTCGTAATTTGTAACTGAATACACTACATATTTTGAGCAGTAAAACAGAATGGCACTTTATTGTACAAATATATATAATTTTCTTATTTAATTGGAGTCAATACAGCATTAACCACTTTTTTACATACTTTATTCAACTGTTACTCTTTTTGATTGTTTTTGTAAATAATAGTGCTTAGATAAACTAATTTCACCAGTGTATTCATGGTCAGGTTATAATAATTTGTCTCCTTCTTAGAGCTGATTTTTCTATTATTTAACAAACTGCTCGATGAAGTGTTTCGAATATATAATCCAAAACTTTACATAATTTCCTAATTTTTTTATGTAAAATAATTCACTATTACGTTGAAAGAATTATTTAGAATGTAAATAATACAATTTAAAATAAAAATTGTAAAAAAAGAGTTACGAATTATTTGTGAATCTAATAAGTTATGAATATTAATATAAGCAACTGTTTTGTGTATTTTAGAATGAAATGGAGTTTTTAAGGATGCTGAAGCACATTACAATTTATTTTTTAATTTATTATATATATATATATATATATAATAAACATAATTTTTATAAATTTTAATAGAAATGTAATATAGATATTACTCTTCATATTACTCTTCCAAATATTATGGATGTTTTACATACTTATACAAAAGTGTATGTAAATATGTATTAACTTACTATTTATTAATGAGTATTAATATTAAATTTACAATATTTAGCTGATTTTATTAAAACAATTCTTTAATAACTTATTTTTTATTCAATTTCCAACTTTCAAAATCATATCATCGCGTCTTTTTTTGTACGTGAATAATTTTAATATTCTAGTACAAAAAAATATTCTTACATTACATTGCTAAAACTATCTTCCTACATTGCATTAGTCTTACATTGCATTACTACATTGCTAAATCTATCTTAAAAATGAAAGTAATTCAATACAAATGAGAAGATTTTAATCATAAGAATATTCTTTATATACGAATATATCCGAAATTCTTAAGTTTTTAAATAATATTATGTTTTTTAACCATTTACCAAAGCCACCAATGCAAGGGGTACAAAAATAACTTTTTATTATAGCAATAAAAATTCATAATTTTCCTAAAATTATGATTTTTTTAAATTACTGATAAGGTATTTAATAAAAGATTAGCTGAACATATATAAAGGGCTATATTTTGTTTGAAAATCTTCCTTTTCTTAATACATTTGTAAATTAAAATCTATTTATGTAGCAGAAAATTATTTCCCTCTAAAACTTCCAGAGACTAAAGATAATTTTTTTCTCAAATATACATTTTTCAATACATGAAAAGAAAAGGAGAATTACTTAACTGGAAATTATAAAATTTCTGTTGCAGTGTATTGAAAATTAATACAATATAATTACATATCAATTATTTTTGCAATTATTGCTTTTGTTGCAAATAATGACGTGTGGATTTATGAAAAGGAAAAGAGAATATAAAAATATCTTTCCTACCACACAAAAAGCTGCTAAAGAAATTGCATCGTTGAGCGGCAAATATCGAAGATCGATAATATCCAATGACAAGATAAGGCGTAAGATTATTAGAGAGCGATTGGTCGATAGAGCTTTAGTAACACATAATGTATTTGCAGAAAGAATCGACATGTAATTAACTATAACAAATAATAACCTGCAATATGACATTTAAATTTTCGAATAAAGCAAGACCTTTGATAAAAAGTGCCATAAATATGTAGATTGAGTTCTTAAATAACTATTTTTTTATTATGTTTCTGTATTTAATAGACAAGGAACTTTCAATAGAATAGATATTAAAGTGAAACTTTTGTAATTGAATGCGGCTGCATCAAGTATAGCGATTATTCCTTTGTGAGAATTTCGAAAATCTACTTGTCTTATTGCAGAATTGTTCAAATAATTTTATATATTTAATTATAAAACTGACATAATGCTTGTTTTATGATATTTTATTAAGAATTGTAAACATGTGAATAATTTAGTGCATCATTTTTAAACTCTATCAAGCTGCTTTATAATTATTATGTGTTTTTTTCAATATTTTGCATATTTTCTTTCTCCATAAAAGACAGCAAAATATTATTTACAAACTGAGAACAATTGCCACCTTTTTACTATTTTTCTTCAAAGATCGTAAACACTAGTTTAAATGGGCATATAAATCTGAACTCTTCCTCTAGTGGTTATTTTATTTAGTTTAATTCAAGAGCATATTTTCTATTTGCCAGATATTGGCTGAAATTCTATATTTTTACATCCTTAAACTATGTAATATAAATAAAACACAAATGAAAAATAAATTTGTAGATTCTATTACCCTATCATGTTTATCATAACACATTGTTTTATATAGTGCATATAATTAAAGTACTCTATTTTCAGATTATTTTTTTCTGTAATATTCATTGAATATTTACAATATACTATTAATTGAGAAAATTAGTCACAGTTACTCTATTTTTTAATCCACAATCAGTAAGTTATATGATTAAAAAGCTACTGTAATCAAGTTATAGAGAGAAAAATAATGAGTTTACTACTATCAATTTTTGCCAAACACGTTATGAGTCAAAAAATATTTCCATATTATTTGTTCTATTTATTTTGTACAATATTCAAATATTCAAGCCAACATTTTATTATTAAAAGCAAAATCTTATCTTAAACATAATAATGACTGTATTATATGTTAGAGGAATGTACCTGCGATGATTTCAATAAATATAGTTTTAAAAAGTTAAAATCCATTACCTCAAAAGATCGTAATTTTATGTTTGAACTTTTAATATTCCCTAAAGAAGGTTGCTTGTATATAAATTTTTCTACCAAAATTTAAAAATCAGTTTTCCCATTTTTATTTTAATACTTTTGGAGATAATAAAGCAAATTTTGTGATTCTGAAAGGCTTTCATCATTGAATATTAAGATACAACTGAGTTTTATCACTTGTTATCTGGTGACAAACTGGAGACACAATGTATAATACGAGCAGTGTCTAATATAAATTCAATTGATAATTCTCAGGTAAATTCAAGAGTTGTTTCTATGTTTAAATGTTTAAGTGCCATTTGGAAACTCTTCTGTAAAATTTATAATACGATAATAAATAAGTCGAGAGCTACTCCTATTGTTAGTTTTTATTAAGGAACGGTTACAAAGCATCTTTGGTCTTTAAATAATATACCATGTTTGCATTCATTTTAATTACATTCGACAATATGTAATTAGCAAGGATTTTAAGATTTAAAGATCGTAATTTTATGTTTGAACTTTTAATATCACCTAAAGACGGTTATTTGTGTATATATTTTTCTATCAAAATTTAAAAATCCTGTTTTTCATTTTTATTTTAATAATTTTGTAGAAAAGAAAGGATGTTTTGTGATTTTGAAAGGTTTTCGTCTTCGGGTATTAAGGTACGTGAATTATTTTTGTCACCCAACTAGACAAACATCTAGTAACTAACTGAAGAAACAATGTATAATAAGAGCAGGGTCTAATATAAATTCAATTGATAATTCTCATGTAAATTCAATAGTTGTTTCTATGTTTAAATGTTTAAGTGCCATTTGGAAACTCTTCTGTTAAACTTTAGAATACGCTAATAAATAAGTCGAGGGCTACTCTTAGTGTTAGGTTTTATTTAAAAATGGTTATAAAGCATCTTTGGTCTTTAAATAATATACCATGTTTTCATTCATTTTGATTACATTAGGCAATTTGTCATTAGCAAGGATTTTAAGATATTCGAAATTCTTTAAACAACATTTTTAACCCCTTCCGGTATGATTTAATAATGAAAAACTGTGCATGAAATAACCATTTAATTTTTATTTAAAAAACTTGTTTCATTTTACAATTCTTACATATTCTTAATTAAAATCCACTTTTTACATAGTGTTGAATAATATCAGAAACAGTAAAAATAAGAAAATATCAAAGCAAAACATTAATAAGGTATACAGATAATAGTCTTCAAGCTAGTGGTACTTTTCAAAACAAAGTGCAAAGGAATTCTTAATTGTTTACACCGCCAAGTAGTCTCACTTTTAATTTGATTCTTGTAACACACACGGCATTT
>CM063509.1:114870240-114875240 GCA_032207245.1 Pardosa pseudoannulata
AAAATATTGAATGTTTTATATATCATAGCTTATGATAGCGACTACTCTTATCCAAAATCAATTCAACGTGTGTATATATTTAAGAATAATATTAGTAGCAAGACTAAATTTTAAATGCACTCACAATACTAATTTACTTGCTCAAAAATATAAACTAAAAAATTCATAAATCTTGATAGTTTATCTTGGTCTTTAAACACCTACTCTATAATTATATTTCGTATTTTTCGTACTTTCATATTATAGATTTGATATGGAATTATATAGAATTGTTATAGAATTGTATTTCATAATACAATTTTAACCCATTAACGCTCAAATATTTCTGATGACTATATATTAGTAAATACCTAACATAGAAGCTATTTTAGACACTTGGAAGTAAAACAAAATATAAAATTTAAACAATTTTAAATATGACATTAAGTCATCATTAGTGAGATATTTTAACACATAACAATCTTTAAAAAAAAGACTTCTGATATTTATTTGCTATCTATATGATAAAAGTGTTAAAAATGAAGTATTACAGATATGCTATTCTGATTTGACCGGTATACATTCAAATACCGGTCATAATATCCTATTCTAGCTGAAAATCTAAAATGACAAAATTATAGATAAGATCACATTTGAAAACTTGGGAGATTATTCATAAGATTAATATATATTTCCATTAAAAAGAAGAATCGTTTCAAAAAAGCAAAAACTCTACAAACCATTTTTTGACTGTCCTCAAATGAGGACGCTGGGTGTTAATGGGTTAAAGTTTAATGTAATCATAAACGATAACTGATTATTTTTTAAAATGATCTAAAGAGACAAAATGTTTTATTCTCTAAGAAACCAGCATTCTCCTTTTATTTCCTAGTCTTCTGGAGAAATTCTAAGTACCCAACGAAATACAAGAAAACATTCGAGGATAAAAGCTATGGTAATAATAAATGTGAATAAAGTCAGAAATACACTTGAACTATTCGTTTTAGTAAATTCTACCTACATTTATTGAAACTTAATATGTCTTATTTCCAAAGAAACGTTTTCATTAATTTTCATTATCGTTTCCCAGAAAATATTTTAAAGCAATATTTGTAGTATTATTTTTTCTTCTCATATCAAATTCAGACTAGTTTTAAATTAATTATCTTTCTTGAAGAAAATGAAGTAATTTAGATATGTGGATATAAATATATATTCTTTGTAAAGCAAACAATTAAGGAAATATAGTATTATCTGTAATTCAAAAAATAAAATGTTTAAACGTATTTACTCCTTGACATACAATAACGTCTGAGAGACGTCAGTCATTTCATGTGTCAGTGTAGTCTTTGACGTCTTCGAGACGTCAAGAACAGACTCCGGCAAACATGTATAGCATAATATTAAATCATTTAGTTATTTAACTCATGCTTTGATTCTTTTTTTATTATAATGTTCAAGATATCACTTGCCTTAAAAATTTAAAGCGAAATAGCATAGAAGTCTAAAAAACGTCAATACCTGTTTCATACTCTTTTAAAATACTAATTTATTTTATGATGTTAATTAATTATTGTCCATTTACTTTATGTAGTAGCATATAGCCCGTCATATGACGGGATTAGTAAACTTTTTATTTCTTCGAGAATTATAAAGTACCCTAGAAGGCAGGTAAAAAAATGGTTTGCCTTTTGGGGGGAGAATTATTTGGTACACGCTCAATAATTTGTTTATCTTGAAACTCCTCTAAAGTATCCCGATACAGTGAATGCAGATTAGAATCACATTGAATTAATGCAGTCAAACCATGTAGTTATACATAAAGAACAAACTCACAAACGGACAAACTTTTTAATTTTCAAAGATATATAACTTAAAAGCTAGATATTTATTAGTCCGTGAAATAGACTCCTAGACTTTAAAATTTAAATTTAAAATTATTACATACATAACTAATGTATTATTTAAGCCAAATAGAAAAGAAAATTATTTACGTAATATCTAAGTTCAGTAATAAAACGTATGAAAATAATGCAGACGATATTTAAATAATTTAAAATAAGAAATAATTAAATGATATGGTTAAAGGAATGACGTCATAATGCTAGAAAAAATGGTATTTTTACATATTTATTATGTGTTAAACTTAACCGCCTGCTCTTAACGGGAGAACATATGGCTTGAAATAATGACATTAAACGCTCGAAAAGAGGGAAAGGGTTGGATTTCTAAATATTTAAAGACTTGCTTTGAATTTTCCTAACTCTAACTCATCAAGAATCTGAATATGAATGCCCGTATCCATTACAGGTCCTTATCCCTATCCATCCATACACCTTCATAAATTCGAGGACAGACGGACAGATAATTTAAGCTATTATTATATAGGGCAGGGGTCGGCAACCTGTTTGTCCTTAAGGGCGCAATACTAAATTTGAAAATCACCGAGGGCGCATATTTTACAGATAATCAACAGGTATAAATAGGCATAAAAAAACAGATTTTTTATAACTTTATTTTGTTGGTGGCATACATAATGATACATATAATTCAGTGTGAAACTTGGGTGTCCATATTTTCAGCTCATTTCTTATAATTGGGGATTGCAACGTGTTTATAGCTGAAACTATTTCTTTTTTATTTTTAAATTCTTCAAAAAGTGAATCAGCAGCTTCTAACATGGCTTCTTTCACTATTTCTCCATCTGTAAATGGTTTTTTATTCTTAGCTAGCAAATGCGATATTTTATATGACGCGATCGTTGCTGCTTTATGTTGTTGCAGTGGTTTAGTAAAAAAACTTTGCTGGTTAGTTATTGAAGATTTTAAAGAAATAATTTTTTCCTTCTAATTTCAGAGTTCTTTGGATAGTCACTATCAAAATTGGTATGAACGGTCTTAAAATGTCGTTCAATATTACTTTTCTTGGGAATCGCAACACTATTATTACACAACAAACAAATACACTTCCCTTTGTAATCAACGAAACAATATAGATGTTCCCATTCATCGTTAAAATAATATGTTCTTTTTCTTTTACATTTATCCATGAAGGGTTTTGAAAGAAAAGAATTATTTCGGATTACTTGGTAGTTTTAAATGCATGGTCTACGCGTGGTCTATTCGAAATACGATCACACACTAACAAAAAATACGTGTGTGTTATTAGATACGCTCAAGGTTAGCAAACTGCTAATCTATGCACAATCCTAAACTCAACTGACTACTTGCTGTATATCGCCGTTTGACAAGAGTAAGTAAATCGCTCTGGCTATCATACATTTACATTAGTCCAGCGAGGGCGCATTAAAAATCGATCGGGGGCGCCATGGCGCCCGCGGGCGCCGCGTTGCCTACCCCTGATATAGGGGATGATCAACATTAAATGTTATATAGTAATATAAATTTTAAAGTAAAATTTTATATTTTTCCAATTTGCACAAGACTGTTCAAATAAACTTAAACTAATGGTATTTTTCAGCTACATTAAATTTCGTTTCCTTTCCGTATCAAGGGGATAAGGGGTCATGCACATCTTAAAAAATAAAAATTTTAAAATTATTATTCTTTTAAACTTCATATCTTAAAAATTACCAGCTTTACAAACACGTCTTATTAATATAGATAGGACGAATTATTATCTTTACAAACATATCTCAATTTTTGAAACGTAAAAATACATTTGTTAGAAAATTTTAAATAAGAGACACTTTGTTATCAAAACTAATATCAAGGCAAACGTGCATGGTTACTAAAAATATATTTAAGTTTAAGACAAATTTAATGTTATAAAACATACTATAATATCTCAAAATAACTTTGAAGCTAAATTTATACATGCTTAAAAACATATATATATATTTAAAAATATATTTGAAAAAAAGTGAATTTTTATTTAAAAATTAAACACTTCTCAGTACAAATAAAAACATATTTTGGGAAATATGCAAGAACATTTAGATTCAATCGGTAAAGAATACATTGCATACAACTAGTAGACCTGTAAACAATTCATGAAAAAATATTAAAAACCTTTTGAGATAACATGCACGTTACATGAAAAAACAACAATTTGAGTTCAAATTTTTTTACAGTGAACAGCTGACATGCATTTATTTGTAACTCCTCTCAATATTTTAAATTTTTAACTTGGAATATATTAAATTGTTTAAAACTGAATTCCTTTTCACATATATTTTTCCTGAAATACCTAATATTTAGTCGATTTAGCAGTCATATGACCCGTTAATGTCACTTCTTAATATTATTAAAATTTTTAATGTAACTATTCTATGATTTTTATATTTCCTTAGAATGATCTTTGTCTTACTTGTGTTGAACATATTTTACATAGTAATAAAATTGATGATTTTAAATAATAAATTTAAATCAGATATACATTTAAATTTAAATTATATATAAATTTAAATGCCATTATTTTCTACGTATAATCCTGTGTAACATTAAATATCATGATAATTAAAGTAACCAAAACTGAAGACTACATATAAAATGATTTTAATTAGCTATGTTATCAAAAAAGATTTAAAACTTTCAATAACATAAAATTGAAATAATACTCTGGTATACTATTACGTACCTAACGCTTTCGTCAGTATCACGATAATTATAGCTTTTTCAAAATATATAAAATCAATAAGTATTATTAATAAGTCCAATATTAATGGTAACGGAAGATAATTAAATTATGCCATATCAATAAATAATTTTGATTTGATATTTAGCAGATTATTTGCATCATAAAATTCATATATAATAGAATGTGTAAAATATAGAACCTGACACTTTTTATTATTCTTTTATCAATTTAAAGAAAATCGATGAGGATAAAATGTACTTAAAGATGATTAAATATAAGTAGAATCTAATTATTTTTTTAAAAAATACACTATATATTTATGCCATTAATAAATAAAGTATATAATTAGTGTGTATTTAAGAATATTGATTATGATACTCAAAACATTTTTGGTAAAGTGAGTGATATATATTGAAATTGAT
>CM063509.1:114887740-114890240 GCA_032207245.1 Pardosa pseudoannulata
ATTTGCACCAGTGGCATTACACCAAATTATATTCACAATTCAATCAGATGTAAATATTCAACTATTCTATTTATATTTCCTTCACCAAAAGTTTCATATTTCATATATTTAAAATGTATGTAATAAACCGAAATGCTGTCGTAGTGACTTAATTATTAATATAATAGAAGAATTTCCATTTAGAATAGTATTATTAACAAATGAATTAGATGCTTTGAAAATCATACTATTTCCGACATAATATTGAATAAACCATTTTATTCATTAATATAAAAGGAATACAATGGTTATTGAGGGTTATACATTATAACTCAATGAAACAGAGTTATTTAATTTCAACCAAATGCCTCCCACTTCATAATCCACGTTATCTTAATTATAACATATTGCGTAAAATGAATAAATTTCATTATTAAGTTTAAGAGTGAATTCAACTCATTTAAATCTCCATAACTATCTCCATTGTAGGATTATTCCGAACCGCATCAAGAATTTAGTATATTTTCCATAAAATAGTTTGTAGGATCTGAACTTCCCTGGCAGTTATATATTACGAATTCATCAGGCTACTGAATAACTTACACCTCCGAGATTAAACTGAATGACTAATTAAAAGTTTGACTGTCAAATAATCTCGTAGAGGTCGCAATCAATTGGTTGTCCCATTCTAATGCTAACACAGGTTTCAAAGCGACGATGTTGGCACTATTTGAACCAATAAACGAATAGGCAACTGCATATCAATGGCCTTTTCATAATGTCATTTGAGATAGAATAAATAAATAAATACACTGACATCAATATGATTATATTCTATTTATTTAACGATCCTGTCTAGCGCACTTCACATTTAAAATTAATACGCAATTATCTAATCATTAAATATGTTCTTATATGAATAATTAAGTTCTTAACAAATTTAAAGTATCATTGACGAGTTGAGTTTATGCAATAATGTAGTGTCATGTATTTAGTCGCAAGTGATACGAAAATGAGTTTTGAAGAGGGATATTTTTCAAAAGCTGACATGTTTCTGTTGCTTTGGTAATTATATAGCCAATATATTTTTAACAATTTCTTTCAGATAAAGAAATATTTTAGATGTAACTTTTGTGTTTATATATTGATTGATCCTAGATGTTACCCAATGAAATGCTTACATATGTGTTAATTAAACATTCATCTCCAAGAATAATTGAGCATAAGTAGGCTTAATACATTTCTTAAATGCTAATTATAAGAAAATAATACAATATTTAATTCATTTTATGTTTTTTATCTTGATATAAACGAAATAATTATAATTTATTATATGTACATAAATATTTAAATATCAGTTTAGTGATGTCAAATCAAAGTTCTAGAACAAAACAATTTTTAAGCTACATTCTTTACAAATTATATTTTTATGATTGGATTAGGCAGATAGCTGTGTGCTTGTATCTAATTTTAAAATATACTAATAATTCAGCTTGTTGATGTTTAATAATATAATACTGTGATGATTCGATATCCCTGTAACAAAAAATGAATTTATATAGCTTTACCTAGCCATTTTTCTGAATAATGCTTTTTCTTATGTGGGAGTCATACTATAATCTCATATAAAATTTGCATTAACTAAGATTTAATTTGTCATACCATAAATCTTTTATAGAATGCTGCTGAACATCTGATACCATGTACTTATTTTCCTACTATCGAAAGTATAGATTTGTTTATTTCTAGATTTATGTTATGTTGTTGTAAAGAGTAAAAAAAGTAAGATATTTATTCGGTTTTATGTAAGGTATCTATTGGGTTATCTAAATTATCTATCGGGTTTATGTTGTACATCATTGGTCTGGAAAAAATAATGCATTAATGTGCCAATTCTTCGAGAACGTAAATCAAAGCGTTTCGAACAAATTTGGCTTTCACTTTTTCATGCAAGTACAACAATCTCTATCTCTCAAGACAAGATTATTAAAATTTATCCAAATTTATCCATTATAAGATTTTTATTTATCCCTGGAATGTCTCTACTTCATTCTACTATGAAATAGCACCCTGGAATTACTGTAGTTTGAGTAACTCAAATAAGGTATTGGAACGGTTTTAAAGTTCATTTCTATATCCTGCATCATTAGTGAATTGAAGTAACATTTTTTGGTTTTATTTAATATGTTCATTATAACGAGACTGAATCCTCCGATAATTGTGTAAAATGTAAACATTAGAGCTAAACATTTGTCTATGAGACGACAATAGTTATAAAAACGATAGTTATAGAATCTTTTCAGGAAAAACAAAACTTTGTTATATGTAGTTAATAAGGTCATATGGTGGTACTATATGATATACTTCATTTCATGTTTTTGGAGTGAAAGTTTAAGGGTTATTTCCTAACACATTCGTGTAGGACACGAAAGGGTAGCAATATGGGCTTGCATATACAGTTGTCATTATACATGTACTTTATTATTAGTGATATTACCGCAAACACTATAAATTACCTTAT
>CM063509.1:114895240-114902740 GCA_032207245.1 Pardosa pseudoannulata
TCAGATTTCAAAATATTTTGAGATTTCTAATTTCATAAAACGTATGCAGAACATTAATTACCGTGTTTACATGCACCATGTAAAAGGAGTAAAAAAGAATATATAAACATACCTCCACAATTTCAAATTTTAAAATTTGTAATTTGTATTTGTTTTAATCACCTTTGCTTCAAAAAAATAATCATACTCACACACATTGCAAATTTCATACCATTTAATTTCGATTATAGCATGGGAATTTATCTTGAACACTGTTTTTTGCTTATAGACATAATAACATTATTTACGAATTAAATGCCATTCAATTTCGATTATAGCATGAAAATATATCTTTAACAAAATTTTGTACTCCACAAATCTATTCACACTTTACTAATTGCATACAGTTCAATTTCAATTATAGCCTGAAAACATATCTTTAACACTATTTTGTGCTTCACAAATATACTCAGTTTAAAAAATATATATCCTTCAAATTCAATCATATCAGATAAATATATATTTAACACTGATTTTTTTTTGCTGCAAAAACTCGTCTTACTTTTAACATACTTATTACTTTACACAGCATAACTTTAATATATTGGAACTACTGATTTATAATTAATATCTTATAATTTACAGATATAGATTCTTATTATCTTATATTTTGCTATTAATCTGTTAAAAGTAAGGATATCGGAGAGTGATATTTTTTGTAAATAATATTATCAAAACTCCAATAGTTACACAAATTCGGAAAAATTATTGTGTACGAATAATTTACATATTTTAACTAAAACAGGGAACTTAAAAATGTAAATCATATGGGAAGAAGTAAAAATCTACTTATATAATTTTTCTTGTCACACACTCAGGAACTAAGTATATATGAATAAGTATGGTATTAAATTTGAATATGTTTTTGTAATTTCATTAAGTTTATCGTTAAATGAATGCACTACTCCTATTACCATTTTCTTATTGCTTAATATACTACATATACATAGGTACTTTAAATAAAGTTCTGTAAGTGAAGAATATAAATTAAAAAATTATCAGTTATCCATTTAATTAATATAAATATAGATTTTTACTATCTTATATTTTACTATTATTCTGTTAAAAGTAAGGATATTGGAGAGTGATATTTTTGTAAATAATATTATCAAAACTCCAATAGTTACACAAATTCGGAAAATTATTGTGTAAATTTATACCTTTGAACCTTTAAAAATCACAGTATTCACGAATCACCTTAGGAAGTAGGCAAAATGCTGATCTCTGGTCACTAGGTGCTATTTTTTTCTTACCTTTTAAGTTGGAATGGGGTTGATTCCATGAGTTTTCACTTTAAAATCCCATATATATTTTTTATCTTCCTTTCACCACTGACAGTGTGTTAGAATCTGAGATTTATAATGTAGTAATTCATAGTATATTTCTATAGATGAAAAATAAAATTAAATTGAATATTATCTGAATAATTAAATACATTTTTAATCTGTTGTTAAACATCTCTGCTGTTAAATTAATCTGCTGTTAAATATTTTTATGCTGAATTGTTAAAAAAAATTAAGAATCAAATTCAAAAACCTTATTACGAAGATAGCTGTTTATATAACATTTAAGAAGCATATATTCTTATGCACCAATAAAGCGTCAAGACCACTTATACCGAATATTTTCGTTGAGATCTGATATTTAAAAATTAACTCAGGACATAAATCTTAATATTTAACAATAAAAATACATACCAAGCTTCTTGTTGACAAGTGACGTCTTATTGGCGACCAGAATACGTTTGATATCACACAATATTAAAGATTTCAGTAGTAAAATATATATTCTTTAAAATTTTACAAGTTCTCAAAAAAAGTAAAGATATCGGAGAGGGATGTTTATGTAAATTATATTCGAGATGATCCAGGAACCATTTCTGAAAATTCTTATGTAAAATCATAACTTTGCACCCTTAAAAATCACCGTCTTCAAGAACCACTTTAGGAAGTACGCAAAATGCTAACCTCTTCTCACTAGGAGCTCTTTTTCTTCATTTTGAAACTGGGAAGGGATTGACTTCATGAGGATTTACTTCAAAACCTCATATATATTTCCCCACATATATCTTCATTTCACAACTTACAGTATGTTGGAATCTGATATTTATAATATAATTTCATAATATGTTCTGATCGAAGACAAATATATTTAAATGAAATATTATCGAAAACATTAAATGCGTTTTTAATCTGTTGTTTCACAATCTAAAATAGTTTAATCGTGAATTCTGAAAAAAATGATGAGAATCAAAACCAAAACCTTATCACGAATATAGCAGTTTATGTAACATTTAAGAAGCACATATTTTTATGAACCAATACAGCATCAGGAGCACTTATGCCGCATATTTTCGTAAGTTATTGACCTCGAAAAGAAGTGTAATCGCATAAAACATGAACCAGATGCGTATACTGAATAAAGAGGGGAAAAATTGCATTGTTACCCATAACAGTTTTCTTCGGAGTTCTCAGGAATTCATGATAAACATAAATTTGTAATATCCTTACTCAGCCTGTTTCAGAAGCTGTTTTTGTCATACCTACCCAGCAGAATTCAATTTTGATAATAGAGGTTAAAAACACCTTGTTTGATGCTGTGCTACGTAACAAGTGTTATTGTATGTGAGGTAGAAAAAACTTATTTTTCTTTTCTTCTTAGAAATTTTATCTCATAACAAGTAGGTACACTTTTTCTCCTTGTATGGAGGGGTTTGCTTTAACAATTAGTTTTAAATATTAATGTATATACATTAATAGTATAATACATTTTTATTATACGTTATTTAAAGAGATGTGAAAATATGTTTTAAAATCGGATAATATTACATGTAGCACAATTTTATCTAAAAGTTTTGTATAAAATATTTTGTATATGTGCTGATTTTATTGGGATGTGTGTAATGTTTTCTATTGTTTTTTCTGCTAATTGCATCTTTTTAAAGAAATAAGCAGATTCATCTATTTTGAAACTAAAATTACTTTTCTGAAAATATTTATCTCCCAAGGAGAGTATAATGATTAAAAAATGTTCATGAAAAGCCGAAGAGAGAGATAATAGTTATAGAAAAAAACGTTTAGTACTGAAAAAAAAAGTTTGTAAATTTATCTTAAAAATCCGAAATTCTTTAACTGTAATTAAGGTGTTGTTAGGAATTTGTTAAACTACTTTTAGTCAGTTGTAATAAACCTTTAAATGTATTATAACATTCTACAAATTATTGGTAATTATTTTAGGATTAAAATGCTTCATCAATCGACATGTCAGAAGCATAACTACAAATGGTATAAACCTGGCAATCTTCAAACAGACGATGTGCTGATGATGAAATAGTCAATAGAGAATTTAGTTTCTTAAGTGTGTTTGGACTATTTTAACGTTTGGGATCTCCGATTTTAAAAATCTGGAATACTAGAGTTTTGTGTCAGAAAATACTTTCTAGATATCATACAATTGCTCAGAATTGTATAAAGAGTACAGAATTTTATGATCCTACATACTATCAACTCTACTATTCAATGAAATAATTATTTAATATACTATTACATTTATCCTAACAACTTGAAACAATATAAAGTGTCAATGCTTTTTTATTACTTATATACATGTAATAGAATATTCATGTGATATCTTGAAGATTATAAATTAAAATCAGTATATATATATATATATATATATATATATATATATATATATATATATATATATATATGTATATATATATACTGGGTGGTCTAAAAGAAACTTATCCTGTGTATGAAATCCTAGTAGCTTAACTATTCAACAAATCGAAATTAAATTTTAGATATTAGAATTAGTTTTTTGAATTTGTGCAGTTACGGTTACAGAGACAAACTTTAATTTTTTTTTAAATTGCAACACCCACTTTTTTCATGCAGAAATTGTCCCGAACATAGAAAAACCTTCAATGGCGTTAAAAACAGACACGTATGAAGTAAATTGGTACTTCAATATATATATATAGTAGATAGCTTAAACCATATGAAAAAAAACTGTGCAATTACAGAATTAGAATGCCTTGCAATAATTGATGCCATTGATAAATTTCATTAATATTTACATGGGAAAAAGTTCACAATTTATTCGGATCATTCTGCATTACAATATCTTAAGAGTGTTAAAAATTTAACTGGGAGACTGTTCAGATGGTCATTAGAACTTTCAATGTATGATTATGAAGTAGTGTATATAAAAGGTACTAGCAATCACGAAGCTGATATGTTATCGAGAAACCCAATAAGTCATTTTGTATCACCATACTGTTATTTTTTAAGCACTGATGAAATTATTGATTTTCAAAAATCTGATAATGTAAATGGTAAACACTTTAAAGAATATGATGGTGTATTAACTGTACAAAAAGAAAAATTTGGTAAAAATTGTGGTACCACCCTCACTAAGAACAAAATTGATTAAGTTAGCCAATGAAAAATTTGGTCACCCAGGTGTGAAGAAAATGTAAAGTCTAATCTCTCCTATTTATTTTTGGCAAGACATAATCATAGACATTTCAAGTTATGTAAAATGTTGTACAACCTGTCAAATGAACAAAACACAAAAGAAATTTGGACTAATGGAAAGTGTACCCATTGCAAATGAACCATTTGATCTGATTTCTATTGACACAATTGGTGGGTATAATTACTATAATTCAACAAAGAAATATCTTCACCTTGTAATTGATCATGCCACAAGGTATATTTGGACTTTTCCTTCAAAACGTGTAACCAGTGAAACCTATGCAAACTGTTTAAAACAGATTTTTTAATATTCAGACCCCAAAACAAATATTAAGCGACAGAAATGCAGCATTCACATCCAATAGATTTAGGAAATTTTTGCAACATAATAATATTAAACAACTTTTAACTTCTGCACATAGACCTCAATGCAATGGAAAAAATGAAAGATGTAACGGTACAATAGTAGCGAAATTAAAATGTTAGGTAAATTCATTATCCAGAAAAATTCCATGGACTAAAATTTTAGAAGTAACTTTCGAATATAATAATCAACGTCATTCAGTAACTGGTTTTCCACCTGCTTACCTGATATTTGGAACATTGCTTTATAAATAACCGTTACCTAATCGAGTAACTTTAAATTATCCTTCAGTTAATAGAGCTAGACAAATTGCAATCCAAAGGACAATTCAACACCATAAAATTAATAAAGCTAGGTATGACAGACACTATGTAGACACAAATTTTAAAATTGGAGATTTAGTAATTTTTGAAGAATTTAAATATCCAAATTAAAAAAAATTAGATCCACCATATTCAGGCCCATATGCTATTTTGTTAAAAAAATATCAAATGTGAATTTTGAGATTACAAAGGCAAATCAATATACAGGTAAACAAACTGATGTAGTTCATTCTACAAGGCTGAGACATTTTAACCCAGCAAACAAATTTCAAATGAAACAATAATGTGATGAAACAACTGAAATTTTTTTATCATTGTGAGGGGGGAAATATACTGGGGATTTATAGAATGGTGTTGAAATTTTTGAAATTGTGTTTTGATTTAATTATGATTTTAATATTACATAAATTCTCTTTTTTTTAAACTGAAGATGTTTTGATGCACCATGAAGATGTATAACTAATTTTGTTCATCTATGGAGTCAACTTTATTGCTGATTTTGACATAAGAACTGATAATGACATTATGTTTTGAATTTTGTTTTATTTTAATTAATTAAGGTTTTCGATTGTGCTGTTGTTATAATTAAGTTGATTTTTTTGCTATCATTATATTTTTTATAATTAATTTTAATTGCCCAGAGATTTTCTGTACTAAATTTAATATGCCTAGGAAGAAAAACATCCCCGAAAAACCATACTACTTTTTCCATTAGGAAAAAAACCTAATGACATTAAGATTGATGACTTTGTAACCGACCTGGCCTGGATGAAGGTTCCCAGCCAGAAAACGTCCAGGTTTTTGCCCTTTATACAACCCTACGTCCCGCCTAGGAGTGTGTACCCTAAGTGCCCCTCATCACACATGACAGGATTTTGTCCTTGTCATGATTCAATTTGCGACTGGTGTGTGTTGACATGGAATGTCACCCACCAACAGCACGTCTTCTGGGGAAGAAAAAACAACCTACACAAACAGACACAAACAAGAATCACACACCTGTTTTAAACAGAATGTATACACTATTGTAAACACTATATTGTTTTTATCTTACTTTTTGCCACATAATGAGTGATTTTCATTATGACACCTTTTTTACTTTTGAGATTATAAGTTACTGAGTGATTTTTGAGATAAGTACTATGATGAAAGTTTGTTATAATATTATTTTTGAAATAGATTGAAGTTGTCGACATATGATATATTTTGTATTTTGATGAACCAACGAAAAATAACAAATGAAGTGAGATTTTGTAACAAAATTAGTTTATGATGTTTGGTGAAAAGAGATCTCAACACAGTGTACATTTTTATCAAACCTAGGTTCCTTTTTAGATTTTTATTTACTTTTTACTGTATTACATAATTATCATACTATTGATTTTGATAAGAACTCAAGGACATTACCCAATACTGATGGACTGTGCTATAAGAGAAACTATTCACAAATTCATCTGTTTTGTTTTCACCATATATTAGTGATATTTTGATGTGTTTTTTAATCTCTTATTATCTTCATACTGTTAAAGTTATTTTGGGAGCTCCTAAGATTGTTTAACCCAAGGCGTTTTCTATAACAAATATAGTATTATTAGTAACATATGTTATTCATCTTCAACCATATATTCCTAAGTTCCTGTTCTTTTTATAATTGTTGTATAATGTGTCTAATTTTCAGGAAGGTTTTTTGTGATTTAGGTAATTGTGTAAAAGACTTTAATCATTTTATAGCACCATCATAGGGTGATTTTTATTACTTTTGAAATTTTTGTCAGTTATTATAATATTATTTTGTGAAGGAGCCACCTGCTCTGACTGAATTAAGTAACTTAAATTTATTATTTTTGGGGTAAGTAATTATATGTTTTTTAAAAATTTTAGGGTCCTCTGAAGACTTGCTGGTCAGGAAGGGCCCTCCTGCCTGTGCAAGCCTTCACGGGGAGGGGGGAAAATTGTCAGGATTTAAAATATAGAGTAATTTAAGAGATTTAATTAGGAATTCTTTTAATGGGAGTAACGCGCCTCGAGTTATTAGCCACATAAATACGGCTCACGCGCAGTGATATGGGCAGAGAGCAGTATGCACTGTCCACGTTCGGACCTGTAGCTTCTCGAAGCAGTGAAAATTGCCTTTGTTAGCAGCTGGAAGCCAATATGAGATGCCATTGTTGAGTAGAGTGTGGGTGAGTTTTAAATAAAGATATGAAGCTGATGTCAGGACTCTATTGTCGTATACTGGGACCCTGATATATATATATATATATATATATATATATATATATGTGTGTCTGTG
>CM063509.1:114905240-114912740 GCA_032207245.1 Pardosa pseudoannulata
TACTAAAAATGAATAAACTTCATTATTATGTTTAAGAGGGAATTCACCTCATTCAAATCACCATAACTATCTAAATTGTAGGATTATTCAAAACCGCAGCCAGAATTCATCAAATTTTCCTTAAAATAGTTTGTCCGGTCTGATCTTCGCTGGAAGTATATATTACGAATTCATCAGGCTACTGAATAACTTACACCTGAGAGATTAAACTGAATGACTAATTAAAAGTTTGACTGTAAAAACTTACACCTGAGAGATTAAACTGAATGACTAATTAAAAGTTTGACTGTAAAATAATCTCGTAGAGGTCGCAACTAATTGGTTGTCCCATTCTAATGCTAACACAGGTTTCAAAGCGAAAATGTTGACGCAATGTGAATCAATAAATGAATAGGCGACTGCATAACCATAACCTCTTCATAATGTCATTTGAGATAGAATAAATAAATAAATACACTGACATGAATATAATTATATTCTATTCATTGAACGATCCTGTCTCACGCACTTCAAATTTAAAATTAATACGCAATTATCTAATCATTAAAAATGCACTTATATGAATAATTAAGATCTTAACAAATTTAAAGTATCATCGACGAGTTGAATTTATACAATAACATAGTGTCATGTTTTTAGTCTCTGATGATACGAAAATGAGTTTTGAAGAGACTAATTTTTCATAAGCCGACAAGTTTCTGTTGCTTTGGTAATTATATAGCCATAACTAAAAAATATATATTTTTTTATTTTATGATATTTCGAATCATATTTAATACATAAAGATAGTTTTAAGAATTTATTTTCAAAAGATTAAAATTTTATATTATTGTAATTTTTATATATTATTTGATCTTAAATTTACGCGATGAAATGCTTACTGGAATGGATATTAAATATTCATCTTAACAAGATGTGAGCTTCAGCAGGATTAATACATTTCTTAAATGCTAATTGTAAAAAATAATATGTGTTTTTGATTATATACTTCCACCTTAAAATAAACAATATAATTATAAATTATTACATTCATAGAAATATATAAATACCAGTTTAATGGTTTCAATCAAAATTGTAGAACAAATCAAACAATATTTACGCTTTATTCTTTAAAGATTATATTTTCATGTTTGGATTAGGCACACAGCTGAATGCTTATATTTAATTTATAGATTTATTTATTTCTAGATTTATGTAATGTTATGAAAATTAAAAATAATAATAATAATATAATTATTCTATTTTATGTGGAGTATCTGTATTGTTTATGTTGTAGATGTTTTGTCTTGAAAAATAATGCATTGACATGACATCACTTCAAAAGCTTTAGTATACAAGTTCAGAAGAAATTTGACTTTCACTTTTTCATGCCATTACAACAAAGTACAAACTTATTGGGCTTTAAAGACCTTAATCTAAGAGTATTAAAATTTGTCCAAACTTTCCGTCGTAAGGGTATCTATTTATCCGTGGAATGTATCTATTCACATTCTACTATGAAATAGTAAGCTGGAATTACTGTAGTTTGAGTAACTCAAATAAGGTATTGGAATGTTTATAAAGTTCATTTCTAAATCTTGAGTCATCAGTGATTCGAAGTCACATTTTGCGGTTTTATTTATCATGTTCATTATAAAGAGACACAATCCACATGTAAGGATGTAAACTGTTAAAGTTAGTGGTAAACATTGGTCTGTGGGAGGAATGTAGTTTTAAAAACAATACTTCCGGAAACTTTTCTGGGTTTATGCTATTGCGAAGGTCATATGGTGGTACCATATGACATACTTCATTTCCATGACATACTATTATTTCCTATTAAGGGAGTGGTAGTTTAAAGGTTATTTCCTAACACAATTGTGTTGGAGGCGAATTATTTTTGAGATGGAAATAGCATTCTAGGGTTAAATATATAGTAATATTATGCATGTACTTTTTTATTAGGTATATTAACATAAACACTATAAATTGCCTTATATGATTTATTTACTTTTATAGTTCAACTCAATTTAAAGATATCTTTCTGCTTTCAGAAATAAACTCAAAATTTACTTTTGTATCCATAACGAAGATAACAGCTGTTCCGTTACCTCCCTATAAGAGACATTTAACCCTTTGACTGCTCATCCCGCGATTTCCACGGGCAATTCTAATGTAGTAAAATTTGCTCATACCGCGAATTTCACGGGCATATGTTTTTCTTCCTTTTTTAAGAAGCACATTTCGCCTTTTCACCGTTTAACCAGTGGAATAAATTATATACAGTATTACATAGTAAATTAATAAATAGAATTATATGACTAGAACTATAGGTATATTAGATAATAGAATTATAGATAGTATGCTTAGATATATATATATATACAATATACAGTATTAGAATTATATACAGAATATAATATTATAAATTATATACAGTATTAGATATTAAGATAGGTAATAAATATAATTATATGACTAGAACTATAGGTATATTAAATAATGGAATTATAGATAGTATGCTTAGATATATACGTAAACTCTGCAACAAAAAAATACGCAATTTTTAAAAAGATCTCCTTTTACAAATTGACCAGTCAGAGGGTTAAACATTACACAAGTAGCAAACAATAAAGTTATACTACAGCTGCCTATGATTTTTTAGGTTGCCAAGGTTTCTCTAGCAAGACCTAGCAACAATTTTATCCTGATTGCTCAGAAAAGATCTCTCCTCTGTTCAATATCATTAGCATTACCTGTAAATTACAGCAGTTACTTCTCAATGGCAGACCCAGAAATCTTCGCTATCGAGGTAATGGGGGAATGAAAGGGTTAAGCAACTAATAAAAGATATGTTATGTAAATAAATAGTTATAATGCCACAATTTGATCATCTACATCTAAGGAAGAATTAACTTGGTTTTTCCTGAAATCACATTATTTTATTAGCATGAGATTGGTGCATACTGCATCATAGCCTCTTTATTAATTGTCGAAGTAACTCAACTAAAAAGTTTGACCGAACTATCACTGTATATTATTGTTTAGTTGGCATTCATGAAAATAATTAAAAATAAATTAAATTATAGCTTTGAAACCTAAACCTTTTTCAACTACTTTGTATCTAAATATTAAAATATTATTTAAACTGATAAACATTTATAATAGTTAGATGATGCTTGCTGAACATTGATAATCCTACTATAACAGAGTTACTAAACAAATACAAGAAAATAAAATTTGTAAATTAGTGTATATCTAAATACTTAAATATTGTTTAAACTGAACACAATTGAAAATAGAGAGACAATGTTAACTGAATATTGACAAACATTCTATACAGATTTACTAAATAAATACAAGCAGCTATCTTAGTCAAAAATATACTTTCTTATTCATATTCTTTATTGTATACTCCGATACATTTAAAATCCATAGAAATAGAACTAAGTACCGAATATCAGTTTCTTTTGTTGCTGTGAGTAATGTAACGCTGCATTATTGCCTGTTTCCTTATAAAGAAAACTATAATGTATTAAATTCCTACCTCAGAACATCTTTCATACCCCACGTTTCTGTGAACCTTTTATTAAATATTTCTTTTATGTCCCTTTGTAATTTCTGCTTGTTGAATGCCACCAGAATTTCATTCTCCTGCGAAAATATGCAGGTATTATGAGGGTCATGAAATATGTTTATTTTGAATTTGAAGCATGTTTGCCATAAAAAGGGTTTTCTTGGAGAACAGAGAAAGGAGTTTATAAGTAGCACATGCAAACCGTTTTCATTAGGAACGTTTTAATGTGATGATAAAAAGCTGAGAGTTTGTAAAATGTCTAAGAGATCTTAAAACATTTAACGAGTAGGACCTTTTAAAAGGTAGTGGTTAGTATACTAAAGAATTTTATTTGTATGTGTTTTCGTATGCCGCATGGTAAACCAAACAAGTTAAGTGTATTTCATTGTATGAGGTTGTTTATAATGATTTTAAATGAGTTAATATAAAAGTGAATTTGGAAAAAAATACGTAATTTTTTTAGGAAATCATTTCTATTTCAAGTAAAATGTCATCTATTTTTAAATTATATTCATTTATTTATGACTACCTTTAATTTAGTCCTAAAGATATGCATTTCCACTATCTTAATTACTGAACATTTATTAGCTTCACTTCCTCTATCACTAACTCTCATTTCCATCACTCTCTCTCCCCCGCCTTCCTTTTATCCGCTCTTTCTTCCTCTTTCTCCCTCTTGTCACTGTGTAACCCATCCCTCCCTCATCTCTCTCTAAATCTATCCTCTCTCTGTCTCTATCTCTATCTGTGTCTGTTCTTTCCTCCATCTCTCTCTGTGATTTTCCCTCGATCTCCCTCTTTCACTACACACACACACACACACACACACATACAGATATATATATATATATATATATATATATATATATATATATATATATATATATATATATATATATATATATATATATATATATATATATATATATATATATATATATATATATATATATATATATATATATATATATATATATATATATATATATATATATATATATATATACATACACATTTTCACACTTACTCAGCGAATTTAAATGTAAGATCAGGAAAAACGCGGGGCAATTTTCAGGCAACAGCTGGGAAACGTGTTGAATAGACAGAAAATTTATATCTATAGGATAGAAAGTTTAGGAAAATGTATCAACAGAATTTTAAGTCAAGAATGCTCCTTTGATAAAGACATTTAGAGGCTGGTAGAAAGATGTTAAGGAATTAGAATGGTAAAGAGGTGGGTTTTAAAGAATTTTACTGTTAAATATTTTGATATATTACACACACACACACACACACACACACACACACACACACATATATATATATATATATATATATATATATATATATATATATTATAACTCCTGTACAAGACTTTTGTTACCACATAAAATATATTTACAGAATACATAATTTGATTCAAAATAGAGTTTTCCTGTTCAATTTGTTTATATGCCTATGTATGAGACAAATAAAGTCACTAATATTTTAGCAGAACTTTTTTGGTTTGTCAGGATAGGTCTGAACAGTTTTGGTCCCTCCTTAGGTCATCATTAAATTTTTAACATTTGATCAGTGAACTATTTATAATGATAAACCTTATAATTTTAATCCTCAAATATTTAGTTTTAAAAAATCGTATAGGATATAAGTAGTCAGCGCAGATTTTATGCTTATGTCAAAATTGAAATTAACAGGAAAATTATACGATTACATAAATTTATATTTTGTGGTACCATCCGGAAAATTTCATAATCATATATCCACTATAAACAAAATACATTGCATTTTTTTTTCAAAAATGAATCCGTTGTGTTAGAAATCTTTTATACATAGGGAGATAGGATTCGTTGAAAACTTGTCTATATATATATGCATATATTGATAGGAATTTTGCAAACATTTCGGCTACGGAGCAAAACTAGGCTGCCTGTTTACTGTCAGTTTCTTTGACTTTTTCACCAAACAGACCAGATATCGGCTAGTTGGCAAATTTTTGGTATACTGTATTTATTGCAAAAGCGTTCAAGTTTAAGAAAGTCGTTAATTTGGAGACTAATTTATTGAAATTTTGGGTCTGGTATATTCTAGAATGTTCCATGACAAAACGTTTATGACAATATGTTAAACCCCTATTAACCATGTACAAGATCGTTAGCTGAGTTCGTTTGCATTAAGATAGTTGCTCAGAGCACATATGTGTTACAGCGTTTTCTACTTAGAGGTAAAATAGAGGGCCCGACCTTTGGTATACTGGTCTTGTTTATAGAACAGGTATTGTTTTAGAATTACCAATGTTTTTCCATATTATTACTTATTTTAAAATTGGGGTTACGTTTCCCTTTTCTATTATTTTTCAAATATCATTGTTAAAATCCGTGTACAAATAACAGTATACTGTCGGTTCCATATGAACGTGTCGTCTATTTCTCTGAAAATACAAACGAATTAGTAAAATATATATTTGTACCATGTAGTATACAAATTAATCTGAAATGCATTTCACCTACTAAGTTGTTTAGTCACCTATATAATCGATTATGCAAGAATCACTTTATCATTCGATTTTGAAGTTGAGTGGCGTTTACTCCGTTTCGGTAGGTCAACAACATATTGTACCGCTTTATAACGTGCTACCCACTTCTTGACAAACGAATTAGACTTTCTCATGTACCGGGTTGCAGCTACACAAAATATTTTTTATCCTTTTGGGTGGTTGCACAGACACACTACCTCAAAACGGCTCGCTTATTCTCCAATAATTTTAGAATTGTTGATTTAAACACAACAAAACAAATCGAATAAAGAATATAACCATAAAGTATTCTTCTCTTACGTTTGAAGTACAAGTGCAATTAAAGAGGTATCTGCGCTTTACGTATTGACTTAGTTATGAGCGACACGCTCTTATGAAACAGAGTGTAGATATTCTATGAAAGAAGATGAGGGAAGTATTAATTGAATACTTAAATATGCAAATACTGAAAATTTTACAAACTCTGCACTGATATTTAAATAAAGTATATAAATGTTTATGAACATTTATGTATGTATGTTTATCCTTCAAGATAAATCCACATCTCAATTGTTTAAATACCTTTCATTTCGAAATAAATCAAATGAAGAGTTTAAATGTTTATGTTTTAAAAATACTACCAAAATATCATAAAATATTAAATATCACTCCTTTAAAATTTCAACTGTTAAATATAAACCCAAAGAGCAATAAACTGGAGCCCTATTTATAAACGTCTGTTGGTATGCTGAAATTCTTATGAGAACTTAACAATTTATCATCGCATTAAAAGTGGATGAAAATCTAATGGAAACAGGATAAATGCGAATATGTGTAGGGGGGGGGAAATCCTGTTTTGGTATATAAAAGCGTGTTTGCAACAACATGATAATTTATTCGGATAGGGTTAACAGAATTTATTCGCAAAGCATATAATTTTTTCGCTTAAAATTATAACCCGCAGAATGATAAGGCTTTGTATTCTCTGTTGTTGAAACTTTTAGAAATGCATACAAAATATTTGAGATTTATGTCCCCAACCTGCAAAAAGAAACATTTATTCCCATTCTCTCTGAAAATGAATATGAATTTTTATTGTGTTTATGTATTAAGTATAGCTGCCATAGATGTTTCTTTATATCCCAGTGTTGACTTCATAGACATAATTTAATGTATTTTTTTTATTGTCTCATGTAAATATTTATGACAATCTTGAATGTATTCTGCATCTTTACTTCTAATAATTTAGTAACAGTAAATGTTGTAGAATATTCACTTTGTATGTTTTTCTATCAGTAAATTAAATATTTTACTCTACCTTCTTTAACAATAATTTTTTTATTGACATATATATATATATATATATATATATATATATATATATATATATATATATATATATATATATATATATATATATATATATATA
>CM063509.1:114920240-114935240 GCA_032207245.1 Pardosa pseudoannulata
GAGAAGAATTAAGTACATGGTATGAGATGTTCAGCAGTATTTTTGATAGAAAAAAAAATAACATATTTGGCTTCTTTAAGTGATTTTTGGTAAAATTACATTTTAGTTTATACAAATTTTATATGATTGTAAAGTATGACTCACAATTAAAAAAAATAATTATTTAGAAAAAATGCACCGATAAAACTATATAAATTAATTTTTTACATGGATCTGTCGAAGTATCTGAGTATTGTATTATCAAAGATCAACAAGGTGAATTATTCGTAAACTTTAAAATTAGATACAAATACACATCTGCCTAATCCAAGCATAAATATATAATCTCTAAAGAATAAAGCAAAAATATTGTTAGATATATTCTACAAGTTTGATTGCAATCATTAAACTGATATTTAAATTTGCCTTTAAGTATAATAAATTAAAATTATATTTTTTATTTTAATGTAAAAAAGCATAAAATCAAACACATATGGTATTATTTTTTTATACTTAGAATTTAAGAAATTATTAAAATTTCTTATGCTCTCATCTTTTTGGAGATGAATTTTTCATTTCCATTCTAGTAAGCATTTCATCGTGTAATATTTAGGATAAAAAATACATAAAATTGTTAAAACATTGATAAAACTATCTTCGTATACTAAATGTAATTCAAAATGTCATAAAATAAAATATATATTTTAATTTTGGCTATATAATGGCAAAAGCAACAGAAACATGTCGGCTTTTCAAATATGTGCCTCTTAAAACTTATTTTCGTGTCATCAGCGACTAAATATATGACATTACGTTATTTCATAAATTCAGCTCGTCGATGATACTTTAAATTTGTTAAGATCTTAATTATTCATATAAGTGAATATTTAATGATTAGATAATTGCGTATTAATTTTAAATGTGAAGTGCGCGAGACAGGATCGTTCAATGTATAGAATATAATTATATTCATGCCAGTGTATTTATTTATTTATTCTATCTCAAATGACATTATAAAGAGGCCATGGATATGCAGTCGCCTATTCGTTTATTGAATCACATTGCCCCAACATCCTCGCTTTGAAACCTGTGTTAGCATTAGAATGGGACAACCAATTAGTTACGACCTCTACGAGATTATTTTACAGTCAAACTTTTAATTAGTCATTCAGTTTAATCTCTCAGGTGTAAGTTATTCAGTAGCCTGATGAATTCGTAATATATAACTGCCAGAGAAGTTCAGATACGATAAACTATTTTAAGGAAAATATGCTAAAATCTGGATGCTGTTTTGAATATTCTTATAATTTAGATAGTTATGGTGATTTAAATGAGGTGAATTCACTCTTAAACATAATAATGGAATTTATTCAGTTTTCGAAATTTGTTATAATTAAGGTAACGTGGATTTTGAATATAGAGGCATTTGGTTGAAATTAAATAACTCTGTTTCATTGACTTATAATATATAACCATCAATAACTATTGTAGTCCTTTTAGATTAAAGAATGAAATAGTTTATTCAATAGTACAATAGTAAGGTTTTTTAAGCTTATAATTCATTTGTTACTAATATTACTTTAAATTATAATAATAATTGAGTAAGTAAGACAGGATTTCGATTTATGATATGCTTTCTAAATTAAAGAAATATGAAACTTTTGGCGTAGTAAATAAAAATATAATAGTTGAATATTTATATCGAATTGAATTGTGTTTGTAATTTTGTGAAATTTCACTAGTGCAAATATCACATTACTTTAGAAAGGAGTTTAGATGAGAAACAGATAAATAAATAACCGAAACAAAGAATATTTTCATTCAGAAGGAAAGTCTATTAATTGGAATATTTTATAGGATTTAAGTGTAAATAAAATTTGGTGAAATGTCCATAGGGCAGATCTCATATAATATGTATGTGAGTATAACACAATAAGAACTATCTTAATCAATGTTGTACATTCAGTACAAAAAAAAAAAAAAAAACTCACTGATATTTAACAAAACATATTAAAATTTATTATCTTTGTGCCTGAGACAAACGGAAGGTCCTGTTATGTTTCAAATATGGAAGTAGCTTTGCTTCTTTTAAAGTATAATTATAAAGTGGATTGAAATTAGTTTTTTTAATTTTTATTATTTACTTTAAGATTTTTACTTTAAGTACATATGTAAAATCTATTTTATGTATAGTATGTTACGCAATTAGAAAAATCGTAAGCTAAGTATTGCATTCAGTCAAGAATAATATTAATGTCATTATAAAAACACATTCATGCCATATTTACTTAGAGAAACTTACTTGCCAAGTATGAAACAAGAAAAACTATAAAAGTAGAGTTTTACTCAAATCCAAAAGGAATTACCTTTATAACACGGATTGATTAATACCATACCAATACATTTTAAATTTCAATTTTCTATTCAAAGTTCCCTGTTTTAGGTAAATATATAAAATATTGTTAAAAAAGAACATTTTTATACATTACATATTAAGAAAGATGTTAAAATTTACGTTCAGTAATTAAAACACTTCGTAAAATTTCGCAGACACATTCGATTCAGAATAATAATTACTCAGACGAAAGTAACAAAAAAGTGCAGAAAAAAAGGAGAAATGTATAGCTTGTTACAAGACGTTAAACACTTTAGCAGAAAAAAATTATTATATATATATATATATATATATATATATATATATATATATATATATATATATATATATATATATATATATATATATATATATATATATACATATATATACATATATATATATATATATATATATATATATATATATATATATATATATATATATATATATATATATATATATATATATATATATATATATATATATATATATATATATATATATATATATATATATATATATATATATATTGTTCCTATAACTACTCTCTTTTTCTTTGGCTTTAATGAACATTTTTGTACACATAATACTCTTTTTGGTATATAAATATTTTCAGAAAGATAATCTATATTTGAAATATTAGATGAATATTTGCTTTCCCAAGAAGTTTTCAGAAAATAACAGTAACAAGAATTTCACAAAGTTCAATGATATTAGCAAATACAATTTATTTAAAAATACTTCAACAAAAATTATGAGATGAAATTGTGTGACGTTTTATTATCCGATTTTGAAACTCAATATCACATCTCATTAAATATTTTTTCGAAATATGTATTATACTTTTAATGGATATACATTAATATTTAAAACGATTCTTTTACATTATATGAAAAGGTAACCCTTCCATACAAGGAGAAAAGTGCACATACTTGTTATGAAATAAATTTGCCGAGAAGAAAACCGAAATAAGTTATTAGTATTCCACATAACACGTGTTACATAGTACAGCATCAAACAAGGTGTTTTTAACCTCTATTACCTAAATTGAATTTTGCTGGGTATGTGTGACAAAAAGAACTTCTGAAACAGGCTGAGTAAGGATATTACAAATTTATGTTTATCATGAATTCCTGCAAACCCCGAAGAAAGCTGTTATGGGTAACAATGTATTTTTTTTACCCTCTTTATTGAATATAAACTTCTGGTTCATGTTTTATGCGATTACACTTCTTTCCGAGGTCAATAACTTACCAAAATATGCGGTATAAGTATTCCTGACGTTTTATTGGTGCGTAAGAATATATGCTTCTTAAATGTTATATAAACTGCTATTTTCGTGATAAGGTTTTCGATTTGATTCTCATAATCTTTTTTAACAATTCAACATGAAAATATTTTAGAGTGTGAAACAACAGATTAAAAACATATTACAATATTTAAGTAATGTTTATTTAAATTTATTTGCCAATTATAGAAACATACTATAAAACAATAGGCTATAAATGTTAGTTTCCAACACACTGTAAGTTCTCATAGGAAGATTTAATATATATGGGTTTTGAGTGGAAAAGTTCTAATTTGAGCACTCATAAAATCAATCCCATCCCAGGTTCAAGCCGAAGAAATAAGAGTTCCTAGTGACCAGAGGTCAGTATTTTGTCTAATTCCTGAGGTGATTCGTGAAGTCGGTGATTTTTAAGGATGCACAGGTATGATTTTATACAAAAATTTTCAGAAATGACGAACCTCCTGTTGTATCACTAATCAAATTTAAAAAAATATCACTCTCCGATGTCCTTACTTTTTAACACAATTTGTAAAGTTTTGAAAAATAATATTTTAATACAGAAATTTTTAAAATTGTATAATATCATACATACTCTTGTCGCCAATTAGACTTCACGTGTCAACTATAAGAAGGCTATAAATTTTTAATGTTTAGTATTAAGATTAATGTGCTGAGTTAATTTTTTAGACTTCATATCTCATTGAATAACTATAATAACAAAAATGCAAGAGTGAAAGTTTATTTCCTTAATTTGAATTATTCAGTAAGAAATACGTTTATTTCTTTTATTTTCATTTATATATATTTTCTGATAATTTTGATGAAATAATTTTATCAACCTTCGTTTAAAATTTAAAAATATTCTAAATTTTATAAGTGTTATGTTGATTGTAAATCAAAAAAATCTTCAAAATTAAAAAAAAATGTTTTTCTTCTGAAGAATTCTCGAATTTTCATTAGAGTCACACTTAGTTCCTATATGTTTGGAAATTTTTATATTACATACATTTACTTAGTAAGAGAAGAATTAAATCTGGTAAAAGTTATTGGGCTTCTTTTCTTTCAACTTTTCATCTTTGCTTGTGGTAGATTTGGCTACATAAGATTCATACGTAAATGTTTTTAAGAAGTATTTTTTGATCTAATTACCAAAACAGGAATTTTTGATGAGATAAAGGGTAAAATCGACATAAATTCTGCTAAAGAAGTATAAGATAGTAATTACAAATCAGTAGTTCCAAGTAAGAAAAAGCAAGACGAATTTTGTAAGCAAAAAATAAAAGTGTTAAATATTTATTTCCAGGCAATGAATAAATTTCAATAGTATGCAATTCGTAAAGTGTGTGTATATTTTTGAAGCAAAAAACAGTGTTGAAAATATATTTTCAATATTTGGAAACTGAATCTTATGTATTTCCTAAGTAATATGAGTATATCTGTGAAACAAAATTATTACTACATATACATTTCCATGCTATGATCGAAATTGAAAATGTATGAAATTGGTAACGTGTGTGAGTATATTTGTGAAGCCCAAAACAGTGTTAAAGATATATTTCCATGCTATAATCGAAATTAAATGATGTGAAATTCGTGAAGTATGTGAGTATTTTCTTTGAAGCAAAGAAGATTAAAAGAAATAGAAAAAAAAATTATTAAATTAGAAATTGTGGAGATATGTTTAATATTCCTTTCATATAAATACGGTAATTAGTTATATTACGAAATTGAACTAAGTCGAAATATTTTGCAATATCATCAGAATATAATTTTTCTAAGCTCATCTTTACTATTTATATTCTGTAGTTTAAAAAAATTGTTATAATTTCTTTTCATTTATTTGATAAATAATATAATAAATATATTTCTTATTTTCTACAGGATAGACTGCAAATAGAAAAATATACAGAGAAACATAATGTGGGACATAACTGAATTTGATAACTCGAAATGTTATCATAAAGTTTCTCATATATTTATGTACTATTTATTTTCTAACTTATATACATGCTTCTTTCGAGTATATTTTTACATAAATAGTTTAATAAATTAAAATTTATAGCTTAATCTTTTAGAATATATAGCTAAAAATATACAAATATTTAACAACTAAAAGCCCTAATGTATATCGAAAGTTCTTTGAAGTTATATTTTCATACGTTTTACTATTAATGTAGTAGTTTCTAAACTCTTTTGTTTCAATATATATATATATATATATATATATATATATATATATATATATATATATATATATATATGTGTGTGTGTGTGTGTGTGTCAGTAAATAAAAAAAATTATCGATCAACAAGAGAGAATAAAATATTCAATTTACAGATAGAAAAACATATAAAATGAATATTCTAAAACATTTACTGTTACAAAATTATTAGAAGTAAAGATGCAGAATACATTCAAGATGATGATAAATATTTGTAGGAGACAATGAAATAAAATGCATTACTTTATTCGCATGAAGCAAACACTGGAATAGAAACTAACATCTATGCCAGCTATATTTAATACATAAACACAATAAAAATTCATATTCATTTTCACAGAGAATGGGAATAAATGTTTGTTTTTACAGGTTGGGGATATAAATCTCAAACATTTTTTATGCATTTCTCAAAGTATCAACAACAGAGGTTACAAAGCATTATCATCGTGGGAGTTATAATGTTAAGTGAAAAAATTATATGTTTTGCGAATAAATTCGAATAAATTATCCTGTTGTTGCAAACACGCTTTTATATACGAAACATGATTTTTCCCTCTTACACATATTCGCGTTTATCCAGATTCCATTAGTTTTTCATCCAGTTTTAATGCGATGATAAAATGTTAAGAGCTCATAAAATTTTCAGCGTACCAACAATCGTTTATAAAGAGGGCTCCAGTTTATTGCTTTTTGGGTTTACATTTACCAGTTGAAATTTTAAAGAAGTAAAATTAAATATTTTATGATATTTTAGTATTATGGTTTTTAAAACAGGAGCATTTAAATTCTTGATTTGATTTATTTTGAAATAAAAGGCAGGTAAACAACTGAGTTGCGGATTGCTCTTGAAGAATAAGCATACATACATAAATGTTTCGAAACGTTTATATACTTTATTTATTTGACAGAGCAGAGTTTCTAAAATTTCCAGTATTTGCATATTTCAGTGTTCAATTAACATTTCTATTATCTTCTTTCATACAATATCTATATTGTGATGTGTACAAGTATTTAAACAAGGGGATTTTAAAGATAACAAAAACAGAAGTCAAAACGGAATATTTAAATAAATACTAAAATGAATAGAAACATTGTTAAGTGAGAAGCTTTATTTTGTCTCTAAATAAAAAACGCTGTAACACATAACTGCTCTGAACAACCATTTGAACATAAACGAACTAAACCAATGATCTTATTTTACACATTGACTGAGGATGATAAACATTTTGATGTATATATATATATATATATATATATATATATATATATATATATATATATATATATATATATGTATATATATATATATATATATATATATATATATATATATATATATATATATATATATATATATATATATATATATATATATATATATATATATATATATATATATATATATATATATATATATATATATATATATATGTATATGTATATATATATATACATGTATATACATACATGCATATGTACACATATATATATATATATATATATATATATATATATATATATATATATATATATATATATATATATATATATATATATATATATATATATATATATATATATATATATATATATATATATATATATATATATATATATATATATAAATAGGAGAGAAAGAGTAACAGAGATGGGAAAGTGCGAGAAGGAGAGAGGAAGACAGAGAAGGATGTAGGGATAGAGGGACAGAGAGTAAAAATGAAACAGTGGGAGGGAGTGACACAGAGGAGATAGGGAGATGGGAGGAAAAAGGAAGGGGGGAGAGATAAGGATGGGAGGGAGACAAAGTGATAGAGAGATCGAATCTAATAAAAGTTCACTAAATAAGACAGTGGAAAGGCTTCTCTTTAGAATTATATTAAAGGCAGTCGTAAATCGATAAATACAAATACACACACACACACACACACACACACACACATATATATATATATCTATATATATATATATATATATATATATATATATATATATATATATATATATATATATATATATATATAGATAGAGAGAGAGAGAGAGAGAGAGAGAGAGAGAGAGAAGTGGATGGAGAGGGATATGTTGTGGAAAAAGCGAGAAAGAGGGAGAACGTCATATATAGGAATACAGACACAGAGAATGGAAACAAACAAAGGGAGGGAGAGAGTATGGGACGGAGAGATATAGAGAAGGTAGAAAGAGAGAGGTTAGAAAAAAGGAATGAGCGGTAGAGAGAATAAGGTGAGTGAAACAGAGTGAAAGACAGATCGAAGCTAATAAAAGTTGACTAATTAAAACAGATTAAAGGCTTCCCTTTAGAACTATATTAAAGACAGTCGTAAATCAATAAATATAGTTTAAAGATATATAATATTTTACTTGAAATAGAAATGATTTCCTTAAAAAAATAAATAATTTCTTCAAACTCACTTTATTAAAAACTGATTTAAAGTCATTGTAGATAACCCAGTACAACGAAATGCATTTAACATGTTTGTAATACGAAGCGACATACAGAAATTAATGAAAATAAAATTCTGTAGTATTCTAACCACTATTTTTTAAATTGTTCTAGTCGTTAAAGGTTTGAAGATCTCTTAGACTTTTTACGAGATCTCACTTTTTTATCATCTCATTAAAACGTTCCTAATGAAAATGGTGCCACTTTCTCTTTCCTCCAAGAAAAAACATTTTTATGGCAGGCATGCTTCAAATTCAAAATAAACATATTTCATGACCCTCGTAATATCGGCATATTTTCGCAGAAGAATGAAATTCTGGTGGCATGCAACACGCAGAAATTACAAAGGGACATAAAAGAAATATTTAATAAAGGGTTCAGACAAACGTGGGATTTGAATGATGTCCTGGGGTAGGAATTTAATGCATTATATTTTCCTTATAGGGAAATAGGCAATAATGCCGCTTTACATTACTCAGAGCAACAAAAGAAACTGATATTCCTTACGTAGTTCTATTTCTATGCATTTTAAATATGTCGCAGTATACAAAAAGTAGTATGAATAATAAAATATTTTTGGCTAAGATTGCTGCCTGTATTTATTTAGTAAATCTGTTATAGTAAGATTATAAATGTACAAAAAATATTGTCTATCTATTTTGAATGTTTATGAGTATTTTAAAAGTTTTTAAAGGGATAATTTACTTTTTCGTTTCTATGAATGCCATCTGAATAATAATATACAGTAATACTTTGGTCGAACTCTAACATTGAGTTCTTTCGACAATTAATAAAGAGAATATGATACAGTATGCACCAATCTCATGCTAATAAAATCGGAGGATTTTCTGCTGAAACCAAGAAAATTCTATTTTATTTTTCGATGACCAAATCATGGCATTATAATTCTTTATTTCTTTAACATATCTTTTATTTGTTGCTTAACACTTTCCTTCCCCCAATACCCTTAGATAACGAAGACCTCTGGGTTTCAGAATTGCCAAATCTATTCCCCCTTGAAACGTAACTGCTGTAAGTTGTGATGAACAGAGGTCTAATGCAACATTCGATATTGACAAGTATTTCCTAAGTAATCAGGATATAAATGTTGTAAGATCTTGCTGCAGAAACGTTGTCGTTAGATAAGAAGTGTGAAGTTCCGTGTTTTGTCGCGAAATGATATGCACCTGTATTATAAACTTGCTTAAAGTTTCAATGACTCTTGAGCAAGAGGAGGGGTAACAGAACAGCTATTATCGTCCTTATCTATACAAAAGTAAATTTTGACTTTATTTTAGAAAGCAGAAAAGTCATCATGAAATTGAGTTGAATTATAAAAGGGAATACGTCATATAATGTAATTTATAGTATTTATATTTATATCCGTAATAATAAATTAAGTATACAATATTATTATATATTTAACCCTAGAATGCTACCCATTCATCTCCATGAATGTGTTAGGAAATAACCCTTAAACTACTAATCACGAAATAGGAGATGAAGTATATCGTATAGTACCACTATATGACCTTAGCAACTACATATTACAAAGTTGTGTTTTTTCAGAAAAGTTTAGATAAGTATTGTTTTTATGACTGTATTCGTCTCACAGATAAATGTTTAGCTCTAACGTCAACATTTTAGACACTTACAAGAGGATTGTGTCTTGTTATAATGGACATATTAAATAATATCGAAAAATGTGACTTCGAATCACTAATGATGCAGGATATAGACATGAACTTTATAAACATTCGAATACCTTATTTGACTTACTCAAACTACAGTAATTCCAGCATTCTACTTCAAAATAGAATGAAATAGATACATTAAAGGGATAAATAGATAATCTTACGACGCATAAGTTTGGATAAATTTTAATACTCTTAGATTAAGGCCTTAAGATCCAAATCATTTTGTAGATTATTGTAAGTACATGCAAAAATGAAAGACAAATTTCTTCGGAAATCATACTCTTAAATTCTCGAAGTAATGACACATTAATGCATTAGTTTTTCGAGAGAACAACATAAACCGGAATAGATAATTGAGATAACCTGATAGATACCCTACATAAATCCAAACAAATATCTTATTACATTTTACTTTTCATTTTAAAATAACATAAAACTAGACAGAATTAAATCTATACTTTCTATAGAGGAGAATTAAGTACATGGTATCAGATGTTCAGCAGTATTTCTGATAGAAAACAAAAATAACATTTTTAACTTCATTTATTCATTTTTAGTGTGACAACATATATATCAGTTAAAACTAATTTTTAGCATAGTACTATTTTTTAACCTTTGGAAACTAAGATATTACAAATATGGAACAAATATGGTATTGTGTCAGAAAAAACTTACTAGATAAAATTTTGCAGAATTGTTTAACAAGTGCAGAATGTTATGCTCCATGATATTAGCTACTGTTCAATAAATTAATTATTCAATATACAATTTGTTTCATTCTAAGAATTTGAAATATTATAACGTGTCAATGTGTGTTTATATACTGAAAAATATATATCTTTCTTAGATGTTGCTACATAAATGAATGGAATAAAGTTCATTTATATCCATGTACTAGAATTTTCAAGTGAAATCTCAAAGATTATAAATTAAAATCAGTAATATATATATATATATATATATATATATATATATATATATATATATATATATATATATATATATATATATATATATATATATATATGTTTCGAAATGACTGGGGGAAAAGTAAGCCAATTATAGATGAGATAACAAAATAGAAGACCATCCAGAAAAACAATGATACACAAAAAGCCAGAATCAGCATACGAAACACAGCTAATTATCGTTAAATACCACTCAGCTGTAAAGAAAAAAATCTATTGTAGCATTCGGTAAAAATTCCATAAAAATTTCCAAGCATACAGTAACGAAGTGTGATTCCAATAAAAATTCGAGAATTCTTCAGAAGAAAACATTTTTTTTTAAAACCATCCTTTTTTGTAACTAGATGCAAAGGACTTGACCATTGGGATTTTGACATTCTTATAATATTGTTATCAAGCATGAATTTAAACTCTTCTTTGGCTATGGCTAGACGCTTAGGATCAAGTTGGCGAGCTTTGGAATAAACAGGTTGGCCAGTAGTCTCTATAAAATGTTCAACATCATGTTTTATTTTTGAAGGAAAAAAATTAGGCTTACAAGTTTCAGGATACTTTGAAAGAAGATTTGTAATTTTTAGAGTTTTGTTTAATGTACTGACGTTGTTACTATTTGAAATAGCGGTAATGTCACCCTGGATACTGAGTTGAGTTACCCTATCAATTAATCTTTTGTTTTTTATATCAATAAGTAAATTATATTTATGAAGAAAGTCAGCTCCTATTATACCTTTGTTTACTTCGGCAACTATAAATGGAAATTGAAATTCTCGACGTAATCCCAAATCCAGGCTTAAAATTTGTACACCATACGTTGAGATTTCAGAGCCATTAGCTGCAAACAGTTTGAGTTCATTCTTTTGTTTGTTTTTGGAGGTAGCTGGAATTATGCTCACATCGGCACCACTGTCGACGAGGAAGTGCAAATTTGATCTTCGATCATGAACGAATAAACGAAATTTGCGACAATCCTTGAAATCTGTAGTAGAGTTTGTCGCCAAGTCCACTACAGGTTTGAGTTTTCCTGATTATCTTGCGTTTTCTTTGTCCAACTACAAGGAGATTTACATTTTTCGGGGAAACATCTGGATCCAAATCGAAAATGGTAGTAGCATAATTTTCCATTGGGATCGAATTTTACACGTCGACCACTTCGAGATCGAGACCGATGACGAAAATTAGCATTCCTTATTTTTGTTCTAGCACCAGCACGCATATTTAATTCAGCCATTTGTTGTTCTAAATGTTTAATTCTATCAAATTAATTCACTACTATAATTTTCAATAGTATTACTTGCGCTGCATATCTCTTGTTTAGAACTCATATCGTTGATTTTATCAGCCATAACAGCTAAACTATCAATATTTTCATTACTGACAACTAAAATATTTTTTATAGCTTCCGGTAATTTTCCTAGCCAAAGTGTTTTAATTAATTTTTCGGAAACATCAGAAGTGGCTATTGACTTCAATTTTTGCAACAGTTGGCTGGGTTTCATGTCGCCAAGTTCTATTCCAGTGATTAATTTTTGAATTCTTACACTTTCACTTTCCTTAAATAAATTTAAGAGTCTAAATTTTGAATCAGAATATTTAGTTTTACTGGTACTGCTAACTATGTCCCATACATTCTCGACATATTTTGGATCAAGTTGTGAAATTAAATAATTAAACTTCGTTTCCTCAGCTGTTATTCCGCTGATTTTGAATTGAGCTTCCACTTGGAAAAACCATATTTCTGGTTTATCAACCCAAAAAGGTGGTATTTTAACACTCACCTTGCATAATTCCTTGTCATCGTTGCTGACTTCACTGTTAACATCTGTATTTTCCGGTATAGAATCCTGCATTTTTGTCTTCTTATAACTTTCCGGGTCACCAAAAATATCGCGTACTGGTACGATATTAAATTAATTTTAAGCTTAGTTTGAACTATATTTATATTCTTATTCATTAATCAGGCATAATAATTCAATTAAAAGAAACGAAACATTTTTCAGTCTACTTAGAACAACAACTTTTATTCCATCATAATTTTTTATAAAAACTTTACAGCAAAAACAAAACTTGCAAACGATAAACTTGTTACAAACTGCAAACGATTTTTAAACGAAAAACAAATCATTGAGTCTGTGCTACTACATCAGTAAAGTATTTCGTTGGGTAACATTTCGGATCAAACAATATATAAACTCTAACGTTACAACTAAATGTTTGCTCCTTCTGAAAAAAATTGTTAAAACTCTTTGAGTATGTTAAATGTAATTTAAAATGTAAAAAAAAATAAAAGGATATATTATACTATCGGCTATATAATTACCAAAGCAATAGATACATGTCAGATTTTGAAAAATATCCCCCTTCAAAACTCATTTTCGTATCATCAGCGGTTAAATGCATGACGCAACATTACTGCAAAAATTCAACTCGTCGATGATACTTTAAATTTGTGAAGATCTTAATTATTCATATAAGTGCATATTTAATGATTAGATAATTGTGTATTAATTTTAAATTTGAAGTGCGCGAGACAGGATCGCTCAATGAGTAAATTATAATTATATTCATGACAGTGTATTTATTTATTTATTCTATCTCAAATGACATTATGAAGAGGCCATGGATATGCAGTCGCCTATTCGTTTATTGATTCACATTGCGCCAACATCCTCGCTTTGAAACCTGTGTTAGCATTAGAATGGGACAACCAATTAGTTGCGACCTCTACGAGATTATTTTACAGTCAAACTTTTAATTAGTCATTCAGGTTAATCTCTCAGGTGTAAGTTATTCAGTAGTCTGATGAATTCGTAATATATAACTGCCAGGGAAGTTCAGATCGGACAAACTATTTTACGGAAAATATGCTAAATTCTGAATGCGGTTTTAAATATTCCTACAATTTAGATATTTATGGGGATTTAAATGAGGTGAATTCCCTCTTAAACATAATAATGAAATTTATTCATTTTTAGTAATATCTTATAATTAAGGAAAAGCGGATTTTAAACTGTGAGGCATTTGACTGAAGTTAAATAACTCTGTGTTATTGATAATATATAACCGTCAATAACTATTGTATTCTGTCTAGATTAATGAATAAAATTGTTTATCCAATATTATACCAGGAATATTATGATTTTCAAGACATATAATTCATTTGTTAATAATATTACTTTGAATGGAAATTATTCTATTATATTAATAACACAGGTAGCATATATTATGTGCATTATGAATTTATCAAATAGTATTCTTTTGGTGTAAGAAAACAAGTGTGATAGTTGAATATTTTCCTCGGATTGAATTATGAATATAATTTGGTGCAATGAAACTACTGCAAATCATATCTAACTTTAAAAAAAGGTTTGGATAGGAAATCGAAAAAGAAATATCACCAAAGCAGAATATTATCATTCATAGTAAGGTGAAAGCTAATATATAGACATAAAATTAGAATTGGATGAGCATCAGTATTTCGATCTGATTGAATTGTGAATATAATTTGGTGTAATGCTCCTACTGCAGATCTCAGCTAACTTTAAATGAAAGTTTGAATGATAAATACATAAGGAAATAATCCAAACGTAGAATAATTTTATTCAATGTGAAAATTGAAATATATTATATGGGCATGAAAAGGAAAGTTGAGGAATTTAATTATTTTGAGGGTATTAAATGTGAACATAATTTGGTGCAATGTCCATAGGGCAGATCTCATATTACTGCAGTAGGAAGCTTGGATGAGAAACATGCATTTAATAAACCAAATGCTAAATATTTTTATTTAATTTTAAAAGTATTCTACTTCAGCGATGAAATATAATGAATTTTAAAAGTCTACACCCCTTTTATCTCTCTCTCTTTATATATATATATATATATTCCAAGCGTTTATGGAAATATAACATAATTGCTATGTAATATAGTACATTTAGTGAAGAAAAAGATTATTAGCATTTAATGGAACAAATTAGGATTTATTAGTTTTGTATTTCAGACAAACTGAAAA
>CM063509.1:114937740-114940240 GCA_032207245.1 Pardosa pseudoannulata
ATGAAGCATTTCAATCCTAATAAAATTACCAATAATTTTTAGAATTTTATAATCCATTTAAAAAATTATCACAACTGACCAAAAGTAGTGGAACAAATTTCTAATAACACCTTAATTACAATTTAGGAAATTCTGTTTTTAAAGATAAATTTGGAAACATTTCATTTCTGTACCAAACAATTTTTCTCTATATATTATCTCTTTCTTTGGCTTTTAAAGAACGATTTTGTAAAGATAATACTCTCCTTGTGAGATAAATATTTTCAGAAAAGTAATTTTAATTTTCAAAATATGATGAATCAGCCTATTTTTTGTACCGAGATGCAGAATACAGAAAAAACTATAACAAACATTTCATACAAAACAATAAAATTTGTAAACACATTTTTTTTACAAAATAATTTTAGCAAAATGTTTTAGATATAATTGTGCTACATGTAATATTACACGTTATTTAAACGTAATTTCAAGTCTCGTAAAAAAATCTCATAAAAATGTTTATACTGTTAAAGTATATACATTAATAACTAAAATGAACTTTTTATAGAAAACGAAAAAAACCCATCCATACAAGCAGAAAAAGTGTACATACTTGTTATGAAATAAATTTTCTAAGAAAAAAAAGAAAAATACGTTATTTTTATTTCACAATAACACATGTTACGTAGCACAGCATCAAACAAGGTGTTTTTAACCTCTATTACCTAAATTGAATTTTGCTGGGTAGATTAGACAAAAATAGATTCTGAAACAGGCTGAGTAAGGATATTACAAATTTATGTTTATCATGAATTTCTGAGATCTCCGAAGAAAGCTGTTATGGGTAACAATGTATTTTTTTGTTACCCTCTTTATTCAATATTCGCATCTGGTTCATGTTTTATGCGATTACACTTCTTTTCGAGGTCAATAACTTACACAAATATGAGGTATAAGTGCTCCTGACGCTTTATTGGTGCATAAGAATATATGCTTCTTAAATGTTATATAAACTGCTATCTTCGTTATAAGGTTTTCGATATGATTCCCATAATTTTTTAACAATTCAACATTAAAATATATTAGAGTGTGAAACAACAGATTAAAAACATATTACATTATTTAAATAATGTTCAATTTAAATTTCTTTGTCATATCTAGAAACATATAATGAAACAATAGGTTATAAATCTCAGTTTCCAATACATTATAAGTTGTCAAAGGAAGATTTATTATATATGGAGTTTTGAGTTTAAATGGTCTAATTAGAACACTCATAAAATCAACCCAAGTTTTAAGCTGAAGAAAAAAGAGCTCCTCGTGACCAGAGGTCAGTATTTTGCCTAATTCTGACGTGATTCGTGAAGGGGGTGATTTTTATGGGTGCACAGGTATAATGTTATACAAAAATTTTCAGAAATGACGAACCTCCTCGTGTATCAATAACCAGGTTTAAAAAATATCACTCTCCGATGTCCTTACTTTTTAACACAATTTGTAAAATTTTGAAAAATAATATTTTATTACTGAAATATTTAAAATTGTATGATATCAGACTTATTCTTGTCGCTAATCAGACTTCAAGTGTCAACTATAAAAAGGGTATAAATTTTTAATCCCCTATATAATAATAGCCTAAGTTATCTGCCCGTCTGTCCTCGATTTTATGAAGCGGTTGGACCAGGAATGGATAGAGGCATCCATAGTTAGCAAAATTCAAATAGAGTAATGTTTATCTTCTTCCAAACTATTGATCCGATTCTAAAATAAATTGGTATAAATAGGCTTCATATCACAGCGAAAAATACTGCCTTCTTTAAAAAGTTCGAAATCCAACCCTTCCCCTCTTTTCGAGCTTTTGATGCCATTATTTCAACTCCTATTTTCTCCGATTAAGATCAGGCGATTAAATTCATCAATTTATCCCATAATAAATAGGTAAAAATAATATTTTTCTAGCATTATGACGTCATTCCTTTAACCATCTCATTGAATCATTTCTTATATTAAACTATTTAAATTATGCCATATTTTCATACGTTTTATCATTGAACTTAGATATTACGTAAATAAGGCAATTTGTCGCAACGTTACGACCTACTATAACGCCCTTCTCATTCATTTTCACTTTTTTAACAGCCAATAGACAAACAATAATCTGCCCTTCCGTTTGAAACAAAAGCCAGAATTGTCATAATTTGAGAATTTAGCCCTACTGCGTGAAATCGCCTTATAATTTTCTTTTATATTTGGGTTCAATAATATATTAGGTACACGTGTGATCGTTTTGAATTAGATCATCGAATATTTTTTGTTGCAAGATAATTCTCAGCCAAAAAACAAACCATTTTTTTACCTGCCTCATAAAGTACTTTACAATTTTGGAAAATTAAAACTTTTACTGATCCCGTCATGGGATGGGTTATATGCTAGTTTTTAGATTAATGTGCTAAGTTAATTTTTTAAACTTCATATCTCATTGAATAACTATAAATAAAATGCAACAGTGATCGTTTATTTC
>CM063509.1:114945240-114987740 GCA_032207245.1 Pardosa pseudoannulata
CGGTGAACAGATGGCTCATTAAACATCCGATATTTACAGGTCTTTTTCAAACAATCAGGATAAAAGTCAGGATAAACTTGTAGAGATATCTTGCTTGTTAAACCTTGCCATTATATAGGACATGTGGAGTTCGGAGCTTTATCCCGAAATTATATACAACTCTTGTATAATATTAATGTTTGCTGCTTGTGCAATGTTTAAATGCTTCTTAGGGGGATAATTAAACAGCTATAATAGTAGTTATGTTAATCAAAATAAATTATGAGTTTATTCCTGAAAACAGAAAATTTAACATTACATTGAGCTTAACTATGAATGCAAATAATTCATATAAGGTAATTTATAGTGTTTATGTTAATATCCACCTTACTGTATTCACCTATATATTTAAAAAGACCTCTACCCATTTGCGCAAAGGATTAGGAAATAACCCGTCTTTCAACAGCCATGATGCGACAGCTTGTTCAAAATTTTTGTAAACTGTGTTTATTTTTTTTACTGTTGAGCTTTAATTGTCCACATTTCTAAAAAAATATACAATTGTTCGCTGTAGCGAGGGGTTAAATCGGCTATATATTCTGCTTTTTTCTTGATTTCTAAAGATATGGTTTGGACGATGTTTGGAGTGAAAATATTCAAAGTCATTGTAGTAAGTAAATTCTTTATTCCTTTTATCATAAATCTTATTGGATTTCCATTTAAGTGATAATCCATAGAATTTAAATCTTTTTGATTGTATTATGTAATTTGTATGTTCATTTCTTATCTATTATACATTCTATAATTCTTAACATCTCACAACCCTTAAATAACAACTCCTGAAACAGGAATATTTTGACAGTACCATTATATGAGCATATCAACTACAGTAAAAAAGTTTCTTTTTTTCAGAAAATATCGATAAGATAGTCTCATAGGCAAATGTTTAGCTCTATTTAAAAGACCTGACGAGGATTGTGTTTTGTTATAAAAACATTTAAAAAAAAAATGTGACTGGTGCAAATTATGCAGGTATAGAAACGAACTATATAAGCATTCAAATACTGTAGAATTGTTGTAGAATTATTTTTAGAATTATGTTGTAGATTATGATATTGATTCTTTAATAACCTTAATTTTTTTAACTATATCAGACACAATTCTTTTCATATATAATGCTCCAGATTTTATAACATAGAAAAAATGTAAATTGACAAAAATAAATTTTTTAATTTAACTGAAGGAATTTTATTTATTTTCTATTATTGTTGACTTTGTCAAAAAAATTACGTTTTTGACATCTCACAAAGATAGGAAAAAAGAAAAAAATGTTAAAAAAATACGTTTTTTTTTTGTATAATGACGTGATCTCTCCCTCAATTTAACCCAAAATGATGCTCCCTCAACAGGATTAGGTCATAAAAATCCCGCAGCGGAACCCAAGACATCGCCAAAATATGAGTAGGAAGAACTACTTAAATCTTAGCAGCCAAGAACGCTCAAGCTGGACAAAATGAAAGATAGAGTACAAGGCAACCATTACACGAAGATTGTGTTGGACATAATAAACATTAAAAAATAAGCAGGAAGCCGGCAATCACTAATGACATCACTTTTCATAGAATGAACTATATAAACATTCAAATACCTTATTTGTCCAGTACTCAAACTCAAGGATAAATAAAAATCTTATAATATATAAGTTTGAATAAATTTTAATACTCTTAGATTATTGTCTTGAGAGCCAAATAATCTTGTAGATTGTTGTAACTGAACGCAAAAGTGAAAGTCAAATTTCTTCTGAACTCATAGACTTATGTTCTCGAAGTGATGGCCCATCAATGCATTATTATTTCTACACAAAATGTCTACAACATAAACTCGAAGAGGTAATTTAGATAAATGAATAGATATTTTACATATAACCTAATAAATATGTTATTAATTATTACTTTTCATGATAACATAACATAAAACTAGAGAGAAATAAATGTATACTTTCTATAGAACAGAATTAAGTACATGGTATGAGATGTTCAGCAGTATTTCTAATAGAAAACAAAAATAACACTTTTGGATTTTTTTAATAATTGTTGGTGTCACAAATTATATTTCAGTTAATGCCAGTTTTAATTTATGTTATATATACAATTGTGTTAATTGTGTTATATGTTTTAAATTATGTTATATAATATTATGTTAATGTTATATTTAATTTTAGTTATATAAGCGCATAGTATAACTCCCAATTAAAAATTTCATTATTCAGAAAAAAATGCCCCTGTAAAGCTATATAAATTCCTCTTTGCTACATGGATTCAGAAGCATCTCAGTATTATATTATTAACTGTAAAGAAGGTGAATTATTAGTAAACTTTAAAATTCGATACAAGAATACAGCTATCTGTCTAATTCAATTATAAAAATATGATTTGTAAAAATTGAAGCTTAAATATAGTTATGTTCTAGAACTTGATTTGAAACCACTAAACTCATACTTAAATATTGATTTAAATGTAACAAATTATAGTTTTATTGTTTACTTAAAGATGCAAAAATATAAAATCGACTATTATTTTTTATAATTAGCATTCAAGAAGTGTATTAAGACTCTTTATACTCACTTGTTCTTGGATATAAATTTTTAATTTTCATACGTTTAAGCATTTCATCTGGTAATATTTTAGATCAAACAATATATAAACTCTAAAGTTACATCTAAATGTTTTATCTTTCTCAAAAAAATTGTAAAACTATTTGCGTATGTTAAATGTAATTTAAATTGTCGTAAAATAAAATATATATTTTATTTTTGGCTATATAATTATCAAAGCAACAGAAACATGTCGGCTTTTGATAAATATCCCTCTTGAAAATTCATTTTCGTATCATCAGCTGCTAAATATATGACACTACTTTACTGCATAAATTCAACTCGTCGATGATACTTTAAATTTGTTAAGATCTTAATTATTCATATAAGTGCATATTTAATGATTAGGTAATTGCGTATAATTTTAAATTTGAAGTGTGCGAGACAGGATCGTTCAATGAATAGAATATAATTATATTCATGTCAGTGTATTTATTTATTTATTTTATCTCATAACATTATGAAGAGGCCATGGATATGCAGTCGCCTATTCGTTTATTGATACACACTGCGTCAACATTCTCGCTTTGAAACCTGTGTTAGCATTAGAATGGGACAACCAATTAGTTGCGACCTTTACGAGATTATTTTACAGTCAAACTTTTAATTAGTCATTCAGTTTAATCTCTCAGGTGTAACTTATTCAGTAGCCTGATGAATTCGTAATTTATAACTGCCTGGGAAGTTCACATCCGACAAACTATTTTAAGGAAAATATGCTAAATTCTGTATGCGGTTTTGAATAATCGTACAATTTAGATAGTTATGGTGATTGAAATGAGGTGAATTCACTTTTAAACATAATAATGAAGTTTATTCATTTTTAGTAATATCGTATAATTAAGACAACGTGGACTTTTAACTGGGAGGTTGAAATTAAATAACTCTGTTTCATTCAGTTATAAGATATAACCGTCAATAACCATTGTACTCCTTTTACATTAATGAATGAAATAGTTTATTCATTAGTACAATAGTAAGATTTTCTAAGCATATAATTCATTTGTTAATAATATTACTCTAAATGGAAATGCTTTAATTATATTAATAATTTTGTCAGTAAGACATCATTTTGATTTATCATGTGTATTATAAATTTATGAAATATTAAACTTTTGAAGTAGGAAATATAAGGGGGTAGTTTAAAATTTACATCGGATTGAATTGTGAATATAATTTAGTGTATTGTCCCTAGTACAAATTTCACCCAACTTTAAAATGAAGTTTGGATGAGAAACGCATAAATAAATAACCCGGCTACAAAATATTTCCATTTAAAATGAAAGTTGAGGAGTTTGAATATTTGTATGGGATTTAATTATGAATATAATTTGGTGAAATGTGAATAGGGTAGATCTCATGTAACTGTAGTAGGAAGCTTGGATGAGAGACACACAAGGAATGAACCAATTGCCAAATATGTATATCTAATTTTAAAAGCATGAAACATCTGCAATAAAACATATAATGTTTCTTTCTACATTCAGTTTTACAACACATTAAAAGTTCTCCTTGATATAAATCACACGATATACACATCTTCAATATAATTACCAACCGTCTTTTGGCTGTATATATAATTCATTTTTCTATTTTAAAGCATATTGAATAGGAATATAACTAATGGATTTTAAATCTTTTTTTTTCTCTATATATATACAGTGTCTACCAATATGTATTTGGACACCTGGGATAGAAAAGATAAACTAACTTTATTCAAAATCATTAGTTGGTAGAGCCTTCAAGAAAGGCAATTACAACGTGAACCATTCGGGGCATACTTTTCAAAAGTCTTTGTGTTACAGCTAGTGGTATTGTCTTAGACTCGGATTGGAGTACACATACAAGTTAACTCACCGATTTTGGAAGGGTAATGCACTCCTTAATTTGGCAATCCAACTCATCCCAGAGGTTCTCGATAGGTTTCAGGTCTGGGTTCTGAGGAGGCCAGTCCATTCGCTGAACTCCATTGGCACCATACCAAGTCTTGGTTAACCTCGAATCATGCCAACTGGTATTGTCGTCCTGAAAGTAACAGGAGTCCAACCCGTAAAACTGCCACAACGTAAGCACATTGTCATTCAAAATAGTGAAGTAGGCATCGGCGTTGAGCTTACCATGAATGGGGACCAAGGGTATACCAGGAGAAACACCCCCAGACTATAATTGCAACTCTGCTGAACTTGAATGTTTGCACTATGCATTCTGGCAGATGTTTTCTAGGCAGACGCCAGACACAGACGCTGCCATCCGAAATGTAAAAAGTGAACCTTGATTCTTCGCTCCAAAGGACCCGTTTCCAATCTATGGTCCAATTTCGATGTACTTTACACCACATTAGACGAGCAATGCGGTTGGACTTTCTGATCAATGGCTTATGGGCAGCAGCATGACCATGAAAACCAATCAGTTGTGCTTCCTTACGGATGGTATTCATTGAAAAAATTCTCCCGGATACCTGTTGAAACTCCTCGCGGATGTGAGCCATGGCTTGCGTTCTGTTCTTCCGAATTTCTATGGAGAGCACTCGTCTGTTTCTATCTCCCAATTTCGTTGGTCTGCCGACACGGGGCACATTACGACAGTCACAGCTCACCTTCCCCTTTCTCACATAGGCCACTGTCGATTCTGGGGACTTGAGATCGATAAATAAGTCCCTTAAGTATCGGTCCCATAATTGATACTCGATAATTATACCTTTCTCAAAATCAGAGAGCTGAGAACTGTGCGGCATCTTGCATGCGACTAATGCCGATGCTGTTCATACACCATTTATACAGTCGAAGGCAGTGACGTACCTCAGGATTTCAGATATCTTCATTTGCATATGTGTCTTATTTGCATATGTGTACTTATTGGTAGACTGTGTATAACAAATTGATTTTAAATCTTCCCTTCTCTCATATATATATATATATATATATATATATATATATATATATATATATATATATATATATATATATATATATATATATAACAAAATTTTTTTGTGTGTATGAGGCAGTATGAAATATCTTAATCGAAATTGTACTTTCAGTAAAGAAAAAGCTCACATATAATTAACTAAACATAAATTATGACTACTATTTTAACTAAACTTAAATTAATATCAATTTATTATCTTTATGTTTCACACAAACATAAAATCCTGCCATGTTCCGAAAATGGCAGTAGCTTCTAATTCTTTTAAAATATATTAAGTGTTTAACAAATAATTTCTCAATTTCTATTCTTTACTTAAAGAATTTTATTTAAAGTACCTATTTAAAATATATTTGTACATATAGTATATTACGCAATAAAAAAAAAATCGTAAGCTATACATTGCATTCAGTCAAGAATAAAGTTAATCACATTACAAAACGCATTCAAATGTCATACTATATTTACCGAGGGACTTAATTGACAAGTATGTTAGAAAAAAATTATGGAAGTAGATTTTTACTCGCTCCCAAACAATTTATATTTTTAAACAGATTTTTAAGACCATACCAGTAAATGTTTAATTTTTAAGTTCTCTGTTTTAGGTAAAATATATAAAATATTCGTAAATAGGACCTATTTTTATGCATTGAATACTGTGAGAAAGATTTGTACATTTGGTAAAGATTAGTTTTAGTTACATTTTTCAAAACACGTTCAAATTTAGAATGATCGTTACTAAATAAAGAGAAAAAAAATCTGGAGAAATTCATAACTTTTTAAACGTTTAACAAAACAACGTAGAAAGTAAGAGAAAAGTAGAAATAGAATAATTTATAAAATAAACATTTAACTTTTCTACCTCAAAGTTCAGTATCAATGTTCATGAAAAATGTTGGAAAGTTTTCTGACTAGTTCTATTTTCATAACTAGATGAAAGCTGTAATGAATAGATTGCACAATATAATTATCGTATACATATTTGAATATAATAAGGAAACAGACTTATACCAGTTTTATTTTACTTTTTTGAAGACATTTATTTTTAGTTTTCAACGCCTAGACATCATTCATGTAGATGTATTAATATTATTGTATAACTGCACTGTAACTTCACAGCAGTAATGGAAAGGGAAGTTCAGATATTTCCAAGAATCATCATTGGAATGAAAATTTTAGAATAAAGAGTAAACATTTTTGGAAATGTATAAGATCTACCAGAGCTTATATCAAATTTATATATATATATATATATATATATATATATATATATATATATATATATATATATATATATATATATACATATATATATATATATATATATATATACATATCAGTTCTAAAAAGAGGTAATTGCAAATTACGTGAGATGTAATCGATTTTAAAAAGTGAACTCTTTTATAATAATAAAATAAATGAAAAAGACCCACGCTTGCATAACTTTTTTAAGTAATGTGGTCATGCGCAGACATTTTTCACAGGAAATTGATGACTAATCAAGCGAGAAGTTCAGTTAGAGCTTGGATTTATAACTGTCAACACCTTCCACGTTTAGTTTCAAATAAATGAAAATGGCGCAAGCGACGTCTTAAACTGAGAACCAAAATTAAACAAGGAAGTGTTTTTACAAAGGACTAATTATTTCATTCGCCTTAACAATGGACCATGTCATATATATATATATATATATATATATATATATATATATATATATATATATCAGCTATAATCTATACACAATCTAATATCTCCATTAGGCTTAGGGTCTGAAACAACCGGTTCTGCATATGGCGATTCCCATTCTTCTATAACATCATTGGCTAACACTTTGTCGATTTTTTTTCTTAAGATCTCTTTCTTTTTCAACTCCTCTTCTTAGCCCACTCTCCTGTTTCTAATCATGGATCTTGTTGGTGCTTCAACCACATTTGGCGAAATTGGCGTGCTTGCAGCTTGCGTGCGTGGCGTGCTTGCAGCGTGGCGTTTGAAATCTGGCGAGGGGATCGTAACTCAACAAATTGATACATAAACAAAAACAACATTTTGAGGAAATATTTTACAAAAATTGAATATTTAAAATCTAATTGAATTAACAAAGAAAACACAAAGGAAACACATAACATTCATACTAAATAGACTGAAACATTCACTTAATCACAAATTAAATAAACTGAGTGTGATTTTCATCACAAATTTGTGATTTAGTGTAAATTGTAAAATTAATTTAAACAAAAAAAAACTGTATTTTGAGTAAAGGTTGAAGAGGAGTTGTAAAATTGAAATTTTTTTTTCAAATCTCTTTTTTGGAGATAATTTATAAGGTGTAGCTGCTACCAGAGGATGGTCACCTGTGTTGATATAGAGTCTTATATAAGGGTTGGGTCTTCCTCTAGTCGGGAAATTTCCTCATTTTCATTAAGCGAGGCAGTTAAGCGATTTTCCTTTTTGGTGTTAAGATTCTGTCCTTCGTCTACACGAAAACTAAGATTATTAGTTTCAGGTACAACAGGGTTGCTTAGTACTGTATTATCACTTGTAATGGAATTCTTCCTACAAGAGTTCCTATTTATTTCAATAGGACTATTATATGTTGGGTTGTCTTTTGAAAAGGGTATTCTGTATTTAGGTTTATCGCCAAACTACCAGCAATTTTTACACATGTCCATTACAATTCTTGATCTCCTTACAAAATCAAATCCCAGGAGAGTACGATTACCTTTAGTATGTGGCAGAAAAATTAAATCAGTACGGAAAATTCGGTCATGTACTGTAACTGGCACTGTAGGTTTTAGCACAGTTGATGTGGTTTGCTCACCAACAGCCAGATACACAGCGAGATCAATTTCGATAAACTTCTGACTACGCTTCCGTACAAAGTTAAACATGAATTCTCCGCCAACTCACTGATTGGCTCCTGTGTCAGCACAAATTATTCCTGTAGCTTCATGTATTTCAATATCAAATAAGGCTACTGGAAGGGTTAAACAAGTAAACATCTGTATGGCATTGTCATGAACACTGTCTTTCTTCAGAAAACATGCTGGAACTTGGATTTTATAAATCCTGGATAGCCACATTCATAAAAATAAACATAATTTTCCAAATTTCGGGATGATATATTGCTTGAGGTAGATATAGTATATTTTTTCGAGTATTGAAAGAATCTACCTTTTCAAATTTGGGAATTGGGAGTTCTTTAAGTTCTGACTACCAGCATTACTCAGGAATTTAGGTTTGTACCATTATTGTGATTTTGATGCTTTGTACCATTTTAAAAATGCGATTTTAGTTTTTCATACAAGTCCAGCTTTTCAGCTAACATGACAGGATCATTGAGTGTTTCCCAAGTATCTAAATAGTGAGTTTTATATTTTGGTGGACATTGTTTCTTAATTTGATCAGTTCTTTCAATTTGTCAAATGAGCTAATTTCTATTTCATTGTGTCAACCTTTAAAGTAAATTTTAAGCTCGAAAAATAAATATCTCTAAGTAGAATGATCACGTTTCTGAAGTCATCTAAAAAGAAATTTTAATCTGTCTGCTGTCTGTTTAAACCTTTGCAATAATATAGTACGAATGTGGGAGCAATTCTTAAAAGTTTCTTAGTGTTCTCCTGATATTAATTTACCTATATCACTTGGAAGTACTCCAATTAGATATGATACTCAATACAGTTTCACATACAACCATCAAACAGGACGTCGGTCATTTGGATGCAGGGGCTAACAAAAGAAACTTGTAAGAACCTTGCTCAGCGGGGATTCATCATCAACCCTACCTCAAGAAATTCTACCTCAATTCTTATGTGTCAAGCGCTTTTATATGAAGTTATTAGTGATGCATTAAAAAGAGCTCTGCATTCTCTTCGTTTAACCCCCTCAATTATTACATTTGTTTTCAAACCTGTCAGACATATGCAAATACCACGCACATATGCACATATATCTGCACAGATGTAATATGTCTAAGTGTACGCATGAAAGTCTTATTCAAACAAATCTACATTTAACTTATTTTACAATAGGCAGATGGAAAATGCATGTAACGCAGTGAAACAAAAAATATGTGAGCCCATTAAATTCTAGTTTCAAGAATAACTATTTGGTAAAGTAATTTTTGAAAATATCCCGAAAATATATATAAATGAATTTATTTCTCACAATCCAACTTTAAATCACAGGAAGAAACTTAAGTACAGAACGCTACTTTTACGCTTCAGAATTAAGAGAAATAGATTTATAAATTAAATTAGCATTTGAAGATTATATTAAAAGAAAAGAAAATATTCTAAGTTATCTGTTACTTTATTTCCAAAACTATCCCCTCGATATTTGCCAGTTTTCCGTAAACTTGCATTTGGTAGTGGAAAGTATAAGGTTATTAAATATCTTTGAACTTCGGTAAATTTATCACATCATGAAACATTTTACGTAATTGAAATCCAATAGAGAAAATGCTTCACTGATTCGGTATGTTTAAAGAAATTTATTCCCCTGTTGTCTAACCATCTGCAAAGGATATTTATGTTTAAACAGAAATATTTAGTTTAAGCCTACAAAGATATAATATGCTTGATAAGCAATGAAATAAAGTTTAAGAACTGTTGTATTTTAAATATTATATTTTATCAACTAAGTAGCAAGCTTTACAAACCTATTTAAATTGAAAAATGTATTGTCAAGTAACTGTTATTTGATAATTGATATATTATTATATATATGATTGTATTTTTGTATATATTTATATATATAAACTTATATTTATAGATTTATCGATACTTTAATATATATTTATAATCTATTTACTTTATAAATATTTTTATTTTAGTTATATATAGTTTATATATATATATTATATATATACATATATATATTATATATACATTATATATTTATATATTATACATATATATATATATATATATATAATATATATATACATATATAATATATATATTATATATATACATATATATATGTATATATTTATACCATATATATATATATTATATTCATATATATATATATATACCATATATATATATATATATATATATAATATATATATATATAATATATATATATATATATATATATATATATATATACATACATATATATATACATATATATACATACATATATTTATACATATATATACATATATATATATATATATATATATATATATATATATATATATATATATATATATATATATATATATATATTGTGTGTGTGTGTGTGTGTGTGTGTGTGTGTAGATGGATGAATAGATAGATAGATATGTATGTAAATATTTACAAAAACATATTATAGGTATGGGTATGAAAAAATAGAAATGGATATACATTGTCTACTTTGAACAAGTTCTATATTTAATATACTTTATACTATACAGGTGCACGAATGTCTGCTTTTTATTACATACGCTACAATTTTTTTATTACTATCAAATTTTATTATTTTCTATTGGAAGAACTATAGTTTTATTCACACACAGATTTTTTTTCATATGATTTCTGTTGATTTTTATTACTTCTATTAATTTATATTCTTTTAGGTGTAGATTGATTACACCAGAAAAAACCGTTTTCTTTCTTTAATAAAGGTTTTTACCTATTATTTATTTAAAAATGAACTTAAATCTTGTACAATTTGTAATATTATACAACATATATGTTTTAAATTAATATATATGAAAAAAATAAAAATAATTGCACAAAGTAAAGTAACATAAAATTACATACAAATGTAGATTTTTATTCTTATTAAACACTAATTTTAAAACTAGTTTTCTTCAGTAGATGTATGTTTATTTATAACGAACGCTCCAAACAAATGATTCGTTCGAATTTTCTCAAAAATATTATTTCAGTCTACATATTTTTTCTTGATATTTACCACTTTTTATAATCATTTGCTAACATCTATTGTGAGTTAATCGGTATTAAAAAATTAGCTAACATCCTAACTAGAGATCTGAAATTGTTCACCGATGTTCTTTCAATTCCAGTGACAATACAGTATTAAATCAAAAAACTTAGATTGATAAAAAAATAAAATCAATATAGTAAAAGCAGAAGTCCCAGTTTGAGAGAATTTAAAATTGCCATCTAGAGGTATAACAAAATTTCAAACAACATTTTCCCTTTTTAGCGCATTTTTAATCTTGTTTCTTGTTGAATAAAAGCAATTTCTCAGAAAATTTATTTTTAAAAACATTTTTATTTTATTTATTTTAAATATTGGAATCATCTATATATTTTCTTCTGCAATATTTAGTAAGTAGGTTTGATGTTTGTATGTGAATTCACACACACACGTGTGTATATATATATATATATATATATATATATATTATATATATATATATATATATATATATATATATATATATTGTCGCGTAAATGAAATGAACTGAATTTGGTGAAATGACTGATAAACGCTCAAGACCAGTTCAAGATTTTATTACCACGCAACTGAAGGAAATCCTGCTTATATACACTTTTAGAACCTTCCAGACTTGGAAGGCCCGCAGAAAATTAGGAACTAAATTTACATAAATTTGCATACTGAAATTAAATTAACATAAATTAAATACAAGTTAAAATCAGTTTTTAAAGGCAGCTTGCCTCGCTTCTTTTCGAACCCGGAACCTCCCGTTCACGAGTCCGCCGCTTTACCGACTGCGCCACGGCGTCCTTGCTGAAAGGAACGATTTTCGCTACATTACCCCCCTCTTAGGAGGAAGCAGCGTCCCGCTGCAGCCTTGTTTGGCTCCTTGTAAAAGGTCTCCTGGAAGTAAGCATCTCCTCTTCATCCAATTGTCTTTTTGGATCAAGATAGGGTTTTAGTCTTAGTACATGAACGACATCTTGTGAACATCGACGTCCTCTATTTTGTTCGGCACTTTCTACTGCATATGTCACGTCAGACAGTCGGCGTGTTACTCGATAAGGTCCGAAGTACCGTCTCAGTAGCTTTTCGGATAATCCCACTTTCCGTACCGGAGTAAAGACCCATACTAAGTCTCCGATACTGTAGCTAACAGGTCGATGCCTCTCGTCATATCGGCGTTTGTCTGCAGCTTGCGATTCGCGGATATGGAGTTTTGCTAGCTGTCTAGCTTCTTCTGCCCTGGTAATGAGATGATGCGCATAACTTTCTTCAAAAGTTTCGGTATTAGATGGGAAAATTACGTCAAGAGGAGTCTGGATATCTACCATGGACGAGAAAGAATGGGCTAAATCCCGTACTATCTTGTTTTGCTGAATTGTACGCAAAAGTCACGAACGGTAGTATGGTATCCCAATTCTTTTGCTCAACGTCTACGTACATAGATAGCATGTCAGCCAGTGTTTTGTTGAATCTTTCTGTCAATCCATTGGTCTGTGGATGGTAGGCGGTCGTCAGAAGGTGTGACGTCTGGCATAACTGGTTAACGTTTTTAACAATATTGGCTAAAAAGTTACGTCCTCTATCGCTTATCATTTCTTTAGGAGCTCCGTGCTTCAGTACAATTTCTTCAACTATAAATTTAGCGATTTCAGTGGCCTCAGCAGTTGGTATTGCCTTTGTAACTGTGAATCTAGTTAAGTAATCTGTGCAAACGATAATCCACCGGTTGCCATTTCGGGTAACTGGAAAACGTCCAAGTAAATCTACTCCAATTTTGGCAAAAGGTATGTCAGGGGGTTTTATCGACTGAAGCTGCCCTGGTGGGAGTTGTGGAGGGGATTTCCGTCTCTGGCATTCTCGGCAGTGTGAAACATATCGACGTATGCTCCCATATAGTCCTGGCCAAAAGTATTTTCTTCTTATCCTGTCGTAAGTTTTGGCAAAACCAAGATGACCGGCGGTTGGAGCATCATGGAGACTTCTTAAAACATCACTACGGAGTTTTTTTGGTACTACCAAGAGCCACTGTTGTCCCATCGGATCGAAGTTCCTTTTGTAAAGTACACCAATTTTTATTTGATAATTTTGGTATGCCTCACCTCTGTTGAGGATTGTTATGATGGTCTTCAACTGTTTATCCTTTTGTTGTTCTTTTCCGTAGTCTTCGATAGTTGCGAAGGACGGGATTTCGTCATTGCTTTCAGTTATTGGTTCAATGAGGGGCTTTCTTGATAGAGAATCCGCATCCAAATGTTTACGGCCACTCTTGTAGATAATGTTTATGTCGTATTCTTGCAACCTGAGAGCCCAACGCGCCAATCTTCCCGACGGATCCTTAACGTTCGCCAACCAACATAAAGAATGGGGATCAGTTACTACTGCAAAAGGTTTTCCATAGAGATACGGCCTGAATTTACCGATCGCCCAGATGACGGCAAGGCATTCTTTTTCTGTTGTGGAATAGTTTCTTTCAGCTGAAGTAAGGGACCTTGATGCGTAGGCTATTGGTCTTTCTTTATTATCCTGGATTTGTACCAGAACTGCTCCGAGGCCATGGCCGCTAGCATCTGAATGTATCCTTGTTTCCGAGTCTGGGAGAAAATGCCCTAGAACAGGGTCATTGGTCAATAACTTTTGGAGTGTTGAAAAAGATTCCATCTGAGGTGGGTTCCAAGAAAATTTTGTGTCTTTCTTCAATAAGTCATGCAGGGGTTTTGCGATCTCAGCAAAATTTTTGATGAATCGTCGATAGTATGAGCATAAACCCAGAAAACTTCGGACATCCGTGACATTTTCCGGGGTAGGGAACTTTGCCACCGCCTCTGTTTTCTGTGGATCGGGATATATTCCATGTTGATCAACTAGGTGTCCGAGTATAGTTAGCTTCTTTTTCCCAAATGAACATTTGGCAGAATTTAGTATTAGTCCCGCTTCTTTAATGCACTTCAGGACTTTCCTCAAGCGTATTTGATGTTCTCCGAAGTTCGGTGCATACACAATGATATCGTCTAGATAACAAAGACAGATATTCCACTTTAGACCTCTTAACACAGTGTCCATCATTCGTTCGAAAGTTGCGGGGGCATTACATAGCCCGAACGGCATGACTTTAAATTCGAAAAGACCATCTGAAGTCACAAAGGCTGTCTTTTCCCTGTCTTTGTCGTCAACCTCTATTTGCCAGTAGCCTGACTTTACGTCCATCATAGAGAAAATTTTCGAACCCGCTAGACAGTCCAGGGCATCATCGATGCGAGGTAATGGATAAACATTTTTTCTGGTTATCTTGTTCAATCTCCTCGTTGCCGAAAGTATTTTTTAATTCATCTTCAAATTTCTTCCATGATAGCAACATGTCCTCATTATTCTCAAACCATTTCTTCGCCGTTCCGTCTAGGAAGAAATACACATTTACTAAACTCAGGGTATCATCCCATTGATTGAATTTTGATACCCGAAGATATTCCTTCAACCACTCTGTTGGATCCTGTCCGGGCTCGCCTTTAAAGATAGTCGGCTTTCTTGGCTCCCTAATCATGGTTGGAGTAACAAAGATCAGTGAGGACTTAAATTCCGGCTCCGTCATTTTCCTCGCCTTTACTTGCCTCGCCTTGCCTTCGTAAAGTCCGTGTTCCGGGGGCAGGTTTTGGAGTCGACGGCTTCGACGAAACTCAGTTTCTTCCAGACTGATTTCAATACACTTTTAGAACCTTCCAGACTTGGAAGGCCCGCAGAAAATTAGGAACTAAATTTACATAAATTTGCATACTGAAATTAAATTAACATAAATTAAATACAAGTTAATATCAGTTTTTAAAGGCAGCTTGCCTCGCTTCTTTTCGAACCCGGAACCTCCCGTTCACGAGTCCGCCGCTTTACCGACTGCGCCACGGCGTCCTTGCTGAAAGGAACGATTTTCGCTACAATATATATATATATATATATATATATTATATATATATATATATATATATATATAAATATATATATATATATATATATATATATATATATAATATATATATATATATATATATATATATATATATATATATATATATATATATTATATATATATATATATATATATATATATATATATATATATATATATATATATATATATATATAAATATATATATATATATATATATATATATATATATATATATATATGTCAGGATTTAAATTGTAGACTAATTTTAAAAGATTTCAATTAGGGATTCTTTACTGAGAGTGACGCGGCGGGATGAGTTAGCTACATAAATTCGGTTCACGCGCAGTGATCTAGAGCAAAGTGCAGTGTACACATTTAACGGACAGAGCTGTGGCTACCCGAAACAGTTAAGCATGCCTTTGTTAAAAGTTGGGAGCTAATGTGAGAAGCCATTGAAGATGATTGAGGAGTAGTATGCTCTGAGATTTGAATAAATCTATGAAAATATACTCAGGACTCTAGTGTCATTTAGTGGGAACGTGATATATATATATATATATATATATATATATATATATATATATATATATATATATATATATATATATATATATATATATATATATATATATATATATATATATATATATATATATATATATATACATATATATATATATATATATATATATATATATATATATATATATATATAATATATATATATATATATATATATATATATATATCTATATATATATATATATATATATATATATATATATATATATATATATATATATATATATATATATATATATATATATATTTCAACTTCTAAGTAGTGTATTTTAGGTTAGTTATTTTCCTTAATCACCTTTAAAGTTTTAAAAAATTCAGTCTATTGATTTTTAATTTTTTTAGAATTCCTTGATATTTCTGAATCCTTAAAACAAATATGATTGAAATAGCGTAATTAGATACTTTGATAATTTATACATAATTTTGATGTGATATGTGTCAAGAATATGTATTGTATCTAGCTTGATCAAAATTTTATTTTTAAAACATTTTGAATCTCTCGATTGTAATTAATGTTAACAGCTTAGATATAGAGGATAACAAACACTACAAATATGAATCTGATAACATTTACTTCGAGATAAGGTTGATTTCTTTTAAGTTACCTCAATTTTATTTTATTGATATTGAAATATTTTATGCATATGCATTTTAAATAGAACATTATTTAAATCTTAAAGATATATAAAGTGTATTTTCAATCACATTTCAAGATAACTGACCACTTTCAAATATCGATTTTCGTGAAAAATATCGAAATAAATTATTCTCTGATGTTAAAGATCAGTCCTTTAGCTTTCGAAAAAGGTTTTCATCTTGTTTCTAGATTTATTAGAAGTCATGATACAGCTGTTTAATCAGCACCGGAAGTGTCGGAAAGATACCGAAAGTGAGCAGTTAAAGGTCTGGACTTTTGATGTTAGCATGAAAAACTTCGTAAATAGCGTATTATAACTTCTAAATAAATAAGTAAATTACTCCAGCATATTTTAGAATGTTTATCAAATTAAAAAAAATAATGATTTATCCAATAAAATCTTTAAATTGAATTTCTGAAAAACTGTGATGTTTGCTATACTACGACACCTCAGCAGTCATCACTGTTAAAATAAATTGTAGAATTTAATTATAATTTAAATGTAAGTGCTTAATGTTGTTATGTATGAATTTAAACTCAGGATTATAAATATATTCATTTGGAGATGAGTTTTGGGCATTTATGTTAGAAACTACATTAATGTTTTCTGGAATTTTTGCTCTAAATTATTTGATTGGCTATAACTCAATAATACTTTAGAATATTTTCATTATAGAGGTTCAATGCATACATAACGGATATATGTCTACATTTAACCAAGTAAAAGTGATTTTATTTGCTTATTTTTTTAGTTAGGAGTGTTGGCGTGAAGTCAAAAATGTTCTCTATTTTTGCCAATTTTTAAGACAATACATATGTATTTATGTTTATTTCATATTTTTCTATGTTTTATAACCTATTACTGTAATAAATAAAAAATTTCCATAAAATCTTTCTTTATTTAAAGTTGGCTTCAAACGTGGCCTGTTACCTTAATATTCCATTATTCTTTAGTAATTATGTAATTTTTTATTTATGAAAACGAAATTATCGTTCTTTTATATTCTCTACCTCTCTCTTCTAGTAAATACTTCAACATTTATTAAAAGATTATTGTTTAATTTTTGTTTATATTAATGAAATTACACAGCAGTTACAAGTTAAATAATACCTTAAATAATTATCTTAAACTCCTTTGAGAACAAATCTGAATGTGCATGTATGTGATATAGGATAAGAATTTGTTTATTTAAATACTCGTATATAAGATAAATTAAAATGTTAAATAAATTTAAGTAACATAATTTACACTTTGGTTCGGTGCCAAATAATTAACAATTAATTAACAAACATTCTTACTTAAGTATCATCTTTCAATGTATTATAAAATCAGTTTCATTTTTAGAAGATACTGGGGGGGAGGAAATCCTCAGGTGTATAATTACGTCTCTGTACCTCAGGGATAATCAGCGAGGGAGAGATAATTTTACAAATTTATTTATCATTGCATGCAAAATAAATATTATCGGCATTAGTGAAGTTTCAGTTTTCATTCCTTAGCTTGAAGAGATTATAATTTCAGGGTGTGTATGCTTAATGGGAATTCTCTTGAGATTTGCTTGATAAAGATAAAATTAAATTACATTTTCTGGTTATTTTACGTTTACTCTACTTCATGTGCCAGGAGTAGTATTGAGTTTTGCAATATTAATACTATAGTGAATTCGCTGAGTGCAAAAATTCAGTTTAAGAATATAGACAATATTAGTAGTTGAAATATTTACTCCTTTATGTAAAAGTATAGGTGAATTAATATGATCAATTAAATTTTTCAGGTTTAAATAGATTTAAATTAATAAAGTTTAAGCATAAAGGATAAATATGCGTGAAATTTCAATAATGTTAATTTGTACGAGAAGAGGCTTAGATTAGTGTTCATAAACTTAGATTAGTGCTATTAATATAATATTTTTGTAATCCATTAATTACAAAACTGCTGGACAAGGAGAAAGCTAAACAGCTAGCAGTAATAAAAATGCAGTCGGTCGACATTGAATAGAACGACACAAGTTATAGACATTATTGTTTTTACTTGCCTGGCCTACTGATCAAGATAAGCCTAATGAGCTAACAGTAATAACGAACGATGCAGTCTGGCCACATTGAAGCATACGTCACAAGTCTAATTAAAACTTTATTTCCGAGTTGCTAAAACGGATATCTTTACTAGTCAATGACAGACAAGAGAAAGACACAAAATCCAATCTGCTCGAACAGACATGTACCCAAGAGTGAAGACAGAAAGTATTTTCCCAAGGTTCAAGAATCTTGGCGAATTAAGTGTTAAGACCAGGAAAAAACGCGGAGTTATTTGCCGGAGACAGCTGAAAAATGTGTTGAATAGACAGAAAATTTCCATATTTAGGATAGAAAGCTTTGGAAAATGTATCGAAAGAATTTTAAGTCGAGAACTCTCCTTTGATTAAGGCATTTAGATGCTGGGGAAAAGATATTAAATAATTAGAATGGGAGAGAGAGGATGTTTTTAAGGAAATATTGAAGTTAAATAATATTAATATATTACATGTATATGAAAATTATTACATTAAAGAGGGAAATACGCTTCATTTTTTTAAGTAAATACTGTTCTGAAGTTAAAAATGGTGAGGAACATGTTTTTATCAGTTTTAACAGTACTTGAAATTACGTTATATAACCTACACACAATTTCTACCAATATCTAGGTCCTTGTTGTGCCTTAGAAGCTTTCCATCCTAACAGTAATCTATAGGCTGCCAGCGCTACTAACCTTTTTTTAAACATTCTAGCCCCTTACTGAAAAAGAACTGATGTTAATTTTTAATAATATAATGCCACTTGTACCGCAGAAGTTTTCCATGATTATAGTAATCTTCAGGCTGCTTACGTTACTAACATTTTTGCAGACAACATTCCAGTCTCTCGCTTGAAAAGATCTGATGGTTATTTTTACTAATATCATGCCACTTGTATCGCAGAACCTTTCCGTCCTTATAGTAATCTACAGATTGCCTACATTACCAACTTTTCTTCAAAAAACATTCCAGTCTCTCGATGGAAAAGAACTGATGTAATTTTTCAATATTATGCAGCTTGTATCGTAGAAGCTTTCAATCCTCATAATAGTCTACAGGCTGCCTACGCTGCTAACTTTTTTTTCAGACAAGATTCCAGTTACTCGCTGGAAAAGAACTGATGGTAATTTCTACTAATATCATGCCATTAGTATAGCAGAAGCTTTTTATCCTTATAGTAATCTACAGACTGCCTAAGTTACCAATTTCTTTTCAAAAAACATTCCAGTCTCTTAGTGAGAAATAATTAATGAAATTTTTCAATATTATGCGACTTGTATCGTAGAGTCTTTCAATCCTTACAATATCTACAGGCTGAATACGCTATTAACATTTTTTCAGACAATATTTCAGTTAATCTCTGGAAAACAAGTAATGTTAATTTTTACCATTATTCTGCCACTTGTATCCCAGAAGATTTCCATACTCATAAAAGTCTACTAACTGGTTACTCTTCGGCTAAATGCTTCATCTCGACCTCTTCGAACAACGTTCCTGTCTCTCACTGAAAAAAAAAATACTGATAATAATTTAGGTTTTCAGTAAATATTTAGGTTTTCAATACAATTCTGAAAAAAGGTGCTTATAATTTGACATAACTCATATCCAACTCGTTTGCATAATCTTTCTGCATCAAGTCTTCAGTCCTGACACAATATCCCTCCTAATTATGGAGATTCATGTGGATACCTTTAATAAATTTAACGCGATTTCTTAGTATTGAATCCATAAATGCATTTGCCATATCATCTTTTGATCCACTGAACAATTTTAGCCTTTTTTTGCATAATTTCTATCAAGAAAGCTAGAGAAAGATTGTGCTTTACAGATGATGGTCTATATTAATTGTTAACTGAATCTCACAGGAATGAGAATACTGCCAAAAGAGTAGATTAAAATTCGGTGAAAATTTAAAGTAAAAGAAAATGAATTAGTAAAAATATTTTGAAAATAATGATCTTTTTAGGGGTAAACCGAACAGAATTTTAATAAATACATATGGACCAAAAATTCCAAAAAATGCAACTAATGAAACTTCTTTATCCACTATAAATGTCTATGGAAAACAAGATACATATTCCATAATAAGCAATAGACGCTATTAAATACATGGTGTATGCAATAATCAACTAATCTCCATGTCCAGTACGACATAGATGCGAAATAAATTGAGGAGAATTAAGTATCACAGAGAAATACCTTTATATCGACACTTGCGTGAACAAGTGGCAAAATCTGACGAGGGCCAATTTGATATGTTTAAATATGATAACTGAAAATTTATGATTACTAAGGATTACTAGGGATTTACTGAAAACACTATGAAGAAAAATATTAATGACCAAATCTGAGAGCTGATATTTAGTTTAGAGCTTAATGAATTGCCCCATCTGCTACTTTTGTGAAATATTCTTCATAGTCACAACAAAAAGTGTTTCTTTCTCTTGTAAAGGAATAATAATTTATAAATATTATTATTCCTAGAACAACCGTGTCTTTTGAAGGACGTTTTATGTTTTTCTTGAATTCATTTCATATTTTTAATCTGTATATTATACCTATGGTCTAACAGGCTGAGGTTCGAATTTCTGTATCAATTTCGGGGAGTGCAAAATCCAAACCTGCTATGGTTGTTCTGAATCGACCTAAAAGCCGATTAAAGTTTCTCTAGCCATCAAGTGAGGAAAGCATCGTGATACCGATAACTTAACACTATAGACAGAAAGTAGACTTCTTAATGTAATTAAATTGGTTGTAGTAATTATAGAGTGTATATGTATTGAACAAAATTTTAAATCTTGTATATATATATATATATATATATATATATATATATATATATATACAGTAGAACCTCCATAAGTTGACCACCGAAGGGACTGTAACTAAGTGGTCAACATACGGAGGTGGTCTTAGGGAATTTTTTAAAAATATTTACTATAGTACAATATTTAAAAAAAAGTTAGTAAGCTGTTTTTGCATTTTTTAAGGAAATATTTAGAAAAAAAATAGCACTTACTTATTTTTATATTTATTGAAGGTACAGCACATTTTTATAAATTTTGAAAGAATGATTAAATTTTTGTTTCAGTCCTCTTTTTGTTCATTTGTTAACTGCAAAAAGGCAATTTCACAGTTTACAAGTCCATTAAGCATGCTTAGGAATTTTTTGCATTGAAATCTTTAAGTTGCTCCATTTTGCGCTTTACATCGTCTTCCTTCAGAGTTGGGTAGTTTTCAGTTGCAGCATCACTTGGATCCTCATCCTCTTCGCTGTCCGTTCTCATACCTTAGAGTCCTCGCTGTGCATAGTCCTAAAGAGTATCTCACTGAAGATTGCCTCTGGGTCTGGTTCAACACATGTTACTAACTCATCATCCATGGTAACATAATCTTCAAAATTAACTCCATCAAAAACTGGCAAGAGAGATAGAGGAAGCTCATCCTCTTGTATCAATGTTGTAGCTCTAACAAATCCAGTTTTCTTGTAGCAGTTCATAATAGTGGCTTGCGTAACTTTATTCTATGCAGAATTAATCCAATGAACAGCATTCAAAGCATTTACTGACACAGCTATTGATGATGCCAACGCAGAAGGACCACAGGTTTGTGCTTTCATGATCACCCATTTCAGTAGTTGAGCTCTGTAGTGCACTTTGAAGGTCTAAATAATGCCTTGATCTAAAGGTTGGATTTTAGAGGCTGTGTTTGGAGGCAAAAATTTTAGCTACATATATATATATATATATATATATATATATATATATATATATATATATATATATATATATATATATATATATATATATATATATACTAAATAGTACACTAAATAGTGCATATAATTAATTTACAGTAAGATATTTAAATATATAACTTTAAAGTATATAATCGTTTTATCTTTTGTATTGAGTACTACCATAATTGTATAGGAACTGTAAGAGGAAAATATGTATTATTTAGGTCCAACAAACCAATAAATTATTTTATATTTTTAAAATGTTTTTATTAAATTCACAATATCTTTTAAGCATATTTTTTTACTATATTTAAACATACCATTTTTTTATTTTTTTTAAATGTCGGCATTATAGGAGTTAGCCTGGGAAATAAATTTTACTTTTAAGTTATTCTTAATACTCAAACCAAGTAACGATATATATTAATGAAAATTTTATATATTCTGAATGTTTAGTTCTACGCTTGATCTAATTTAAAATTTAAATCTCCAAACAGATAAAAAATAAACTGTTTATCCTAATATCCCGAAAGAACTAGGGATTTATTGAAACAAAAACTTTTACTTTGAATAAACATTGAAAAGACGATCCATTTTGCTAGCGTTGAGATTGAACATTCTTTACATGGACTTTTGAATCTTTATTCAGAACGTTATTCTGCTGTACCTCTCAGGAAATTCACTTTCAGGCGGGAGCTGGGAATAAATAAAGTATTCATAATAATACTGAGAAAGCATCCTGTTTTGTTCTTCCTTACAATACGCGAAGTGAACGTGGAATGCTTTCGAAAATAATTTTCATTTTCTCTGAGGTGGTCAGTGTTCCTTATTTTATAGCTTCTCAGCGAAAATAATATTGTAGGCTCTATCAAAAATATATCATTCTTTGTAAGTAGATATTTCCTAAAAATATTTTTATTCTTGGACTGTATAAAATGGATAGAGTATTCGGTTTTTATTCCATTTTTGGAAGAAAATATTCTAACATAGAAGAAAATTTAAGTCAATTTTACGTATTGATTATTATGATTTGGAAATGGTCTGTATATAAAAAATTTTGACGATATATTTAAGACATTTGTTTACTAAAATATAATGATGTATAAAAATTTATTTTACTAATATATTTTTTTTTCAGTTACAGTAATTTCGCACATACAGTACGAGGACTATATGTGTTTATAAAGCAAATTTCTTCAGTCGCGGACTATCTGCTGGTTGTTCATTGCTCAAATCATCATGCTGTGGTGTAGTACATTGCATTGTTATTTCAAAGACATTGATAACCCAAAGTTGCTTTATATTGCTTTTAATTATAGTATAATACCACTGATCTATATTACAATGTTCAAAATTAGAACAAACGACAAGAAAATATGCAAAAAAAATATATAAAAATTAAAAAGTAATAGAAGCACTCCACGTGCTACACCTCAAAAAAAATCGCCAATGTCCAAGAGAACACTGCATTCTTTTCCTTCCTTCTTTCTCTCAAGCGAACCTATACTTTTCATTATCCTGTTCGTTGTTCCATTGTCCTTCTTACAATGCGTCCTTTCCTGGCTCTGCCCAGAAGGACCGAGACTCCAAGGATGGTTCTGAATCGCCTCCTGGAGACCAATCACAATTCTCCAAAACTTGGTGAAGTTTAAGTGCAATTATTTTCACTGGCCACACCACACGCTTCCTGGAGTCGCGAAAAAAAACTTGGGCATTCAACCCACAACGTGTGAGTGCGGCGAGCAAATCAGTTTCGCAAACCTTATGTCAAACATAGCTGCACTCTCACACTCTCTTGGACATTGGCAATTTTTTTCCTTCCTTCTTTCTCTCAGGCAACCCTATACTTTTCATTATCCTGTTCGTTGTTCTATTGTCCTTTTTACAATGCGTCCTTTCCCGGCTCTGCTCAAAAGGACCGGGACTCCAAGGATGGTCCTGAATCCCCTCCTGGAGACCAACCACTATTCTCCAAAACTTGGTGATTGGTTTGGTTTGGTTTAGAGTGCTACGGTGCACTTTTTTTGCAAAACAAAGACTAATGAGACCGGGACCTAGAGCTTAAAGCCGATTCCGAATCAAACCTTGGTGAAGTTTAAGTGTAATTATTTTCACTGGCCACACCACACGCTTCCTGGAGTCGCGAAAAAAACTTGGGCATTCAATCCACAACGTGTGAGTGCGGCGAGGAAATCAGTTTATCAAACCTTATGTCGAACATAGCTGCACTCTCACACATCATAATCGGAAGAAGGGGGGAAAAGCAGATCCCGAGAACGGCCGATGATGAAATGTAAACAAACATCCGACTCACGAGAAGCCAAGAAAACATCATATCGTATCGGTAATAAACCATGAAACAAATATAACACATAAAGCAGAACGAATCAGTTGTAGCAATCTTAAATTGTGTCCTGGAGTAAGGGAAAATATTGATAGTCACTATGTACAGCTCCGATTGACAGAAATCCTCTTGAACCGAGTGGAAGGGTTCAAGAAATTCGATGAAAAAGCTGTAATAAATTCTCCCAAGTAAAAGGAAACATTAGAAATATGGGAAGAAAGCGATCCAATCGCAGCGGAAAAATACAATGACCTGCATTAGAAGGCGCTTTACATAGCTGGGTTCTCTAACAGAGAAATGTAGGCCACTCTTTTCTTCAGTTAAAATTCGTCTGCAAGTCTATGGCAGAAGAAATGATTTCAAATTTTAATGGTAGAATTAATTGAGTCTAATTTTGACTTTTCTGCACTGTACTGTATTTAGGTTTTTATTCTTAAAATGAATTAATATTGTCATACTAAAATACATATGTTTGCAAGTATAGTCCTCGGATTATCTAGTGGTGCGGACTATCTGATGATTTATGAAATTTTTTAAACAAAAAATTGAGCCTTCAGACTATACAATGGTGCTTACTATATGTGAGAAATTAAGGTAGTTCTTTTTTAATCTAATAGTAAATTTTTTGAAGGCAAATTATTTTTCTCGAAATATATAAAGATATTTAGATTGCTTAAATTTAATATAGAATGTTCATCGTAGAGTACACTGTTAGTACAAATAGAAATTACCTTTATTATTGATATTCTGATATATTTCAAGATACCAACCCCTTAAGGATCGGATAAATTATAAGGAAACGTTCATAAAAGTGCCTATTTTTTAACTCTGAAAATTGCAAAAAAATATGTGTATGAACAATAGATATATTAATTTTTAATTTTTTATTTGTGTTTAGCTTGATTAAAAAAATTAAATATCTCGGACAAAACAACATTCAGGGTGATTATGACTCATTTTGGTTTTCCAGCAAGCAATGAAAATATAAAAAGTATAGATGTAAATATTTAAAGAGGAGGTGCATGATTTACTGAAATAGATTATAACAAATTCTCGTTACATTAAATTTCCGGATAGAGACTTATCTGCGATCCTGAGAAAACCCGGCATAACGTAAAAATAGCAAACGTGCCTTTTGTTAGCATTTGAACTGATCTCATCTTTACCTATTGAAAGAACGTTGTTATAAACGTTTTTGAAAGTTGTTAAAACTAGGATGCTGAATAGAGGATTGTGAAGACCGAGGACCATCTCAATCCTTCTGTCTGAGAAATTCATTAGGATGCTGGCGAAGTGTTCCCAGTGTTATTTTCAATGGATTCCCGAAGAAACAGTCAAGCACGACAGAAATCCTCTGCATTGTAAGGGAAGCAGCAATATTTTCCTATTTTGTTCTCCAAATGTTTGTCCAATGACATCGATTAATGATCTGAGAGCTTGCTCCCGATTACTGCAAAATTCCCTTGGAACTGGGCTTACACCTGTCCGTCTAGGGTTCTACAAGCGGTTTCCTCACCACGTCATCAACCAGATATCCGATCAGCTGAGATGGACATTTTGCGGTCAGACGACGGCATAAAAGACCGGAGTTCATGGCCCAGAGAAAGATTTTTGACCGATCTCTTCTGTGAGTTCATCGGCCAAGAACGAAGGCGAGCGACTGAGAGTGCCCAACTCCTTTTTCTCTCTAAAAGATTAGGAAGCTGTTTCCTGCAACGATCATCATTTCATTTGTAGATATTCATCGATTTCTTCATGTCATCATCCTAACTTCATCATTATGTTTATAATAAAGATCTTAAGTCTGTTCTTAAGTCTATCCTTTTCCAGGCTCAATTAGAGCCCCAGTATGCTACAAGGTAAAATTTTAGTCCATATTCGCCCAGGTAACAATGCAGATCCAATCATCACTGCTCCCAGATTCACTAACTGTACTTCTATAAAAATCAGTTACTTCAGAACCACTATCAGATCCATTTATACTAAAATTAGAATCCAATTCACTTTTTGGCTCTGACTTCATAATGAACACAATATTAAAAAATTAATTTTATCTTGATCACAAACCACGTGTATTCACAAAGCTTAACTAAGTAACTTTTCTAAGATTACAAAATACACATTCCAAATACATGTATTTGATTAAGGCTGACACCTACTTTAAGATAAACTAAGTACAACTACCTTTAAAATATACTCGTACTGCCATCTAGTGCGTAAATGAGAAATAAAATATTTTTTCGGGCAAAAGAAATTAATTAGTTTTAATCTTACTGTCAAGTTACTACTGAACAGTCCAGCCCAGAAATATCAAGGGAGCGAGAAATAGAAAGAGAAACCTCACCCCTCCATTTTCATGGGAGCGATAAGGAAGAGGTTAAGCAAAGTTTAATTTTGTTAGTAATAGATAGTCTGTATGAATAAGTTTCTTTTCAATTCCAACAAATTCCCATGCATTATAAATGTTATAGACTGAATAGAATAAATAGTCGATATATTGAATTAGAAAATTTTGATATTACACTTAAATCGAATTTATCATTATTCTAATTGTTTAGTTTCATGAAGATCGAAATTAATCTTACTAATCTTATCTGAATGGATTTAGAGTGTTATAATTTCCTATACGATGATTCACAATAAATTACGTGAACGGCGTAAACAGAAAAAAACTCCATCTACATTCATATACTGTCGTATTTGAAGATACTGGTAATATAAATCAAATTTATGTACAGAAATCTATTTTTTTAAATCAAATTGATTTTGTCTTTTCCCAACATGTCTCTATAGTGATTTATTTTCCATAGTATGTTCGATACAGTTTACTCCAAAAGATGGCAGAATGTTTCGAGTGTTGATCTTCGGATCCGGAGTTCGAGGATTTGAATCTCGATGTGGCACGTATGTTCGTAACTGTTGACACAATAGTGTCAAAACTGTCAGAAGTACGGAATATATTTTCTGCTAATCCTGTATCTTAAATACTATAAAAACACTTCAAAATATTAGGCTGAATAATATGATAAAATAATTATTTAAAAGTAATCAAATACTTTTAAAGAATTATACCTTCAACAAATATTGACAAATTAATTGTTTATCCCCCATATTATCTTTTAACCGTTTGACAGTTTCATTATTTTCCAGAATTCGGTCAAAAAAATGTTACATTTTTTATTGCATTTTTTTATTTTACATTTTTAAGATATGTTATTGAAATTAATATTTCTAATATTTTTAAGCATTTATTACAACTTTTTTTCTTTCAATGAAAGCATCATAGAACTGAAGTTTACTTTTAGTCTCATCGATATCCAAGTTATTTTTGGAATTCCAGTGAAAGCAAATCTAGGAGGCGGATCCGAAGGATTATCACAATTAATTTTTTAAAAATTGTCTTGCTTGACTGATTCCACCTGTACTACTGTCAGAGTCACTATTCTACAGATCATCTTGTAAACTTCGGCTACTATCATTTACAGATAATTCAGTTTCTAATTCCAAGTCACAGTTCGAATCACAAGAAATCAGCTTCATAAGCTCTGAATTATCCATTATTTAAAAGTAAAAATATATTATTCAACTCTTACATCAATAAAATTATCAGGTGGTTAGTAAAATATAGCCAGAAAGCTATACAATTAAATATAACAATTCGTCTTCTGATACTAAACATGCAAAAAAAAACCGCACTTTGGAACCAGTCAGAGTAGAAAATACAATAAATTTCAAACTATCATTTACTGGACAACTATCGTCATCTATTCGAATAATTTGTTACTAAAATTGGAAAAAATACGGCCGAAACAGTGCAAGCGAAATAGAAATCAGATTGCCCGTACGATGTACGGGCAAAACAGGGAAGGGGTTAAAATGCACATCTAGTGTGTAAATTTTAAAATATAAAATTTAAATATATTAATTATCATTTAGATAGTTATGCTTATATTCTGTAGAAAGTGCACTTTCTAGGTTTCCTGTATAATAGAAAAGAGAAAAGTAACTTTCCTTACAAGACTGAGGTACATTTTAATTGCATTTTTATAAATATCTAGTGAAGCATTTCTGTTTCCACTCACGAAAGTACTTGTTAGCTACGGAATGCAATCTTACAATTTCAAAACTCAGTTCCAGTCACGCAACAATTTTATAAGTTTTCCACCGACTTCAAGATGAGTTATAAAAATTCTAGATCTCGGGAATGCCTACTCTCTGCTTTCCAAAAATGAGTAATTCAAGACGAATGATACAGGGCATTTTACTTTTCTCCGACTTTGCTGACATTTTATGGGACTTCTACTGATTTAATTTTTATATACTTAAGTTTTGTACACGCAAGAAATCATTTATGATTATTCAGAAATGAAGTTTTACAGGACGCTTTTCTTTATACTTATAATTTAAATGGAATTATTTCTAAGGACACAGTATCTTTTAAAATTTAAATAAAATTTTCTTTTCTTTTCGTAATGAATATTTAGTTTTAGATCTTTTATGTTTTATCTTTAAAAATGTATTTAGGTTTATATATATTATATATATTTATATTATTAAAATATTACTGAATGTAGGTGATAATACAATTCAAATCATCATTTAATTAGGAAAATTTTAAAGCAAATTGAAGAAAAAATCAGTTTTAAACTATAAGTTAAAAGTTAAACTTTACCTAATCATTAAGTTTGAAATCATCGAGAAATTTATATATATATATAAAATATATTATATGTTATAAATATATATAATATATCGCTTAATATGATATATATATATATAATTTTTATATATATATATAACCAATATGATAACAATAATATATATATATATATAGATATATTTATATATATATATATTCATATATATATATATTATATATATATATAAACGAAAATATATATCTTTTATTTATATATATATATATATATATATATATATATATATATAATATATATAATATATATATATATTATATATATTTATATATATATATTATATATATTATATATATATATATATATATTATATATATATATATATATATATATATATATATATATATATATATATATATATATATATATATATATATATATATATATATATATATATATATATATATATATATATATATATATATATATATATATATATATATATATATATATATATATATATATATATATATATATATATATATATATATATATATATATATATATATATATATATATATATATATATATATATATATATATATATAATATATATATATATATATATATATATATATATATATATATATATATATATATATATATATATATATATATATATATATATATATATATATATATATATATATATATATATATATATATATATATATATATATATATATATATATATATATATATATATATATATATATATGAAAATATTTACCTTTTATTTATGCACTGTATATTATCCTTTAAAACATAAGAACTATATACATAATTAAAAAAATATCAATTATTGACTATCTACAATTTTTTCTAAGTTCATTGTTAAATTATTCGTAATCATAATGTTTTTTAAAGTCATCGGAGCGGTGTTGTACTCCACGTTTCAACACTTTCAATGCATTTCTCATTTCAGCACATTTAGGGAGTGACTCAGTATCAAGAGATTCTTCATCTGACTCATCAGTGTTATCACTCCTTTGTTTTTCTATAAGAATCGAATAGACTTCAGATTTTGTTAATGTGAAAGTTACTGGAATGTTTTGATCTACTTCCACCCATGATTCGAACTCTTTGGGTTGCTTCTGAATACATTGTGAATATTCCTTTGACAGTTAAACTGAGGTTTGAACACTGATAACATTGTAGATGAACGGTAACATAAAGAAATAATTTTAACATACAAATGAATAGAGAAAATTGGGACCAAGTGATTTTGATAACAATAATCGATGGATAATATTAACTGCTATCACATTAAGCGGAGTCCACTGTGTTGTATTAATGATTTACTTCTGCAGTATAAAAATTTGAAAAAAAAAATACTTATAAATTTTTAGACTCATAAATGAATTTATATTTTTATCACATGATCTATAAATTTTGCAAGCATCAATGTAAATCAGGCCAAATATTTTTATACCAGTAATGCATCAAATCTATTACATGAAAATATTTATCTAAAATTCTAGTTTTCCTCTTCTCATTATTTCGTAAATAATTTCCAAGACTTATAATATTTTATTTGAAGGAGCCGTCTCTAACCTCAATTCTTCGTACCAGTCTCTCAACGGTAAGTCTGGAAAAAATGCAAATTTTTTGTCCGCTTATCAGATTTTCCACCAGTCCAAAGAAAAATGGTTCACTTACTTCCAATGTTTAAATTGCTATAAAACTCTTACTAAGCTGCTGGTCTCATGGAAATAACTCCATGTGCTTATCAGATATTCGGAGATATTTCTAATCGAAGTGTATTTTAGTCGTGCGTTCGATGCTATACTCTTGACGTGTAAAACAACGTTCCTTTGTAAGAGTCTAATATAAAATTTAAATATCACTACGGCCATCACTGTTGTTTTCATAGACTGACTGAAATTTACTTAGGTCTGCCCAAGCTCGGTCATATATATATATATATATATATATATATATATATATATATATATATATATATATATATATATATATATATATATATATATATATATATATATATATATATATATATATATATATATATATATATATATCTATATATACATATATATATATAATAACAACTACGGTTTAAAATTTATGATTGTTAATAAATTTTAAACTCAATGTTGTAATACATCCTGTGAAAAAGTAAAACTAACTATGATATTTAAAACACTAAATTAGATGTATATTTAAATAAATATTAATTTTTAATAATTTAAATTATTTTGCAAAAAAATTACCTTTACAAAAAAATTAAAATTACTCTTTCGAAAAAAGAAATAGAACCTTATTAAGAATTTTAGTATATATTTTAGGTACTATTTTAGTAACTATTCACAGTAAATTTAATAGCATAGTCATAGTTATTTTTAATAATAAGCATACGAGGAAAATATTACATTAAAAATAGATTTCAATTTGTCATTTTTGAATGAGAAAATTGCCTTGTTGTAGAATAAACACGTTGAAAAAGAATTGCATTTTAGATTCCTGTTAAAATGCAATGAGTTTTTCTTAAGTTGTAGTTATGCAATGTATACGAAGAATATATTTGTTTGCTATAACAAATATTTTAGATATTTAGTAATGCGTAAATTAAGAAAATTGTTTCAGAAGCTCCTCTTAAACATTACCTTGATATCATCTGAATTATTTTATTATAAATAATTGCATATATTATAAACTCAAAAAGAGTAGAGCTATATTAACTAAAAGCATTCTCAAAAGCTTATTGAAGCTAATATGCGACTGTCTATATCAAATCAAAATGGTATTAAAATTTAATTAAAATCATTATTTGCTACATTGAAACTAATGTTAATGTAATGAAATAATAAAAAAATATTTCATTACAAAATAAGTATTAGGTATGCATATGTAGGGATATGTAGGGATCTCCCAGAATTACGATCACCAAACCACTGATACCTCTTCTTCTAAAGCACTACAGTCTGTTACAGGCCAATGCTGTCCCAAGCAGTTTTTTCCAACCTTTCCTATCTGCTGCAAGACTCCTCCAGTTTCCCTTTTTGACGACAGTAGTTAAGTCCCTCTCTACTGAGTCTTAATAATTAATTTCAAAATTAAAGAACTAAAACATAAACTTTTTTATTCTCTTGAACTGCACCAAATATTTTTCTTAAGGTTTTCCTTTCAAAAGCCATCAATTTATTTTCATGCAATTTGGCTATTGCCCAGCATTCACTTCCATAGAGCAAAATAGGTGGAAGTAGAGTTTTATAGATGTTAACTTTCGTTTTTAAACTTATAAATCGAGTTTTTAATTGGTTTTTAAGGCCATGATAGCATTTATTTGGCATGGCGATCCTGTTTATCTCTACGTTCAAGTCATTATTAGTGGTGATGATTGTTCCATGATATTTGAACTGTGAAACTATTTCAAAGGTGTAGCCAACCACTGTAAATGACTTTATGTTAGGTGTACTCTGGGATGTTTCCATAAATTTTGTTTTATCTTCGTTTAGTTTTAAGCTTAATTTACTAGCCTCAGCTTCTGATAAATTAAAAGCTTCTATAATATAATTTCTGGATCTAGCAACCAAAGCAATGTCATCAGCAAATGCCAAGGTTTGTAAAGTCTTCTGGTAAATGGTTCCTCTAGTTGTGATACCAGATGCTCTGATGGCCTTTTCTAAGGCTAGATTGAATAAAAAGCATGATAGGGCATCGCTCTGTCGTAATCCTCTTTCAGTATAAAAGACTTCAGAAGAATCGTTCCCTAATTTCACTCTACACTTTACTAACCACTGATACAATGTAGATAAATGTACAGAGGTAGCAAGAAATAAGTTCCTTATTTCAGAGAAATCCAGAATGCGTTCTATTTTTCCAAATGAGATATAATTGGAACAATAGATAATTTAAATAATGCGCTAGACATTTATTACATGAAAAGTTTTAGTACAAAATAAAAACAACCTGTATGTGGTGATGTAACACATGTGGTATTTATTTAGTTTCCTTGAGTTAAATCCAGCATTAGTTTCTTGTCTGCACATCATGCCTCAAGAAAGAGCTCCACTGGTAAAACTGTTTTACCAGAACCTGTAGAACTCCGTTGCAAGATTAATAGAATTCTGCGGTATGAAGCGGGTACGAAGAGGTCAATGTCTGCGAGTAACTTAAGGAAGATGAATTTTTGCTAGATATCACCCCTTGTGACTATTGGTGGTGTGGTTTCCCGAGGGACACAATCTACCGTTAAATGCAAGCATTTTTACCAGATCTGAAGGGAAGCATTCGGCACATATTCTTTATATTCCTGCAGACATATTCTATATAATAAATATATTTATATATAATATTTGTTGATATATATATTATATATATTATAATTTTTATAATTTTATTTAGCATTTTATAAAGCATATTAAATGTGCTTACATATCACAGTGTATATATATTTTGTACCGAAAACTTTATATGTAATATATATATTATTATTATATAATTATATTGTAGTTCATATATATATATTTAGACCAATATATATTCTAGTATATGTGATAAACTTATTTCTTTTTAACCCTGTATTATATATATTATTTATATTATATATGCTCTTACACAGATATATAATATATATATATATATATATATATACATACATATATATATAATTATATATATATATTATATATATATATATATATATATATATATATATATGTATATATATATGTATTATGTATGTGTGTATTTATGTGTATGTATATATATCAAAAATATATCAAAAATAGATCTCTAAAATATATTTTTTTATATATATTTAATATAATATCCTGCTGTTTTTTTGGTTTTTAGATTGGTCTACTTTTTGCAACAAATCTAATAATACTGCTTAAAGAAGTCACTAAAATCCATGCCATAGTAAATCACAAAATTCTTACCAGCATTATTCGGCCATCGATCGGCCCCATTCCTGCTGTAAAACGCTAGTTATTGGAGTGTTTTCCGATGTAAACTCATTTTACCCGTCTCTTAAAATTAATGATAAAAAATACTATATTTTTGTTAGCTGGCTACAATGTTCAGTTATCCCATAAATTATTTCGTTTCTCCAGTGACTTAATTACTGTCTGTGTCTTTTAGAACTAATTTAAATTATCAAGGTTCACCCTTGCCTCTTAAAATCACCTGAAAAACCTAGTTTCAGGGGAACAAAATAACATTATTTGCTCTCTCGTGTGTTCGACATAGTATCAAGAAGTATTCTACATGTATAATTCAAAAAATAGTTTTTGTCCTGTTCAAAAAAATCGTTAGACCGTTGCTTTTTGATTATTTCCGCTACGTTGGACTTGAAGATGTCACTGCATTAGAGCATTAGGGGTTATTTTTGTATAATAAGACCGGGTAATACTTATAAAAAAGGATAATCTTCAATTTAATTGATTAAAATATTTTCACTTATTACAAGTATGTATATAAACAGAAAGACAGACAGAGGGATAGAGAGATACACACTGAAGGAAAAAAGTAATTAGAATTTAAATGTAAAAAGTAATTTTTAATGTTTCTGATGCCACTTGGCCAAACCAAGAACAATTCAGCCATACGCTACTTGTACTAAAGCAAGTGGGTGGGACATTCGTTTGAATGATCTCCTCAAGGATAACGTTATAACATTTGCTGAAGTGGGTCCTCGTAATTTTGGAGCAGGAACCAAGCAGAAGACTCTTGTCCTCACCCCCCAAGGGTATTGATTGGAGGACATTGTGAACACGAACATATTTTACGTGCCACATTCACCTTTAAAGAGCAAGACGGATCTTAGGCCATCTTGAACTCTAGACCAGCAACCCTACAATTACGAGAGCGTTGACTGTCTACTGAGCTACCGCAGCTCATGATACTTTTTAAAGCTAATGTCTTAACCTTTATTAAATTGAGCTGTTATGGCAATAACTTATGCATGAAAATACAATTTTTATATAAAAGGTTTAACACAATCTTAAGTCTTGCTCTAAGTTAAAAAAATGTACATATTTGTCCCTTGAATGCTTACTGCTTTTTGAAATTTATAACTATTTTCTAAAGCTCGCGAGCTAAGAGTAGTAAATTACTCTTCCCAAATATATTAGACTATTAACCTAAGCCTTAAATCCTATCTTCATACATTAAAAATTATTCCCTAAACAATCCGTATATTTTTATAACGGCAGAGGATTGACAATATATTTTTAGCTATTAACTTTTAAAAGTCAAATAAAAAATAAAATTTTTGAAAGCTAATTCTATCAAAATTTTTATCGAAATCAAAATCTTGTTTATCAGTGTTCAATGTTAGACGCTGAAATTTTACACTCCAAAATGTTTTCTGAAGAAAATATTGAAAAAAAAATGCGTATTTGGAAAGAAACATCTTTTGAATGTTTTTCATGACTTTTCCTTTAGATGTAAATTTCTCGAACAGGGACAAGGTATCGTGAAATGTAAAGATATTTTTAAAGCGATTGCTGTGAGAAGTATAAAAAATATGTAAACACAAAATAAAAGATACAATCTTCAGTTTAGAAGACAAGTAAAATATTAGACTATTAGAGAACTATTTTGTAGAGAGTCGAAAATGTGAAATATTTGCGATTTATTTTTGTGTTGTTTTCAGTGTTTTTCTTACTGATGTAGTCTGACAGAGACAGAATATTTTAAATTTTACACATTATTATAAAGATTTGATTTGGAATAGATTGTTATGAGGAATATAAGATATATTAAAACTTAAAATCAAAGATAAAACCTTTAATTTCAGAAATATTAAATTTATAAAAAGAACATGATATTGTAACTCTAAAATGTCAAATATTTTGTCCCATTGGCACGATGTTTCTTGGATATATATTCTACTTATAAACACTTAAATTTATGCAATGAATTCATGTTTATGCGTAGAGAAGAAAAGTGATTATGTAGTAGTCTGACGAACGGACATACGACATACTGTCGATCTTTTCCGTAATTTTTTTCTAAAATAGAATGAAGAAAATATATGATAATAATGACTAAGAAGCACGGTTAAGCAATAAAATAAAAGAAACATTGAAGAACAGTAGTAATAATTAATTCAAACAAAGCCGCATTCTGAGTGCCAAAATTATCTAAAATATCTAAATGTATTTATTTTATGTATGAACATGACACCACAAATTTTATGTTAATATGAAACGTGGAAAGAATTTTTCTGTAGTGAATAAAGTCAACACATTAATGAGAATGAAATAATGACGCGCTAATGTGTAAGCATCAAAACTTATTAAAAACAAATTTATAGTATTTAATCCTTAAAATCTAAAGTAAGTATTTCAATAAATATATTGAATAAAAAACCCTTAAATCTAAGGAATATTATGGACTGTACAAATCAATATAACATGAAATTTAAACAACTTTGAACACTATAACCTGCCCTTACTAGTTAGCAACTGTCCTTTAAATAAACATTTTTGAATTTTTTTCTAAAAGAATATTTGGTATTAGACTTAAACAAGGTACATAACAAAAAGCTTGTAATAGATGAAGCTATGTATGAGGATTTCAGTCAATGTACGTGTAAGAAAAGTAAATTTATGTGCCCCAAAGCCCCAAACATAACATGCAGATTCATTTTAAATAGTCTGATAGATATTAAAACCCCATAAAGTAGGTTTATATTCTATTACAGACTATTATTCTATTTTTGTATGCAGTCATAAAAAGTTAAATGACTTTTCAACCGGCTGAGTAACCAGCTGAGACAAAGCTATGTATGAGGATTTCAGTCAATCTTCAGTGTAGGAAAAAATAAATTTATGTGCCCGAAACATAACATGCAGATTCATTTTAAATAGTCTGATAGATATTAAAACCCCATACAGTAGGTTTATATTCTATTACAGACTATTTTTCTATTTTTGTATGCAGTCATATAAAAAGTTAAATGACTTTTCAACCGGCTGAGTAACCAGCTGAGACAAAGCTATGTATGAGGATTTCAGTCAATGTACGTGTAGGAAAAGTAATTTATTTGCCCAAAGCCCCAAATATAACTTGCAGTTTCATTTTAAATAGTCTGATAGATATTAAAACCCCATACAGTAGGTTTATATTCTATTACAGACTATTTTTCTATTTTTGTATGCAGTCATAAAAAGTTAAATGACTTTTCAACCGGCTGAGTAACCAGCTGAGACAAAGCTATGTATGAGGATTTCAGTCAATGTACGTGTAGGAAAAGTAAAATTTATTTTGCCCAAAGCCCCAAATATAACTTGCAGTTTCATTTTAAATAGTCTGATAGATATTAAAACCCCATACAGTAGGTTTATATTCTATTACAGACTATTTTTCTATTTTTGTATGCAGTCATAAAAAGTTAAATGACTTTTTCAACCGGCTGAGTAACCAGCTGAGACAAAGCTCTGTATGAGGATTTCAGTCAATGTACGTGTAGGAAAAGTAAATTTATTTGCCCAAAGCCCCAAATATAACTTGCAGTTTCATTTTAAATAGTCTGATAGATATTAAAACCCCATACAGTAGGTTTATATTCTATTACAGACTATTTTTCTATTTTTGTATGCAGTCATAAAAAGTTAAATGACTTTTCAACCGGCTGAGTAACCAGCTGAGACAAAGCTATGTATGAGGATTTCAGTCAATGTACGTGTAGGAAAAGTAAATTTATTTGCCCAAAGCCCCAAATATAACTTGCAGTTTCATTTTAAATAGTCTGATAGATATTAAAACCCCATACAGTAGGTTTATATTCTATTACAGACTATTTTTCTATTTTGTATGCAGTCATAAAAAGTTAAATGACTTTTCAACCGGCTGAGTAACCAGCTGAGACAAAGCTATGTATGAGGATTTCAGTCAATGTACGTGTAGGAAAAGTAAATTTATTTGCCCAAAGCCCCAAATATAACTTGCAGTTTCATTTTAAATAGTCTGATAGATATTAAAACCCCATACAGTAGGTTTATATTCTATTACAGACTATTTTTCTATTTTTGTATGCAGTCATAAAAAGTTAAATGACTTTTCAACCGGCTGAGTAACCAGCTGAGACAAAGCTATGTATGAGGATTTCAGTCAATGTACGTGTAGGAAAAGTAAATTTATTTGCCCAAAGCCCCAAATATAACTTGCAGTTTCATTTTAAATAGTCTGATAGATATTAAAACCCCATACAGTAGGTTTATATTCTATTACAGACTATTTTTCTATTTTTGTATGCAGTCATAAAAAGTTAAATGACTTTTCAACCGGCTGAGTAACCAGCTGAGACAAAGCTATGTATGAGGATTTCAGTCAATGTACGTGTAGGAAAAGTAAATTTATTTGCCCCAAAGCCCCAAATATAACTTGCAGTTTCATTTTAAATAGTCTGATAGATATTAAAACCCCATACAGTAGGTTTATATTCTATTACAGACTATTTTTGTATTTTTGTATGCAGTCATAAAAAGTTAAATGACTTTTCAACCGGCTGAGTAACCAGCTGAGACAAAGCTATGTATGAGGATTTCAGTCAATGTACGTGTAGGAAAAGTAAATTTATTTGCCCCAAAGCCCCAAACATAACATTGCAGATTCATTTTAAATAGTCTGATAGATATTAAAACCCCATACAGTAGGTTTATATTCTATTACAGACTATTTTTCTATTTTTGTATGCAGTCATAAAAAGTTAAATGACTTTTCAACCGGCTGAGTAACCAGCTGAGACAAAGCTATGTATGAGGATTTCAGTCAATGTACGTGTAGGAAAAGTAAATTTATTTGCCCAAAGCCCCAAATATAACTTGCAGTTTCATTTTAAATAGTCTGATAGATATTAAAACCCCATACAGTAGGTTTATATTCTATTACAGACTATTTTTCTATTTTTGTATGCAGTCATAAAAAAGTTAAATGACTTTTCAACCGGCTGAGTAACCAGCTGAGACAAAGCTATGTATGAGGATTTCAGTCAATGTACGTGTAAGAAAAGTAAATTTATGTGCCCCAAAGCCCCAAACATAACATGCAGATTCATTTTAAATAGTCTGATAGATATTAAAACCCCATAAAGTAGGTTTATATTCTATTACAGACTATTATTCTATTTTTGTATGCAGTCATAAAAAGTTAAATGACTTTTCAACCGGCTGAGTAACCAGCTGAGACAAAGCTATGTATGAGGATTTCAGTCAATGTACGTGTAGGAAAAGTAAATTTATTTGCCCAAAGCCCCAAATATAACTTGCAGTTTCATTTTAAATAGTCTGTTTTAGATATTAAAACCCCATAAAGTAGGTTTATATTCTATTACAGACTATTTTTCTATTTTTGTATGCAGTCATAAAAAGTTAAATGACTTTTCAACCGGCTGAGTAACCAGCTGAGACAAAGCTATGTATGAGGATTTCAGTCAATGTACGTGTAAGAAAAGTAAATTTATGTGCCCCAAAGCCCCAAACATAACATGCAGATTCATTTTAAATAGTCTGATAGATATTAAAACCCCATAAAGTAGGTTTATATTCTATTACAGACTATTATTCTATTATTTCATGCAGTCCCAAAAATTAAAGTTAAATAACTTTTCAACCGGATGAGTATCGACACGTTCTTTACTTTACAAATTTTTCTCAAAAACATACTACTTTCCAGAATTAAGTATTTCAAATTCCTTTCGAAATCTATAGTTTATAAATACTGATGTTTGTATTACTAGTCTCTACTACTAGTTTGCATTACTCGTTTGTATTACTAGTTAGTATTACTAGCTTGTTTGCATTCGTATTACTAAATAAAGTTATGTATGAAAACTATAGCTTTGGCCTGAAAGTATAATCTTTTAAAGACGAAAGCAGAAAACTATTAGTATAAATGTCTTAGTCTTGACTAAAGTGTTCTGGTTGTTTCGAGGATTTAAATAATTGTCCTACTGACTTAAAATCCCAACTAGAGATTTTAAGCCTATTAACTTTTTCGGAGGAAAAACGAGTTTTCTACTGTAAAGAGCATGTCTACATGTAATGACTACAGGCTAGAAATCTAGTTTGTTAAGGATTCCTTTAATATCTAATTTGTCTTGGCTGTGTTTCTCAGTAACATTATAGACCTAATATGAAACTGCATTTACTTTTATTGTTTCTGTCAATTTTACTTATGAAATTGTTAAATATAATTTTAACATTTTTGAAAATAGGGTTTTCTGGTGAAAGATAACTAATATTTTACAGGAGAATTATAAACATTAGTAATTGCTTACGAAACGTCAAAAATTACTAACAAACATAATTTGTATCGTTGTAAAATGTGTGAGGAGAGGCTCTACTAGAAAAGCTATAGATTTACCTGTTTAAAAAGTTTTTATTTTTTCAAAACAAAGTAAATTCAGCAAAGCTAATTAAATAAGAGCATAGAATAAATGCTAACAATCCTATTCATTTACGAAAATAATTAAATCAGATGCAATCAGATAAGTAGACAGATAAATATGAGATTAACAAAAAAATGGCATATGAAGTTGTTTAAAGATGATGTGTTTGTCCCCTTAAAAGAATTGTTTCAAGAGCATATGCTTTATGGGTTATAAATCTGTTATATAGCTTTCAGAAACGTATATAGTTAATTATTGTTATATTGACAGTGTCCGTTACACAATGATTGATTGTCCTGCTAGATGATAATGAACTAAATAATAATATTCTATGTTCTGGGATAAATCGGGGTTATTTTTGCAGTAAACAGACCAACACTTAATATATAATTATTTAGTTAATTTTTTTATTTTAATTACTTCATTTTATTTTACTTTATTTTATTTTATTTATTTTATTCTCTTAACTCATACCTATTTCTTTTATTCCTGTTTTAATTCGTTACCCATTGCCTTTTTTTACGTACACATAACCGATCAAATAACCGGTTATGATAAGTTTATCATAACCAGTCAATCATTGTCATGATATGTCATATAATATGTCAATTATTTAAAATGCATCGGTACATATATCTGTATATATAGAGAGATGACAAATCGGAATAAGTCAGAATTAATTTAGGTATGTACAAAATGCATATTTAAAGTTTCAGAATTAAAGTTCACTTTTACATAATTACCTTTTACGTAAAACGTATTACATAAAGTAGACAACAATCCTTCAGATTTAGTTATAATGGTTAAATATGAAGAAATCTGGAAATGAAAAGTTTTCGTTAATACAACGTTTTTTTACATCGTACGAGGAAGTAAAATTTAGTAAATCAGTATCACGCAATCTCCTTAAATCAATTTACTCCCTTGAATACATAAAATTAAAAAAAATACTTTTATTATTATTTAGAGAAAAATGTGGTGGAAATGTGAATTTAAAAAGAAACGAAATTGGTTCACTTTTCGTTTAGACATAGATGTCTTCTACAGAGAAGGAATGCACCTACAAAGAAATTTTTATTAGAGCTATCAAAAGATATATAGAATTGAAGTAAAAGATGTAATCTTCTTTCTGAAAGACAAAGTATCAAACACACGAAAAAAATATCACAAAGGGCATTTTAAAGTGACTAAAATGGAAGAAAAATTTCTCTATTTCCAAGAGATTCGATATATATAGTAACATTATAAATATTTATTCGTTTGAATCATAAAGAGGACAGTCTATTTCTTGGTGAAATTTTTAATCAAAGAGACTATTTTTAATTTAGTTTAGTATAAAAGGTTCTATATTATTGCAAATATGAATTTCTATGTCCATAATAATATTTTAAATCTTAAAAGAAAGTTTGTTTTGTTACATTGGAGCATTAAATTTATAAAGAAAATATGTAGAGTATGTTCTAATAAAAATCATGTAACCTGCAATATAAATTTTGAAATTGGTTATTTAGTAACTAATTGTTTATACCTATTAGAAGCATAATACCGTTTTAATTCTGGTAATTTCTTTTATATTAATACGAATATTATACTTAATTTTTATAAAAAATTTAAATTTAATTATTGTTTAATTAAAAATTTTTTTTTTAATTTTTAAATGTCAGACACGACT
>CM063509.1:114990240-115042740 GCA_032207245.1 Pardosa pseudoannulata
TAGATAGTAATCGGAATTTACCATTCCAACACTACACTACGTGTGAGTGTGTATGTGAGAACATGATATCTTAATTTCGTTTTAATTACAAAGAACAGTAATGAAATGCACACATTAAATCAAAATTGCATATTTTTATCAAATTTACTCTTACATCCGACAGTCGATAGAATCAGTCTAATTGCAACTTTCGATATTTGAATGGCTACTCCTTGTTTCTATCCAGATAAATTCTAATCCTGCCTCTATCTTCTCTCAAATGGCTAGATTCTAATACACATGCAATGCAATCATTTCGGACATCTACATTCTGAAGTTTCATTTACCCAAAAAGGTAATTAATTAAAAAGACCAAACTGTTCTTTTGATTAATTTTATAAAGCGATTTTTGTCACAAATTTAAAAAAGGTTGATCGTTTCAATTCGAAAGAAAGTGCGTAAGTTATATCACCATTACCGAGTGATTTTTATTGCTTTATTAGATATAAACTTAAGAAATGGAAATATGAAATTCTTTAAATATTACTTGCACCTATTTCGTACAATAATTGATTTTTATAGAGAAAAATCAAGTGTTAAATGATATTGAACTTCCCATCATTGACAGATAATCTCATATATTTTCCTTCTCAAATTGAACAGAATTCTCAAAGAAAAAACTATGTGTTAAGCAACAGTAAGGTAAGACCCGATACAAGAAAGAAAAAAATGAAATTAATGCTAGAGTTGTTGCCAAAAACAATATTATAAATTTGCATTTATATAAGCATATGATATTTCTGTAAAATAAAAAATTGAATCTTAAATAAATTAAAAAATAAGATTCTTAATTACATATTCCAAATACTGTGCCTTCCAATGTGTAATTTACTTAGGGTTTTACTACTCTCAAACACAATGGTGAACAATTATATAAGATTTTTTTCCTAAAAGTATGGAATAAATGTATACAATTTTTTATCAGCTGTGAATGTGTGTGTGTATTAGCGTTAAATTAAACAAAACAAACCAAAAGGAAAATACCATTGAATCCAGTTAAAAGTTATAATAATTTGACAAAATAATAATAATAATAATAATATAGTCAATATTCTTATTATATATACTTAGATATAGTGTAATTATTTATCATTATAATATATTATGATTCATAGTATTATTATATATAACAAATAATTAACATTAATTTTATTAGTATATATAATTCAATAAAATATTTGAAAATGATTGAATTACCAATGATTACCATCGATTGATCAACATTGCATAATTTCCTATGTATACCGACATACGGTATTTTAGATTTCTAATGACACAACTAGTGAGCAGACAAATTTTCCCTATCAAAATATTTTCCTACATGTAACTAAACAAAGGAAATTATTAAATTTATTCATCAAATTGGTGTAATAAAAGCCTTTCGGATAGAAACATCTAAACTCTGATGTTGTGTTTTTCTTCTAATATTATTCTAACGGTAGAAAGAAATGTGAAAAATACATCTTGCTCTTAATTTCTGTGGTTTCTTTCAAAATGCCATTTGTTGAAAAAGGATTCTCAAAACTGACTAGCTCAAAGCGTTTATTGAATTGGAATCACTTATTTCTTTTATCAGCTTTTCTTTTTACGCAGTGAGAAATTTAAAAACATTTTCTTGAAAAAATACACAGAAGAATGGCGTAAAATATACGGATTTCAACTTGGAAAATGTTTGCCAGCTATATTGTTATCTATTTCCTGCGTTTTGTTATGGATGTAGATGTTTCGAAACAGGGATGAAATGTCTTGAAATCTAAAGATGTCTTTACAAAACGATTGTTGTCACAAATATAAAAGAGATTTAAACTTTAAATAAAAGACGTAATCTTTTCTCTGTGTCATATGGAGAAAGTATTACAAAGAGAAACATTTTGTGTAGAGACAAAAAGAAGACGGTTCCTGTACCTTTCAAGATTTTTTTTTTATTTATTGAATTTATTCTGACGAAAGAAATAATTAAATATATTCATGGAATGTACTTTATAACAGTCCTTCTGTCAAAAACATCAACAGAGTATTTCTTTGAAAATATATTTCTTGGTGGTAAAATAAAAACATTTATTTCTTACATCATACTGGAAAGACGAAGCGGTATTTCTGTAAGGAAAGAAAATTTAACCCCTGGTATTTCAATTGCTTATTATTCTTATTGTTGTCCATTTGTTTTTCCTAATAAATCTTACTGATCATACAGATAAAATACAGGGTGTTTCATATTGAATGGGAGAAAAAGAATAGCTCAGTGTGACTGTCTTAATGGATTATTCAGCCGAAACAAATTTATTCTGCAACTACTCATATACAAGTTTTATTTTTCAAGATGGAAAAATTATCAAATGATGAACTCGCCGCTAGAGGCGCTGTTAAACAAAACGTCGTCCATGCAGGAGAAAGCATACTGGTTTTCTGAATATGACAAAACCTCATCGGTAACTGTTGTGCAACCTGTGCGTTGTGTAACGCTTTCTGTGCTTTATCAAACAGTTGTGTTTTTGGTTCATTTTTCTTTGCTGAAAAATCGATTAATGGGGACATTTACGAAAACATGCTCTCTGAGTGGTTGCTCCCCCAACTGGAGGCAGGTGTTCCTGATTTCATTTTGCAGCAAGATTTTGCTACCCCACATTGAAATAGAAACGAGTTGAGTTTCTCAACGAACATATCCCACATCGCTGGATTGCCTGTGCTAGGCCACAGGATTTGACATGTCTTCATTGGCTGCTGAGATCACCAGATCTAAAGCCCTGGGATTTTTTTTCTCTGGCGTTTGGTTAAACACAAGGTGTTTGTGCGTTCACTTCTTCAGGACTTAGAGGAACTAAAGCAACGGATAACTGCAGTGTTGAACTACATAACAGGGGATATGCTATCACGAGTGTGGCAGTAGCCTTATTATCGTCTAGACATTTGTCTTGTCCTCAGTGGCACGTATGGAACACCTGTAGAAACTTGAATGAATGTAGTTTTAAGGTAAATTTGAATTTTCTAAATATATTAATCAGATAATTAATTACAACTTTCACAATCATGTTTTCTTTTTGTCCCCTTCAATATGAAACACCCTGTATTTATTTAACTCATTATTATAGAAGCTATAAGTTTCTTTAAATAAAAATGCTGATTGAGTCATTTTAACAGTTGTATCTTAGGCTATCTTGTACATTATTATTGTTAGTTTTATTTATTTGTATGTCAGGGTATAAGCTTTAAAAAACTTATTTCTGTATGCAAAGAAAATTTAACCCCCTGTATTTCAATTGTTTATTATTCTTATTTTTGGTCATTTGTTTTTCCCAATTATCCTAAAAGCTTACTCGAGCGTGGACCTTTTCATTTATTTTATTATTATTAAAGAGTTCCCTTGTTAAAATCACTTATAACACACGTAATTTGTGTGTGTATGTGTAATAAATAGGATGTATCAATGTATTACATATATAAAGAATAGGAACCATTGCAATTGGTATACTTTAAAAGATTGATAAGGGGGAGGGGGAATTGCCACCCCCACGTTCCTGTGAAATTTAAATTTTAAGCAGATGCAAAACTCCAGGTCACTATAAGTATACTAATAAACAGATATGATATCCAATATCAGGCCAAATGAAATAAAACTAAAAACTTATCAATAAATGAAGTTAAATGAGCCAATTGAAACTAATACTTAACTATAATACTAAATATATATTAAAATCTATTTAAAACTACTAACAGAACTAGTAGAGACTAATAGAATGAATAGAACTATATATAAGTGTGTGTTTGTTTGAGAGAGACTCTCATATGGCTTTACATACACAAATTTATAGATGTATATTGTTCGTAAATATGTGAACGAAGCAATCAATGCTGAAAATTTAAATTTTGAAGATATTAACCCAGGACAAATTATCCCTCTGAACTTTCTATTTATTCAACAAACAGAAATCATCAATGAAACAACGAGTTTAGATTAAAATATAACCCTTTCATTTTCTGTTAAAATTTCTCAATCAAATTATTAACTTAATTTAAATGTTACAAACAAAAATTTCTCCGTAATATTCTCCAGTAGTATGAGGGCTTTAATCAGCCAAAAAAAATATTCAGTTAGTTGAAACACGTTGTAACATATACACTCATGTCCAAACATTAAGGATAATTCAGAATCACACAGAAATTGAGCTCTAAAATAAAAATTTCATCTGTAGAATTATCACACACATCTTGAAGAAGAATATGCAAATTGCAGGAAACACCAGATGGCGCGGATAGTACGTCACAATGACGAGAGTGTATGAAAGGGGTATATGAGGAATGGTAGCAAAGAAGTAACATTGTTCACAAGCGCTTTAAAAGCCTTTCAGTGCAATAACCGCATAGTTATGGCACAAAAGAAGCATTTGGATGATTTTTTACATGGTAGAATTATCGGACAACTGGATTGTGGACGTACCCAGCTGGAAGTATCCGAGGAACTTGGAATCGCCCAGAGTGTCATCTCCAGGCTTTGGCAACGATTCAAACATGATGGTAATGTGAGTAGATGTTACAGCACAGGTCGCCCCCGAGTTACTACGCCGAATGATGACCGGTATTTGGCAGTTACTGCCAAAAGAAACAGACGGAGCACAGCATCAGACCTGTCTCGTCAGCTCTCTTCAGCTACCGGTACGACGGTTTCAAGGCAGAACATGTATAGAAGCTTAGGGAACATTGGTCTATATGCTCGTAGGCCTGTTAGATGTGTTCTCCGTACCGCAACTCACTGTCGCCTGCGATTATGCTGGGCTAGAGAGCATGCATTGTGGACCCCGCAACATTGGTCTTGTGTGATGTTTTCCGACGAGTCCAGGTTCAGTTTACATTCTGATTCTCCCCGGACTTTCATATGGAGAGCGCCAGGTACCCGTTACCACCAAGAGAACACCATTGAACGACACCGCTACGGTGGTGCAGGATGGCTCGTTTGGGGAGGAATTATTCATGGTTCGAGAACTGACCTGCATGTTCAGAGTGTAACGATGACAGGCCACATCTATCGGGATGTCATTCTGGAACAGCATGTACGTGTGTTTCGGGGCGCCATGGGTCCTGATATTCTGTATATGGATGACAACGCTCGACCTCGCCGTCCAAACATTGTAGACGAATGCCTTCAATCGGATGATATCACCCGTATGGATTGGCCAGCATACTCACCGGACTTGAATCCAATAGAGCATGTGTGGCACATGCTTGGCCGACGAATTGCAGCCCGTCAACCCCCTCCCAACGGTCTATCGGAACTTCGGAGGGCATTGCTTGATAAGTGGTGTAATTTTCCCCAAGATCAGATTGATAATCTGATACTCAGCATGCGTAGGTGTTGTAACGGTTGTATTGCATCGTCCGGGAGACATACTCCGTATTAACCATCATACTAACCATGTTATACTGTTTTCTGTAAATAGGTTATTTTTAGAAATTTGCTCCAGGTAGTAAAAATCGCAAACTTTTATTAATTATGTCAAACATATAGCATCTTTTTTGCTCTTTACCTTTTGTTTAATAAATAGACTTTACAAATAAGTCAAATTTGTTTTTCTTTTGTCTCTTTCATTGCCTGAACTTCATTATCCTTAATTTATGGACATGAGTGTATTATATGAAACGTGGATTCCGTTACATAGCGGTTAATTGAATAATTATATTTTATATGTCTATCATCACAGGCTAGTATATTATGCACCCAAAGCCATAAATTATATTCCTAAAGAACTTTCGAATATTTTACACATCCTAGTCATAGGAAAATTCAATTTTCTTTTTACTTAAATAATTCGATCTGTTATTGTACTCGTTTCTTAGATGTTTAAGTTCCTATTCAATATTTCAACACACATACCCACGCATCCACTGTCTACCAATAAATATTTGTACACATGTGATAGATAAGAAAAACTAACTTTATTCAAAATCAATAGTTGGTAGAACCTCCACGAGAGGCTGAACCCTCAGGGGCATACTTTCCACTGGTCTTTGTATTACAGCTAGTGGTATTGTCTTCCACTCGGCTTGGAGTAGACATACAAGTTCCTTCACCAATTTTGGACGGGAAAAGCACCTCTTAATTCGGTGATCCAACTCGTCCCATAGGTTCCCGAAGGGGTTCAAGCTTGGGTTCTGGGCAAGCCAGTCCATTCGATGAACTCCATTGGCACCATACCAAGCCTTGGTTAACCTCGAAACATGACAACTGGCATTGTCGTCCTGAAAGTAACAGGGGTCCAACCCGTAAAACTGCCACAACGTAGGAAGCACATTGTCATCCAAAATAGTGCAGTAGGCATCGGCGTTGAGCTTACCATGAATGGGGACCAAAGGTCCTAGTCCATACCAGGAGAAACACCCCCAGACCATAATTCCACCTCCGCCGAACTTGACTGTTGGCACAATGCATTCTGGCAGGAGACTTTCTCCAGGCAGACGCCAGACCCAGACCCTGCCATCCGAACGGTAAAGGGTGAACCTTGATTCTTCGCTACAAAGAACCCGTTTCCAGTGATCTACGGTCGAATTTCGATGTGCTTTGCACCACATTAAAATAGCAGCGAGATTGGAGATTGTGATCAAAGGCTTACGGGCATCAAAACCAAGCAGATGTGCTTCCTTACGTATGGTATTCATTGAAACAATATTCCCGGATGCCTGTTGAAACTCCTCGTGGATGAAGGCCGTCGGATGGGTGCGGCTCTTCTGAATTTCTCTAGGCAGCACTCTTTGGTCTCTATCTTCCAGTTTCGTTGGTCTGCCGACTCGGGGCACATTCCGACAATCACCGCTCACCTTCCACTTCTTAATCACATAGGCCACTGTCGATTTTGAGTACTTCAGATCGCTAGATATGTCCCTTAAGGATCGGCCACATTTGTGATACCCTATAATTATACCTTTCTCGAAAACAGAGAGCTCCGAACTGCATCTTGCATGCGACTAATGCCGATGCTGTTTCCTACACGATATATACCGGCGGAGGCCGTGACGTATCTCAGGACCACAGATATCATCATTTGAATAAGTGTCCAAATATTTATTGTTAGATAGTATATATATATATATATATATTATGTGTGTGTGTGTGTGTGTGTGTGTGTGTGTGTGTGAACATAAATAATTGTATTTAATAATATTATTTATTTTTCCACTTCACCGTGTCAAAATGTAGCTTTCAATAAATACCGTGTAAAAAAAATAGTAGAATTTGCCGTAAAAATGTCTTATATATTTTACTGTAATTTTTTTACATGTTTACATGGATGAGATATCGTTATCTTTGAATCTAAAAATATATCAAAAAATTTCGCCAAAAATAGAAAGATTCTATGTTGCAATATATCATGATTACTTCTTTTTTTAGAAAGAGATTATTTGTTTCATAAACTGTTATAGAAAGTTTCATATTGTCAATGGTTTAAAATAGAAATATTTATTTTTAGTTTAATGATTTTTGTATTTATTTCTGCATGTAGTTAGAATTTCAATATATGAAAGGAACGTGCATTAAAGAGGAAATGATCAAATTTTAATTGAATGGGAAATGTATTAATTTAATTTTTAAAATTATGTCCACATGCTTAATAATAATTATTTTTTGGTAATTAAAAATGTTTAATACATATTCTTATAAGAAGAAAACTCATCGAAGGTACAGCCTAATTTGGGAGGAAATGCACTATGGCGCCAATATCCGTTTGTGAGACTAAATGTCCTGGGGTGGGAAGCATATTTGAAGGTTAAGTTGTCAGCCATAAGAGGAACAAACAGAGTTTAGTTCCTCAAGCATATTTGGTCCTCATTTTTTCTACCCACTGAAGAGAGGAAAGGCTGAGTGATTCTTTACCAACTTGAAGATCTAATCTCAGATCTGGGTTAAAGGATAGCAAAATAGCACACCTATGCCACTGGGATGAAATCTTCCCAAATACTAATTTCTAATCTTACGGTTATTTCATTTAATACCTATGACATAAATGAGTCATTGGTGTATATGAAAATCAAGTTTTGTATCAGATTATGATTTTACCTTTAAACTTATATTATTAACATCAGAAGCAAGGCAACACAAGTAAATTTTAATATTTCATCTTCTCTCTAAAATCTTTTTGCAAAAGAATGTGCCATTGGTCATGTTCTAAATGTGTGACTACCTCGATCCCCAGACCTTAACCTCTGGAACTTTTGGCTTTGGGACATTTGGAACATCTAATCAGTCTTGATAAAATAAAAACTATTCATAATCTGATAAATGTATACACACTGGTGTGCAACAGTTAGCAACATGTGGATTTTCGCCATCATTCCACGGGAAATCATATGAGAGATATGAAATTCAGAAATGAGATAATAGACAATAATGAGTCTCGGTACTATGCGTTCAATAAAGATTGTTTTTGTTTTATTCCATACTGTAAGAACTGTATTCCCTTTTCAGTTTCGATTTTTTAGTCATCCTTTACGTACATAACATTTTCCCTCATTTTTCAATTTCATGTGCATCAGATGATTTCTCGTGAAGTTATGGCAACCTATTTTACAATATATATATATATATATATATATATATATATATATATATATATATATATATATATATATATATATATATATATATATATATATATATATATATATATATATATATATATATATATATATATATATATATATATGTATATATATGTATATATATATATATATATATATATATATATATATATATATATATATATATATATATATATATATATATATATATATATATATATATATATATATATATATATATATATATATATATATATATATGTATATATATATATATATATATATATATATATATATATATATATATATATATATATATATATATATATATATATATATATATATATATATATATATATATATATATATATATATATATATATATATATATATATATATATATATATATATATATATATATATATATATATATATATATATATATATATATATATATATATATATATATATATATATATATATATATATATATATATATATATATATATATATATATATATATATATATATATATCGTAGGACCATTACATTATCTTACCTCTATTTTACTATTATTTCCATTTATACAAATTTGTTCACCTAGGAACAAAAGAACTTCAAGTGCTCACAGTTGGGGTACTTAAAGAGACTTTGCATATATTTTTCCAAAGATAGTGCGATGAGTGACATAATTGGAAACGGCTGAATTATCAGACTTCGATAAAAAAAATCGTTATGGCTCGTCTACTTAGACTATGAATACTATAAAAGGCTCGTTAAAGTGCAGTTCACAGCAAGAATATATACCGAAAATTGTGTATGATTGATAAAACGACAAGTCTTCAGCCACCACCGTGTCGTCATTGTAGCACAATATCAAAGAAGAGCAATGAATGTTACATATTCACAGTGTACGAAGAGATACAACAGCCGAAATAGCCATACTCTACAACAGTGACGCTAAAGACAGTGTTTATCAACACAATGTTCAGCCTATATTTCTGCATATATGCTTGTACAGCCTTAAGCGGAAGCATGTCCCTGATTAAACGTCATCTCCAACTCCAGCTGAGAAACCTCTGAAGCAGACATAAGGAAAATGGAAGAAAGTTGCATTATCCGACAAATAACATTTTCTGGTCCGTCAGATTGACCCGCGTCTGCGAATAAGCCGATTTGCAAAGGAATTCCTGATTCCAGGAGGGACAGTTGTGCAGAGAAATGTTGGTGTGTGCATGTGGGGTGGAATATTGTGGTGTATACAGTGTTTTATGGAGCAGATGAGAACCTATAATCCCCATAGAATATATCTCGAATTCTCTGCACAAGACCATGTTCACTCAATCATGACAACATTATTTAAAGCGGGGGATAATGTTTTCCAACAGTATAAAGCACAATGTCATAAATCTCGAATTATCAGTGATTGGTTCAAGAAAACTTACAGTGACTTCAAAGTCATGTCTAGCCATACAAATTAACTTCACAAAAATTCAATAGACAATTTGTCGTCCCACTGGTTTTGAGGGCTATAGGATGTACTACATGTTATTAAAACATGTGTTTATAATGTAATGTCTCTTCGCTATATGTGTCTATGAGCACATGCTTGTGTGTGTATGTATGTATGTTTGCGTGTACACAATTCAAAGATCTATAAGACATGTTTAATAAAGTATTAGATTGTTCTCTTTTAATATAAAGGAAAGAAGAATTAAAAAAAAATTCCTACAAACTTATGATTGATATTACTTGTGGGCTACTTAATGTGAATGTTTTCTATGAATCTAAACCAATATATATATATATATATATATATATATATATATATATATATATATATATATATATATATATATATATATATATATATATATATATATATATATATATATATATATTATGGCAGTTTGGTTTTTTAAATTACACTAAGTTGTCAAATATATGTCATATTTTAAAGAAATTATGAACTTATAACGATCTCTAAGCAGTATATTAGATTTTTGAAATAACTTAATGAGTTCATCTGTAATACTAAATCATTTTCTTTACGACATTTGAAACTTATTAATGATATAGAAATATAGATATTTCATTAGCTTTACTATGTAAGATTTTTGAAACCTCACTAAAAGAAGAAAATTTTAGAATGCTGACTGACAAAAAGTTTTATTGAATTGGAATCTTTAATATTCCTTTTATAGTTTTTTTTTACGTTTTTTTTAAGTGAAACGTTTTAGCTTGAAAAGCATTTCTAGGAAAAATGAGAAAATAGGGGGGAAATCCGAAATTTACTTGGAAAAATATTTTCTGTCCATTTTTTATCTTTTTTTAAGTTGATTTTTCATGTAGACGTAGATGGTTTGGACAGGGGAGCGATATTTTTGTTTCTAAAAATATGTCTATGAAGAGATTGTTGTCAGAAATATAAAATAGATGTAAACTTGAAATAAAGTATGTAAAATTTTCTTTAAAAAAAGGAAAGCGTTTAGAAATACAATATATTGTTAATAAAATATAAAGTATTTCGTTCTCAGTTTTAAGTCTATTTTTATGATTCAGAGAAATATCTCTTAAATCATTTTAAATTGTGTATGAATAACGAATCAAAATGTTCATTCTTTTTTTATATGAAATTTATAAAAATTATATGAAGAAATATAAACCTCTGAATTAAAAATAATATAATAGTGGCAAATTTAAAAATACTACAAATGTCTCTGCATAATTAGAAATAAACAAGATATAAAAACCAAAATTATACTATTTTATTTTTAAAAATAAATTAAGGTGATTTGTAATATGTAGATGAATACACTTAATATAAAAAAGAATGGAGACCCCTGCTATGGCTCAACGATTCTTAAAGAGGTATTCGCAGGAATCACATCATATATAAAACCATGCTCAGAAGGGTTTCACACGGTACAGTTAAATAAAACAACTAGATCTAGACACAAGCATTTATTTAAGATAGTATAATGAACGACATAAAGCTCTGGATATCGAACTGAACTAACGTGACAGGAGTTTAAAATATTGAAAGTACATCCAAGTTACATAAACAAACATCAGCACCTTCGATGCAACCGAGCTATCTGCTACTGTCACACTGACTCTCATATAGTAGACAACATATACATACTTTACAGATATTTGCATATTTAAAAAGATGCTGACTTGCCACAAATAAAAATACGATAATTACAAAACTTTACTCATAACAATTATCAATACAGATCGATTAATTCATGCTACAATAATATGTGAAAATCCATTACAATATTTATTATATATACAAGACACTATTTACAAAGACTGAACATTACGTCAACGGCCTTAATCAGAAATGATGCGTATGACGTCAATCTTCCGCTAATCAAAACCGAGGCAACGAATTTAGTTGTTATTTCATAATCACCACAAAAGTGTGCATGTTAATTATTAAATGTTACGTACACCTCGAAAATCCTAACTAAAAGCTACTAATTGCATTCAGTTACAAAGTCATTATCTGTATAATAAAATGCGATGAACGATATATAAGAGTACACCCCCATGCTCTATTCTCAAAGTATTGCTGGACATGCGTCATTTGGAGATAGAAAGAGAATGCTGCTAGAAATAACTGCAGTACCTTGCACTTACTTAAGTATTTCAAATAGCATTTTTGTTTCTACTTTTATAAAGCCAGACACGATAATATGAAATTTGTCGGACGTTTACCCTATAGCCTTTTTAAACATTTATAAGTGATATTAAATTAAAATATATGTATAGACAATTATGAAAATATATACAATATTCTTCAATTATTTTTTCTAAAACTACATGGACAAGCTAAGCACGTTACATACGCTACTCGTATTAAAACAAAGGGGTGCACCTTTAGAGTGAATGAGCATAACTACAGTAAAAAAACGACTGCAACAATCCTGTGTTCACCAAAATTATTGTATTAACTTTAAATATTAAGCAACTCCTTACTAATTTATAACTGAAGAATATATTAATTGAAATGTATATTCCTAAAGAATAAAACCATCTTACAACATATTTTTTCTTAAAACATATTAAAACTTTATTTCCACCACAGGTAAAGTAAAATTGTCAAAACTACCTTATATTGTATGAAAATCTAATAAAAACACAATTTTAAAAATAACAAAATTAACTTTATTTCACCTTTTCTGTTTGTATCCGTTTCGTAATACAATTGTTGAAATATTGCTAAAACAGTGACATGGTGGCAGGACTGCTGCTTCTATCCCAGCTCTTTAGAAATAAATTATATAATTTTAATGATTTTTTCCATTCAAAAGCCTCTATACAAATGATGACAGAAACTTTATAATAATTAAACGAAATACTAATGCCGTATATGCAGTCATTAATCCAGTTTAAAGCATATAACATGCAATAAAACTTTAAACCTCATAACCGCTCTTTACACCTTTTTTTTCATGAGAAAAATTACCATTATTCTTATCCCACCTGTGATATTATTTATTAAAAGATGTGTCCTTTATCCTTTTCTAAGTTATCGAAGTTTTAGAATGTAACTAATACATATGTTGACAGATATCAACTAACTCAAGTTTCTAAATTAATAAAAGATATGTATTCTAAATTATTAAATGATAATAACTATTTGTCAAAAATAAAATTCTATGTCAATTTTCTTATATTTTTTAAAAAGGTAGAATGTTTTCACTGAAAATTTATTACTTTATGACAATTGTATTATTTTATGTTCAGCTTCTTTATTATCTTCTGAAATGTTGATTTTTGAATGGGTAAGTTTCCTTTAATATATTTCTAACGGACAGCTACTTTAAAATCTGGAGTTGCAATTATATATATATATATATATATATATATATATATATATATATATATATATATATATATATATATATATATATATATATATATATATATACATATATATTTATGTTTTATATAAATTACTATTTATATAAAAACATGAATTTGAACCTTAAGACTGTGATCTATAGATATTATTTTTCTTTATAAATATCATACTAAAAAATTGTATTGTCCTTCCTCTGACTAGTTCGAATTGGATATTGATCATCCCCATATTTCATCTAATAGACCAACATTTACTCCAGAACGTTGATCGCAGCTGTCCCCTTACATTCCCTTAATGTTTAAAGTAAGCCTTAAACATTTCTCCTCTAAATGAAAGAAAACTCGACTTCCGAAGCCTTAAGCAATTACAACTCTAAGAATCCCACTTTCTCGAATAAATCGATTTAATCTCTTTTGATTAAGGGCATGATCTGAATAGAATTAATCTTCTCTGTGGAAAAAGAAATCATGTGATCCCTCCTCAGATTTAGTTCAATGGCTTTATATTCCGCCCGCAGTTCTTTTATATTAGAGAGTTACGCACATTTTCAATGAAATAGATAAAGGTGGAGTTTGAGTAACATTGTATTTCTATGGGATATTTTCTATAAGGAATTTATGGTGTACTTTCGTTATTTTAAGTATACGTATTTTTTTAAAAAAATTAAAGATATTTAAGAAAGTAATTGCTAAGATTTTATTTAATTAAAATTAATGTTTTTGAAATGTTTTAATGCTATTTTAAACGTTTTCAGCTTTTAATATTTTGCTATAAATGTTACTGAGATGTTTTAAAGCATTCTACTTAATATAGTCGTTAGTTTTTAGATATCTATGAAATCGATGATTACATTAATGTTTTATGATTACATTAATGACAACTTTTATTAGAAAAAATTAACACTTTTTTATATATTTGTTTACAAAATGTATAAGCAAAGTATTGATAATTGTTTATCCTAACTACTTATTCTGTACTGATTTTGCTCAATATTTTTGTTTCCATCTTACACAATAATCCTTACAAAATTCATCTTACACACTAACTGAAATATCACACATGCATATTATCCACATTAGAAAATTTTATGTGCTACGACATTAGCACAGATTTTAGTTTGGTTTGAAGCACTACCGTTTACAACAGGAATGCTAATAAGAACGATACCATCAGCATAAAGCCGTTTCCGAGAGGATTTGGTTACACAGGCCTACAAAGTTGAAATTTTTGAAAAATACAAGATAAGGTTTTTCTCATTTTCAAGTTATTTGGTAAGCTGATTTCGAAAATGACATCCATTTTTTTTTCCATCACGTCTGGATTTTTTGTAAAATTGATATACATATTGCTGGTAATGTCTTATATGAAAATCATGCTCTCGAACTGTTTTCTTGTACTGACTGGAAATAGTGGGTTTTATCTATTCACGTGAGTTTATTTAGTCTGCTTCTGATGAAGCATATTTTTAAACAACCATTAATATTTAAAAATGTATAAATCTTGTATATAAAGAATGAAAACCATCGCAACTAGAACGCTTCAGCCGCACCTGGGCGAGACAAAAGATCCCCTCTTTATTACATTTTTTTATATTAATTTTATACATAAACACTTCTAGAAAAATATCAACGACCTGTTTTTAGTTGTTTTACTATAGTTTATACATGAAACAAATGTGAGTTTGAAATATATTTGAAACTGAGGACGAAACACAGACATTTCAATTTAGCTTTGCTGTTTTTTTCTTTAAATTTCTTTTTGACTTTCTTCTTTTATGTTCGATCTTACCCTCATCTCTTGCTAGCATTCAACGATAGTTGGGAAGCATACTCTTCCATCTTCCTTGATATTTTCGCTCCATATCCTTGATGTCTTGGTGGAACCTTTCTCTCTGTTCTTCGCTGGCTGATCCTAAATTTTGGGGGAAAATGTCAAATTGCAATTGAAGCAAATGCAATTTTACACTCATGGATCAACCCAATACTTGAAATTTGTCTAGAATGTTGTTAGCAATTCTTTTAAATTTTGGATCTTTCTGATTGTCCAGAACATTTCCGACAACATTACTGAAGGCAACTCAAACTTCTCTTTCCTTTGCTGTCATGGTTGTCTCAAATATGTTATCCCTCATAAGTTTTTCGATATCTGGTCCTACGAAGACTCCGTTTTTCAATCTGGCTTCAGATAAAGCAGGAAACTATACACGTATATTTAAACCATCTTTTGGAACAGCCTTAATAAACTGCTTCACAACATTAATTTTATGTGCAGGGGGTAATAATAATATTGTTTTAAATCAATCAAGCTTTCTCGAATTGCATGTTTGGTGCCTAGCACAACATTCTGCCTTTTAAGCCTTTCTTTTCTGACCCAATATTGCGTTTTGTCACAGTTGTCCTTTTCACAAATAAAACATAGATTTGTACACCGTTGTTGACCGAAAAGCATGGTGATGATTTTTGAATCACGCAAATGGTCCAACCATGGTTGTCATATTTTATTTTGTTGAACACGAGAGCTACGGTCGCATACCTTTCTTTTAAATGCACCAAGTGTTCAACCGGCACAGACATCCATGGGCTTTCTTGATGAATAAGGACAGCTTTAAAACTCATTTTTGACGAATCTATAAAAAGCCCCATTCATCTTTATTGTAGGGAATCTTAAAGTTTTTCAGCAATCCAGAAACATCTGAACAATAAATGAGGTTCTCGTCTTCGCGTCTTCGTCAAAATACTGAATAAATTCCCTGTCACGATTCCTATACCAACCAAAAGTGGTTTCTTTTGCCATTAAGTCTTTGTCTTTCAATCTAGAGTCTAATAATTCAGCTGCCTCTTTGGAAAGGCCCAGATCTCTAGTCAAATCATTAAGTTCAACGAATTGTCTTGAAGACAAATTTTATTAAATAATGGTTAAAAAGAAAGAAAAAATATTTTTTATGAAGATATTCATTTATTTTTTATTATAGATTAAGAGAGATAATTGGGATAGTAAAATAGAATTTGTAGAAAGAATTCGATAAGTTATCGAATAGTTAAAATGCATATATAATACCGTTAAAACATTTTTTCAAATAATACCTTAACAAATTTCTTGTATCTTACTTTCATGAACAAAATAATTAATGTTGTTAATAGAAGATAATAGAGTATTTTGTTCAAAAAGTAAAATTCACTTTTAAAATATTAATTCTTAACACCATACATTAAAATGTATATTTATACATTTTGTAGGCTCTCAGAAAAAAAAGATCAATAGAAATATCTGAAAGTAAGCCATACATTAAGATATATATTTATACATTTTGTTGTGTGTTGTTTTGTTTATATAATACACAATAATTCTAAATGAAATCAAACTGTAATATAAATAGTACATATACATATTATCCACTTTTAAATAATTTGCTCTGCTACGATGTTAGCAAGAATTTTAATCTGTTTTGAAGTACTACGGTTCACAACAGGAATGCTAATATGAACGGTACCTACAGATTAAGCCGATTTCAAGAGGCTACGGTTATTTATCCGGCTGTAGCAGTCTAAAACATTAATTGTGGTACAGAAGATATAGTCCTTACCATTCGTCCAGTACTAGAAAGTAATATTGAGATTAGAAATTTATACTGTCTTATAGAGTGTGGTTACTTTAGTTGGTTAGATGAAGTTTTTTTAAGAACTGCATTCTAATTGAAAAACAATATAGTAAACATTTGAATTTAGGGTCATTAAAATGCTTTCCATAATTTAAACTCTAAAAATTGTAATAATAAAATAATAAGTCTCTCGTTTGTGTGAGTGAATTCAAAATAATAGCTGAAAACCACACTTTTACAGAATATTGTTAGTATGTTTAATATTGTTAGAACTAGCATATACCCTTCATTCTCTAAAAGTTAATTTTAATTACAATGTGTCAATATAACTACATTTTAAATATAAGAAATATAGTTTTTAAAAGTATATAAAACACATAGAAATATAAGAAAAGGCATATAACAAACATAAAGAAATATAACAAAAACATTATACTTGTATTCTCCTTGAAAAAATTAAAACTAAACGATAGAATTTTAGTACCATTAAATATGCTTTAAATAATTTAAACTTTAAAAATTGTAATAACGAAAAAATAAGTTTTTTGTGTGAATAAATTAGCTGAAAACCACACATTTACAGAATATTTTTAGAATAATTAATATTGTTAGTACTAGCATATACCCTTCATTCTCTAAAAGTTAATTTAATTACAATATTTCATTAGAATGACATTTTAAGTATAAGAAATATGAGAAAGGTGTATATACTGTTTATTAGTTTTAGAGGCATATAAAACATATAAAAAATATGGGAAAGGCATATAACAAACATAAAGAAATATAATAAAAATCTTATACTGGTAATGGTAGAATAAAGTGTTTATATATCCAGAACAATTTTAAAATTCAGATTCCCTCCCTTTCTAACATTTTTTAAATTTAAAACATGCATTCATCTTTATATAAACATTTAATGAAAGCAACCTAACAATATTTCGAAAAATATTTTCATATCTTTTGAAAATGAATAATACAGTTGTGATCAACATTTATTGTGTTTATTTGCTCGCGATATAGAAATATGTTTATGATAATAGGACTTCGTAAAATAACACCTGCTGTTGGAACCTTTCACAAGTTATTTATTTAGTATAATTTACTGATGTATGGACTGGTGTCGTTCTATGAAGCATGAATGAAAACTGAGTAATATATGATCTGTCGCAAATGCACTTTTCTGCCAATGGAGATAAATTTGAAATTTAATAAAGTATTTTAAAACTGACATAATCAAGAATACTTTGAATGAATATTGGTGGATTAATGTAATATTTCTCCAACTGTTAATAATGTCATGTATGTTATTTTTTAATAAAAGTTTATTAAATAATGGTTAAAAAGAAAGAAAAAATATTTTTTATGAAGATATTCATTTATTTTTTATTATAGATTAAGAGAGATAATTGGGATAGTAAAATAGAATTTGTAGAAAGAATTCGATAAGTTATCGAATAGTTAAAATGCATATATAATACCGTTAAAACATTTTTTCAAATAATACCTTAACAAATTTCTTGTATCTTACTTTCATGAACAAAATAATTAATGTTGTTAATAGAAGATAATAGAGTATTTTGTTCAAAAAGTAAAATTCACTTTTAAAATATTAATTCTTAACACCATACATTAAAATGTATATTTATACATTTTGTAGGCTCTCAGAAAAAAAAGATCAATAGAAATATCTGAAAGTAAGCCATACATTAAGATATATATTTATACATTTTGTTGTGTGTTGTTTTGTTTATATAATACACAATAATTCTAAATGAAATCAAACTGTAATATAAATAGCACACACACACACACACACACACACACATATAAATATATAGTATATATATATATATTATATATATATAATATTATATATATATATATATATATATTATATATATATATATATATATATATAATATATATATATATATATATATATATATATATATATATATATATATATTATCCACTTTAGAAAATTTTCTGTGCTACGACGTTAGCAAGGATTGTAATCTGGTTTGAAGTACTAATGTTCACAACAGGAATGATAATATGAAAGGTACCTATAGATTAAAACCGAATCCGAAAAGCTAAGGTTATCCATCCCGCTGTGTCATTCTAACCCACGAACTGTGGTTCCGAAAATCGAAGCCCTAAACATTCGGCCACATTTCGGCCGTTGCTAAAAAGTAAAGTTGAGATTAGAAATTTATACTGTCGGATATAGAGAGTGGTTGATTTAGTTGGTTAGATGAACTTTTTTTAGAACTGCATTCTCCTTGAAAAAAATATACTAAACACTAGAATTTAGTGCCATTTAAATGTCTTCAATAATTTAAACTTTAAAAATTGCAATAACGAAAGATGATGTTACTTGTTTATGTGAGTAAATTCAAATAATATCTGAAATCCAGAATTTTACAGAATATTGTTAGTTTTCTTAATATTGTTAGTACTAGCATATACCCTTCATTCTCTAAAAATTTATTTAATTACAATATGTCAATGTAACTACATTTTAAGTATCAGAAATATAAGAATGGTGTATATATTGTTTATTAGTTTTAAAGGTATATAAGACATATAGAAATATAAGAAAGGCATATAACAAACATAAAAAAATATAACAAAAACCTATACTGTTAATTCAGTATACCATATTTATATATCCAGAAAAATTTTAAAATTTAGGTTAACTCCCTTTCTAACATTTCCAAATTTAAAACATGCATTCATCTTTATATAAACATTTAATGAAAGCAACCTAACAATATTTCGCAAATATTTTCATATCTTTTGAAAATGAATAATACAGTTGTGATCAACATTTATTGTGTTTATTTGCTCGCGATATAGAAATATGTTTATGATAATAGGACTTCGTAAAATAACACCTGCTCTTGTGATCTTTCACAAGTTATTTATTCAGTATAATTTACTGATGTACGGACTGGTGTAGCTATATGAAGCATGAATGAAAACTGAGTAATATATGATCTGTCGCAAATGCACTTTTCTGCCATTGGAGATAAATTTGAAATTTAATAAAGTATTTTAAAACTGACACAATCAAGAATACTTTGAATGAATATTGATGGATTAGTGTAATATTTCTCCAATTGTTAATAATGTCATGTATGTTATTTTTTAATAAAATTGTATTATGTAATGAATAAAAAGGAAGAAAAAATTATTTTTATGAATATATTCATTTATTTTTTATTATAGATTAAGGGTGATAATTGGGATAGTAAAATATAATTTGTAGAATAAATTTGAAGGATTGTTAAAATGTATATATAATGCCGTTAAAAAATTTTTCAAATAATAATAAATTACTTGTATTTTACTTTGATAAACAAAATAATTAATGTTGTTAATTTAAGACAATAAATTATTTTGCTCAAAAAGTAAAATTTGTCTTTAAAATATTAACTTTTTTAACACCATACATTAAAAGATATTTTTATACATTTTGTAGGCTCTCTGAAAAAAACCTATAGAAACATTATACCGGTAAGCCATGCATTAATCATATATTTATATATTTTGTTGGCTATCATAAAAAGATCAATTGAAATATCATATCGGTAAGCCATACATTAAGAGATATATTTATACATTTTGTAGTCTCTCAGAAAAAATCAATAGTAAAATCTAATCGATAAGCAATACATTAAGAGATATATTTATACATTTTTGTAGGCTGTCAGAAAAAAATCATTAGAAACAGCATACAGGTAAGCTATACATTAAGAGATATATTTATGAATTTTTGTAGGCTGTCAGAGAAAATCAATAAAAACATCATACTGGTAAACTATACATTAAGAGATATATTTATACATTTTGTAGTCTCTCAGAAAAAATCAATAGAAACATCATACCGGTAAGACATACATTAAGAGATATATTTATACATATTTGTAGACTTTCAGAAAAAATCAATAAAACTTTATGCTGGTATACCATACATTAAGTGATATATTTATACATTTTTGTAAACAATCATAAAAAAAATGAATAGAAACATCATACCGCTAAGCCTTACATTAAGAGATATATTATTAAATTTTTGTAGGCTGTCAGAAAAGTCAATAAAAACATCATACCGGTAAACCATACATTAAGAGATATATTTATACATTTTGTTGGCTATCATAAAAAAAATCAATTGAAGCATAATACCGGTAAATTTTTAGGCAGTTTTAAGATCTAAGCACAATACCCTGTATATTTGTTTATTAGTCTAATAATGTATAAAATATGTTGCTATATCATCTAAAATAAATGTTATTGCTTAGGCAGAAATATTTAACCTTTATACTAAATTTCTTAAATGTATATGGTTTTGAGAAGATAAAACTAATTTCAAAGAAACGCATTTTCGTACAGCAATAATAAAACTTTTGCATGAATTACTTTTACTGTTTTTAATTTCAGACTGCATTGTGAGTTTTACATAAACGTTTAACAAAACCTAAAACATCGAATCTCTATTCATCTTTTAAATCTTATATTTCAGTTGTGATGAAAATTAATCATGTTTATTTACTCATGATAAAAAAGTCTATTAATGATAATGAATTTCCTTGCAATAATATCTGTTGTTCGATATTTTTGCACATTTTATTTTTTCAGCCTAATTCACTGATTTACACATTGGTGTCGCTCTATAAATTATGATTGAAAACTGCAGAATAGCTGATCTGTAGTGCATGCAATTTTCTGTCATTGGAGAGAAATATGATATTAATTAATGTATTTTGAATCATCTATAATCGAGCCCAAGATTAATTAATATTGATGACTGAACGTATTAATTCCCAAATTACTAATAATGATATTATGTTCTTTTCTGAATATCTAATGACTACAAATGTAGAAAATTTTATTTTTTATGAAAATATTTATTTATAACTTTTTTACAGAACAAGTATCATTATTGTTATAGAAATGTAATATAAATTATGTAAAATCAATAGACTATAGAAACTTATATATTATCATTGCATAAAAAAATAATTGTAGTTTACTTGTACTAGCAAAATATTAAATGTTACATTAAAATATAATAAAATATTTAGCTATAAAAAATTAATAAATATTGAATATAAAATATTATTTTATCTAACATCTTATTATAATCGTTATTATTATACATTTTACAGGATACTAGAAAATTTAATCAGACATTTCAAACCCAAAAAATTTTATATTTAGAACGTTTTCATTCCACTCTTTAAATTTGGATTTCATATTACAAAAAAATACATGAAGAGTTTTATTTGTCACATAAAATATATGGCATTACTTATGTTGGTATATTTTAAACCTATTTTTTGAAATATAATTAATATAACTGACTTTTAAAACATACATTCAGTTTCACTTAAATACATACTTGAAATACAACAGTATTTTTAAAAATTTTGTATGAGTTTTTTTAATTTTTCTATTGTTAAAATGTACATTCCATTTCACACAAACATTTAACATAAATTGAATAACATTCAGCCAATCCATATCTATCTTTTCAAATCGGATCTTACAGCTGGTGTGAACATACATCGTGCTTATTTACTCATGACAAAGAAGTTTTTTTATGATAATAGCAGTTAGTAAAACAACACCTGCTGTGTAATTCTTTCACAGATATTTTTTCAGCATTATTCACTGGTGAAAAAATTAATACTGCTCCACGAAGCATGAATGAAACTGAGAAATGTCTGAATTTGTTTCAAATGCACTTTCTTAATATTCAAGTAAAATTTGATAGCTAATCTATTACAGTCCGTTGATTAAAAAACAATTTAAAAAAGCATTTGATAAATGTTTATTGCGAGGCTCATATTATTAATTCCAAAACCGTCAATCATGGCATTCGTTTTTATCTTTTTCGAACAAAACTTTCTTATGAAATCAATGGACTGTATAGGAAATCACTTTTATATTTAACTAAATATGTAGAAAATTTATTTTTTTATGAAAATGTGTTTTTATAGTTTTCTTTATTGCATCAGATGGTTGATTATATTTATAGACATATATAATTAATTATATCTATCTATCTATCTATCTATCTATCTATATATATATATATATATATATATAGATATATATATATATATATATATATATATATATATATATATATATATATATATATATATATATATATCGGGGTCAGTAAGGTAAGCTACTAATCACAAGTCTTACTTTTTAAACCATGCTTTATTAAATTTAGTCCTTTCGTCAAGCTTTGGCTATGCCATTAAATATACTCTTTTGTTAAATATATCGTCGACTTGCGTAGTGGTTATTGCCCGGCCCATCTTCCCACTCAAGGTGCAGCAAAAACTTACTTGATTAAACCTTTACTTCCTGATGTCCTTTTGCATTAATTTGTCTTCGCTATATACATCCACCAGAGGGTGCGTGTCTCTCCTCTAAAGTGATCTTTAAATAGTTCCATTTATTTTGCAATTTAACTCCCTTAATTTTTAAAACAATATATATATATATATATATATATATATATATATATATATATATATATATATATATATATATATATATATATAATATATATATATATATATATATATATATATATATATATATATATATATATATATATATACATATATATATATATACATATATATATATATATATATATATATATATATATATATATATATATATATATATATATACATATATATATATATATATATATATATATATATATATATATATATATATATATATATATATATATATATATATATATATATATATATATATATATATATATATATATATATATATATATATATATATATATATATATATATATATATATATATATATATATATATATATATATATATATATATATAAATATATATATATATATATATATATATATATATATATATATATAGAGAGAGAGAGAGAGAGATATATATATATATATATATATATATATATATATATATATTTAAATTGTACAGTATATATAGAAATATTTTAAATTTCTGTATGAAACATTCTGAATGTTTTTACTTTTCATTTAGTTCAAAATATTAATAAATAAAACAAATTCTTTTTCAAATAAATGTATACTGTAAGAGCAACGGGAATTATAAAATTCATTTATAAATTATGTTTAATATTTATACTTTAAAAAGATATAGTTAGTTTCACATAAATATTTAACAAAAACTGAACAACTTTTTGTATATCCATATCCATTTTTTCAATCTGATGTTACAGCTGTGACGAACATTCATCGTGTTTATTTACTCCCGATAAAGAAGTCTATTTATGATAATGGAAATCCGTAAAATAACACCGGCTGTTCGATTCTTTCACACATGTTATTTATTCAGCATAATTCACTGGTGTACAAATTGGTGTCGCTCCGCGAAGCATGAATGAAATTGAGGAATGGCTGATTTTGCAGCGGATTCACTTTCCTGACATTCGAGAGAAATTTGATATCTAATAAAGTTCTTTGAGTCAGAAAGAATCAAGCATAGGCTGTATTAATAATGATGAAAGAACATATTAATTCTCAAGCTGTCTGTCATGACACTGAATTATTTTTTCTAAAATATTGTTTTAGAAAAATACTGGCAATTCTTTTGACACATGGTAAGAGGTAAAGAATAAATTTTATTACTTGTTAAAATACGTTGAAAATTATTGTTTATTTTCAAACATATTTTGTGTACCATCAGAGGGCTAATTTTGAAGGTAAAAAATAGTCTGGAGATCGGAATTTTATTAATTTGTAAATATTTATAATCCTTATAAAATTCCTGGACATTTTTCCATATTTTTTTAATTTCGTTACTTAATGAAATAAAAATATGAAATATGTATTTAAAATATGGATTTTTAATAACAGAATATAAAATAAATCATGATAAAAACTGCTTAAATAAACAGATTATTATGAAAGATATATTTATTTAATAATGTGTATTTGTCCATTATGTAAGATAATAAAACTGTTAAGTGAGTGTTAACATTGAAATTTTAGCTAACATACAATTTCACACTCACTAACTGAAATTTAATGTATCACTTTAAAACCATTTTGAGAAATCGCCATTTTAAATGATATAATCTTTTTTCTATAGAAAATTATCAGTAACTTAACAGAATTTGTATCCTTTATAATAAAGGAAGAATAAATGTATATTTTAATATATTTATATTAAAATATATAATCAGTTTTATAGGGAACATCTGAAGTTAATTACAATGATTTGAGAATTCATTATACTTTATATTTGAAAGTTGTATTTGTGACCAAATACGTTTTTATTTATTTATTTATTTTTTATTTTTTTAATCGAAGTAAATTTTTTTATGATAATGATTGTTTGCAAAATAGTATTCATGTACTTTCAAATTTCTGCATAATCTACTGCTGTACAAATTAGTGACACTGCATGAAACAGAAATGAAAAGTAAAAATTAGATAATAATTTATAGCAGATTAATATTTTACTACTGGAGATAAATTTAATAGTTACAAGTATACTTTAAATTAGACACAATCAAATATTTTCAATATATACAATAGTTTCAGTATAACAAACTTCTCAAATTTTATGTTAAATCTAACTTTAGCAATTGTTTTACACTAAATTTTATCATGACATTTAAAAACATATTGGATCTAAGTTTTTATTACCCCAATACTGACAAAATGCTGCATGTTAAACACATAATATAACGTAGTGTAATGATAAAAAGGATTAAATGAAATAAATTAATTTATTTACATAGATGCGTGATATTTTATATTTAATATTTTAAATTCATTAACCAAAATCAATGCAATTAGTATTATAAATTCATTAATGAATCCTGAATGTAACTATTAGATGTATATTTCTGAAGAAAAATTCAATAAAATAAAATAAATATGTATTTTAAAAAACATATTGAATTTTATATAATCAACTAACGATATGAAAGAGTTTGTTATAAATCCTATCGCATTTATTCAGATAAAATTTTGCAGCTGTATATAGAATTTAATATGATTGTTTACTGACAAAAAGAATGTGTATATTTATAACAATGAAATTCTTTAACCCCTTTTGTGTTTTGCCCGTACGCCGTACGGGCACAGCTTTCGGGTCTTCATTGATTTGAAATTACAGTGTACGGGCAATCTGATTTCTATTTGGCTTGCACTCGGCCGTATTTTTTCCAATTTTAGTAACAAATTATTCGTATAGATGTCCAGTAAATGATAGTTTGCAGTTTATTGTATTTTCTATTATGATTGGTTCAAAAGCGCGGGTTTTTTAGCATGTTTTGTATCAGAAGACGAATCGTTATCTTTCAGTGTATAGCTTTTTGGTTATAATCACTAACCGCCTGATAATTTTATTGATGTAAGTGTTGAATAATATAATTTTACTTTTAAATAATGGATAATTCAGAGCGTATGGAGCTAATTTATTGTGATTCGAACTGTGACTCGGAATCAGAAACTGATTTATCTGTAAATGATAGTAGCAAAAGTTTACTAGATGACCTGGATAGTAGTAACTCTGATAGTAGTATTGATGTAATCAGTCAAACAAGACATTTTTTTAAAATTAATTGTGATAATACTTCAGATCCGCCTCCTAGATTTGCTTTCACTGGAATTTCAAAAATTAACTTGGATATCTATGAGAGTAAAGGTACACTTCAGTTCTATGGTGCTTTCATAGAAAGAAAAAAAGTTGTAATAAATGCTTAAAAATATTAGAAATGTTAATTTTAATAACATATTTTTACTTAAAAATGTAAAATGAACAAAAAAATGCAATAAAAAAATTTGACATTTTTTGACCTTTATATTTTTGTTTTATTTCTGTTTTCTTATTTAGTTTCTTTTTGTTTTTTTATATCTTTCGTTGTTGAATTTTCTTTATGTTTCTTATTTCGTTTTTTTTTTTTTTTCTTTACTCTTTTGACCGAATTCTTGAAAAAAATGAAACTGTCACAGGGATAAAATAACATCAGCTCATAAAATGTTTCTTAAACTATTACTTCGTCATATTTCACTTGCGTACAAATTGTCATTGCTTCATGAAGCACAAATGCAAATTGTCAATACTGGAAATATGTATCGAAAGTTTCTGGTACAAAAGTTGTAGTTTACATATAAGTGTAAATGATTTTATAAGCAGCTTGATGAAATATTTAGATAATAGGGCTATATTTGTAAACAAAAATGTGACGTATTTATTATCATACTTTTTGGTAGCAATTTTTTATCCTTCAGAAATAATGCAAATTTATTTAACTGAATTTAGATGAATTTAATAGTTAAAAGTGTATGATCAATTAGACACAATTATATATTTTTAATTTAATATAGATAATATAATTAATTAATAATCACATTCTATATCAATCTATTGATTATATAATAAAATTTTAATGAAATATGTATCTAACATAAAAGTAAAACTCTCTATCATAAAATTAAAAAGTTTTTATTACCAAAATACTACCAAAATGTCGCATGTAAAACACTTAAAATACGTAATATAATGATGAAATATAAATAAGGAAAATAATTTGTAAAATTAATTTATTTACATAGATACTTGATATTTTATATTTATTATTTAAAAAGTGATGGACATAATCGGTGTAATTAATATTATAAATTCATTAAAGAATCCCGAATGTAACTGTTATATGTTTATTTCTAAAGAGAAATAATTTTTGGAGTTAAATAAAAAAAATTATGTATTTTAAATAATATTGAATTTTATATAATCAACTAACGCAGATTGAATCAGTTTATTATATATCCTGTCGCATTTATTCAGATAAAATTTTGTAGGTGTATACAGAATTTAATATGTCTGTTTACTGACAAAATAAATGTGTATATTTATAACAATGAAATTCCTTAAAATAACATCGGCTCGTAAAATTTTTCGTAAACTATTAGTTCCACATATTTCACTTGCGTTCAAATTGGCATCGCTTCATGAAGCACAAATGCAAATTGTCAATAGCGAAAATATGTATCGGCAGAACTTTTCTGGTACAAAAGTTGTAGTTTATATCTTAGAGTGAATGATTTTATAATCAGCTTGATCAAATATTGAGATAATAGGACTAAATTTGATGACAAAACTGTGACGCATTTAATATCACATTTTTTGGAAGCAATTTTTTATCCTTCAGAAATAAGACCAAATTATTTTATCCCAGAACGACACTAGAAGCAGTTAAATTCACTGTATATCAAACTTCTTTTGATTTCGTTAGTAAATTTCTATACTTTATCAGACAAACTTAAATTTAATGCTGCAAGGACAGAAGTAAAATACAGAAAATAAAGATCTAAAGATCCTTTAATCGTATACAATAATCTACAGAAAAAGCTACAGTTACAAAGAATGCTTTAAAAAATCAAAAATAGAGAAATTTTGATATAAAAATAGTATTACTGATATGTGGTTAAACATACTTTACTAAATTTTTGATTAAATACCGAGTGGCCATAATTAAACTGACAGTGGACACAGTGTTCTGTAGCTCGATCTATTTGCGAGAATGACGGCAGATTTTGTAGGAAGATTAAACAAGACAGGGGACGAAGGATTCCGCAAAAAACAAATTAGTTCCAAAAGTCCCCGCTAGGGAAATATTTGGTTCTGTGTTATAGAAAATAGAGTGTTAAAAATTCAAATTAATATGGAATATATTATGCACATTTTCTGATTTAGTTCGAGTGCAATATGGTAACACTTTTTAAAAAGCGTAAAATCTACATAAACAGCGATAAAGCCCCGTGATCTGCTGTATTACGTACGATGAGCAGAAGAAGAAGTTCTTTATTCAAATTTCACGTTACATCCATTTGCACAATTAAGAAATTAATTTTCGCATTGATTTGCATTTGTTATCACTATTTTCTACAACACAGTGCTAAATATCACCCTAGCGTTGACTTTTAGAACTAATTTGTTTTTTCGCGGAATTCTTCATCCCCCGTCTTGTTTAATCTTCCTACAAAATGTGGCTTCATTCTCGCAAATATATCGCACGACAGAACACTGTGAGCACTGTCAGTTTAATTATGGCCATTTGGTATATAAATTAAATTTCTATCTATTTTGTAGACATGGTACGAGATGCATTATAGATGCCGTCCATGTTTTGTTTTTGGAGAAAACCAGAAAAGGGCGTGATTTGAAAAATCGTCATGTACAAAACATGAGAACCGAAATAACTACATCCACGTAACTAAATTTCTAAATCCCAGAAAATAAGAGAAAATCCCTGACCAAGACGAAACCAAGAATATCTTGATAATTTTTAATAAGTTTAAAAAAAGTAAGAACCGAAATAACTACACTCGCCATAACTAAATTTCTAAATCCCAGAAAATGATAAGAATTAAAAAAAATGCACAACCTGACCTAGGCGACATCACCCATCTGGAACCCAAAAGAATAGCTAACATGCAAATTTCTCTAACAGTGCTGGGTATTGACGTCAGAAATCCCGTGCACCAGTGGGGTGCAAGAACACATGGGAGCTGCCATACCCCACCACCAAAGCCAGGGCAAACACACCAACTCACTCATCGCCCCATAAAACCGCAAAAATATCACCAAATTTGGCAAAAAAATAATAATAAAACTATAAAATTTCACTTGATTTGTCCATTCTTATGGTAATAAATAAAAATCTCAATATGATATTAGAATTAGAGGCAATTTATTTTCATTTATAAATAATGACGTGTTGTATTTTTTATTACATAAAATAATGTATTTTTTTTAAAAACGATACTTTACGTTTAGTGAACACTAATAGTTTTTATGATTTCTATATTACATACTGAATTTTATTTTATAGAAATATGTTGACCAATTAATTTTTAACATATAGGACAATAGTAAAATGAAGAAAATAAAGATCAAAAGATCCTTTAACATACAGTAATTAAAAGAAAACGCTACATTTACATAATGCTTTAAAAAATCAATATTAAACACCTTTTCATTAAAAAAATAGTATTACTGTAATGTGGTTAAATATAATTTACTAAATTTTTAATAAAATATATAAATTAAATTTTTATATGATTTCTATACATGTTTGATTAAACTTTTCTTGTTGTCAGAATTTAATAAATAAATAAATAAAACTATAAAATTTCAACTGATTTGTCCATTTTCATAACAATAAATAAAACTCTAAATATGATATTAGAATTAAAGGGAATTTAATTTCTTTTATAAATGATGACTTGCTGCATTTTCTATTACACAAAAATAATGTATTTTTTAATGATACTTTACGTTTAGTGAACACTAACTGATTTTATAATTTCTATATTACACGCGGAATTTTATTTTATAGAAATATATAGACCAATTCGTTTATAACATATTGGACAATAGTAAAATGCAGAAAATAAAGATCAAAAGATCCTTTAACATAAACTAACCAAAAGAAAACGCTACAGTTACTATTAATGCTTTAAAAAATCATATATTAAAGAATTTTTGATATAAAAATGGTATTACTGAAATGTAGTTAAAACATATTTTACTAAATTTTTGATTAAATAGATAAAGTAAATTTCTATATATTTTGTATACATGTTTGAATAAACTTTTCTTGCCCTCAGAATTAAAAAATAAATAAAAAAAACTGTAATATTTCAATTGATTTGTCCATTTTCATGGGAATAAATAAAAATCTAAATATGATATTATAATTAAAGGCAATTTAATATCTTTTATAAATGATGACGTGTTGTATTTTCTACTACATAAAACAATGTATTTTTTTTAAATAATCCTTTATGTTTAGTGAACACTAACAGTTTTTATAATTTCTATATTTCATGCGGAATTTTATGTTATAGAAATATGTAGACTAATTAATTTATAACATATAGGACAATAGTAAAATGCGGAAAATAAAAATCAAAAGATCTTTAACATGCGCTAATCAAAAGAAACCGCTACAGTTACTATTTATGCTTTAAAAATTCAATATTAAAGAATTTTTCATATAAAAATAGTATTACTGAAATGTGGTTAAACATACTTTACTAAATTTTTGATTAAATACATAAATTAAATTTCTATATATTTTGTAGACTTGTGTGAATAAACTTTTCTGGCTGTCAGAATTAAAAAATAAATAAATAAAACTATAAAATTTCAATTGATTTGTCCATTTTCAAGGTAATAAATAAAAATCTAAATATGGTAGTAGAATGAAAGGCAATTTAATATCTTTTATAAATGATGATGTATAGTATTTTCTATTATAAAAACTAAAAAAGAAATAAATAAAACTATAAAATTTTAATTGATTTGTCCCTTTTCATGTCAATAAATAAAAATCTAAATATATTAGATTTAAAGGCAAATTAATTTCATTTATAAATGATGACGTGTAGTATTTTCCTTTACAAAAAATAAAAATAAATAAAAAAATTTAAAAAATTCAGTTAATTTGTCCATTTTTATAGTAATAAATAAAAAACCAAATATGATATTAGAATTTAAGGAAATTTAATTTGTTTTATAAATGATGACACGTGTAGTATTTTCTATTATAAAAACTAAACAATAAATAAATAAAACTATAAAATTTCAATTGATTTGTCCATTTTCATGGTAATAAATAAAACTCTAAGTATGATATTAGAATTATAAGTAAATTAATTTCTTTTATAAATGATGACGTGTAGTATTTTCTATTAAAAGAATTAAAAAAATAAATAAAGAAAACTATAAAATTTCAATTGATTTCTCTATTTTCATGGCAATAAATAAAAATCCATATACGGTATTAAAGGAAATTTAATTTCTTTTATAAATGATGACACGTGGAGTATTATCTATTATAAAAACTAAACAATAAATAAATAAAACTTTAAAATTTCAATAAAATTTCCATGGCAATAAATAAAAATCTAAGGTAATACTAGAATTAAAGGTAAATTAATTTCTTTTATAAATGATGACGTGTTTTATTTTCTATTACATAAAAATAATGTATTTTTTTAAATAATTATTTACTTTTAGTGAACACTAAGAGATTTTATAATTTCTATATTACATGCGGAATTTTATATTATAGAAATATGTAGGACAATTAATTTAAAAACATATTCCACATATCTTTATAAATTTATTGAACAAAATGACTTTAATAAATTCTGCATTTAAGCGTTCTAATATATTTCCCATATTATTTTGAAATAAACTATTACTTTACTATGGTTAAAGCAATAAACTATAGTTAGTAATAGAGTGATAGTTTTATAGCCAGCCACTGTATACATTCCGGACATAAGATACTTCACACCCGTAAATCAAACTTCCCTGACGTGATTTAATGAGTCACGACAAATTATTGCCTTTAAGCTCCTAAGAAATTTTATCTAATTTAGCGACTTTCTAAAGTTAAATGAAAGCACTTATCTCGGTTGTAAAGTATGCTATTATAGAGTAAACATATAAAGTAAAAATTATTATTTCAATAAAATAATTATATGCCTATTACTTTCAGCTGGTCTTTACATTAAAGATATAATATATTTTAATTATTTTTAAACTAATTTGTTATTTATAATATATGTTAAACCGCTTCCTATTTACTGTGTTTAACATGTAATTTAAATTTTCAGTATATACATATAAATATATACTAGATTTACTTGCTGATTATACAAATACTTATATATTATACTAGCATATAGCCCATCATATGATGAGATCAGCAAAATTTTTAATTTTCTAGAATTGTAAAGTATACTATAAGGCAGGTAAAAAATGGTTTGTTTTGGCTGTGAATTATCTGGTGCACGCTCAATAATTTGTTTATCTTTACTGACCCCATGTTAGTTACCAACTTTAATTTATCTTGCCATATTACGTGATAGGACAGAGGTTTTAATATTGACATTCATTATTTGGCGGTATGTATGAATGATGTCCAAAATTTAGCTAATCGATTGCGAACCGCGTGGTTATGTATAAAAAAACAAACACACAAACTAACAAACTTCTTAATTTTCAAACATATATAACTTAAACTCTAGATATTTATTAGTCCGTGAAATAGACTCCTAGACTTTTATGAACACAATTTTTTGTTAGTACCGTGATAAAATGTTCATTGCAACAAAAAATAATCAATGATTAAATTTTAAATTATTACATATGTACCTAATATATTATTTAATACAAATATAAAAGAAAATTATTTACTTAATATCTAAGTTCAGTGATAAAACGTATGAAAATTATGCCGACGATATTTAAATAATTTAAAATAAGAAATTATTAAAGGAGATGGTTAAATGAATGACGTCATAATGTTAGTTTGGTTTTGAGAGCTATGGTCTACTTTTTGCAACACGAGGGCTAATGAGACCGGGACCTACTGCGAACGGCTATGAACATCCATGCCATAGTGGGACTCGAACCCACGAACTCCGATTCCGAAGGCTAGAACCCTAACCATTCGGCCATCGTTCGTCACATAATGTTAGAAAAACGGATACTTCTACCTATTTATTATGTAATAAATTTATAAATTTAATATTCTGCTCTTAACTGTGGAGAACAGAGCTTGAAATATTGGAATTAAACTGTCGAAAAGGAGGGAATGAGTTGATTTCGAACTCGCTTTGAATGTTGTTAACCCTAACTCATTGAAAATACAATATATTTGCCTCTATCCATTCCAGTTACAACCACTTCATAAATTCGAGGACATACAGATAGATAGACAAACAACTTAAACTATTATTTTATAGGGGATAATTACACGTATAAATTATTTCAGAGTTTTTAAAGTAATCTTTGACCTTCCATAATAAAGTTTATATTGAATTTACTTCTAAGTATTTACCTAAAACTGTTTTAAGTTGTAATAATGAAAGATTACGTCTAAATGGAATCTTAAATTAATAATTAAAAAAAATAACAGTTTTCGAAGAGCTTTCAGAGCATTCCTTTTGTACATGTTGTATTACTATTTATAAGTGTATAGGAAAAAAGGAAGAAATATAAAATATCGACTTTTTTATGTAACAGAAATTAATAATGCTGTGCAAGCATTTTTTTGTACATGCTGAGTTAACATGTACATTTTTGTTTGAAAAAAAGTAATTAATCTAAAATATCGGTCTGTATTTGTAACAGAAGTTACAATGTTATGGATGTATTCCTTTTCTACATTCTTTGTTGACATGTACATCATTGTAGTAAAAAAGGGAAGGGGCTTAAAGTATTGGTAGTTATATGTTACACAAATTAATAATTGTTTTCCTCTTTATTGTATATATCGCTTCTTTATCTATTGCAATTAATTTATATTTATAATTCACAAAAATGAAATGTTTCCAAAATAAATTTTTATGTTTAATATAGCAGCATATCAACTCTTATATTTCCATGGTTTAACCATACTTAATAAGTTCCGTAGTACATGTTGATAAATTTATTTAAATATATTTTTACCAAATAGATATATAGAAAATATTAACAAACTATTTCATAAGGCGACTACAGTTAGTAGGTACATTTTAAATATTAATAAATGATAAATTTATTCTGTGTGATTTACGGGATTTCATAGTTAAATTGTACTACCTATTTAAAATTAAAATATCTGAAGAACAACTAGCGACTTCAAAAAATTTTCGGTACGAAAATTGTAAACTTTAATTTTTTAATAAAATAATCACCCACACTTAATATTTGTTTGATATATTATTAACTACACAGCTCTATTTGACTTTTTTTTTTTTTTTTTTTTGTTCATCAATACCATCAAGCCTAAAGGACCAAGCTGCAAGAACTCACGGTTACATTTTTATGAAATTCTATTAGTATAAATACAAATATATATGAAGTTCTAAAATTTTTTACTGTTTTTTTATTACATATTTTAATAATACTTAAGCTATAAGGGACATCCAAAATATATGAAATTGATTTTCATATATTCAAGTTTAATTTAAAGTACATTATTAAGTGACATTTTCGAATTACTTAATTATTTTACAGCACAGGAACCTGCTTTTGTCATACGTCCTTATTTTAATCTTTTGAAAATAATACTTTCCAGTTAACATTTTTTGTATTGAATTTGTAATCTTGAAATGTCCATTCTTTAATTTTATGTACTTCTTTGTTTAAATTTTAGAGATTCTCTATTAATGCATTTATCACTTAAGTGCATATGATTTTAAAGATCATAAGCTATTATTTAGCTTTAAATTGCACTTTAATATTTTAAAATTTTTAAACAATTCATAAAATATAATATAATTTTAAATAATTGTCTTATTGTAATTAAGGTAAGTAAAACCTTGAAAACAGTTTCTAAATCGTTGCATAATTTTGAAAAATTGTCTTAAGATTATCTTAATAGTAATTAAGGCATGTGAAAATCGATGCCTCGGGATATCCTATATAAAGAGAAAATAGAAATATAAAATTTGTTGGTTCTTTGAATATTTTAAAGAGTATTGTTGGATGAATCAATCTTCATCATATAGTTATAAATTTAAGTAACAATTTCTAAGTGATTTTTGGGTCTTACATATTTCATGTATTAGAATTATATATCCGAATTACGAAAATATCGTTAAATATTAAAAATATTCTAAACAGTTGTAATTGAACAATTAAATTGCATTTAATATTGTAAAACATTCCAAACAGCTCGTAAAATATTGTATAATTTTAAATAATTGTCCTATAGTAATTAAGGTAAGGGAAACCTTGAAAAAAATTCCTAAAACGTTGCACAATTTTGAATAACTGTCTTAAGATTAACTTAATAGTAATTAAGGTAAGTGAAAATCGATGCCTAGTGATTTGCTATATAAATAAAGTTAAAATATAAAATTTGTTAGTTCTAGGAATATTTTTAAGGTGTATTATTGGATGAATCAAACTCCATTATATAGTTTTAAATTTTAGTAACAATTTCTTTTCTTGGTTATTTTTATGTCTTACATATTTCATCTATTATCGTTATATATCCGAATTATAACAATATCGTTAAATATTAAAAATATTGTAAACAATTGGAATTCAACGTCCATTGTGCCCTTTAACATTTGTGTGGAGAATTTGAGGAAAAAAATCTGCAATTCGATTTAACAGAGAAAAAAAATTCTGAATTCGGAGTTATTTAGAAAAATAAAGAAATTATTTTAATAATGTATGAAAATGGCAAATGTTACGAAGGCGCCTATGTATGAAAATGGCAAATGTTACGAAGGCGGTAGTAACTTTTAAAATGAATAATTAACCCTTTATTGATAAAGATTTATACTGACGTTAACTATATATTAATAGTTTAATAATAAGCCTCTTTATATAATCTTATATTATGACAATTCATGCTTGTAAATCGAGGCTTTAAGTTGCGATTTATTAAAATATACTAAGCTATTTTCTTCAAAACTTTAACACTGTTTTCTAGTTTAAAATTGTTCTAAAATTAAAGGGAAAAACTGAAATTCCTTGTTAGATCTTAGGGAGTAAACATGGCAACTTAAAAATCAATATTTCTATCATAAACAATATATTTGCTTTGAGATTATTTTATATTTTATTAGAAATATTTTTGTAAAAAAAGGTAAACATAAAACTTTTTTAATATAAAGCAAACATTAAGTTTAGTAAACATTGATATTTTTAAAGATTGGGAAGTATATTATAGCGAAAAATACAGCTTTTTAATATAACATATGGTTTTTAAATTGCTTGTCATTTTTTATATAAATTAATTTACGTCACGTTATTATTTTTTTCTATAGAATTATGAATAACATGTTTACTCAAATAAATATTAAGTTTTTAAAAAGATAATTTATAATTCAAATTTCAGTATAAGGAGTTCATTAGTTAACTCTATATTCTCAAAAAAAATCTTCAGGATTTTTTTTAAATTTCTATTTTTTATACATTGAAATGTGGCACTTTATATTAAGTAATAATTAATATGTTGAGAAACGTAAATGAAATGATAGATGTCTCAATATAGAGAAAGAGTCAATTTGCATTTTATCAAATTTTCAGATTTTTTTTCTTTTTTTTTTCTTTTCTTTTTTTTTTTTTTGATAGCTAAAATTTTGTTTATAAACATTTATTTTTAATGTAATTGGATGTGAAAGCCACTTGATGCTGATGCTAAATGTATTTCTAGTGTATCTTCATTAATGGTAAAATAATCTGCATAGAATTAACGTTTTATAAGTAGTACATACAGAGTGACATCTTGTATAGTCCTCCAGTTTTTATATACTGCTATAAATCACTTGCAAAATTTATATGATTCCATAGAACGAGCTTTTCTTTTGACAGTACGTAGAGGACAATCTTATAAATAATCTTTGATATTTAAGAAAAAAATTCTATTGTATATACATTTTACATTTGTATTGACACTATGATTTATGTCATTTATATCATAAACAGACGTTATAAATTTTTTTCCAGTTGGTATATAAACTAAAATCCTGACAATTTGACATTTTACAGTAATTATTTTATATGTATTACCAAATAAATCTTTTTTTCAAAACTGTTTTTTCTTTTACATAAATGGCATCCTATGAGACTTAAAACGATAGCTTATCACTAATATAGATTGCTTTAGTATTCAAAGTTGTTGAGGCTAAAAATGTATTTCATATTGTTTAGTCCATAATAACTTAGATTCAAGATATGTATCGATATGCAATCGGTAGAAATGACTCGGACATTAAAGAGATAAGTAACGTCCATGTTATATGACGTGTTGTAGTAGTATTTAATCACAAAATTGTTAAAATTTGCTATTTATTTTATTCTGTTCAATCCATAACAAATTAGATTTCAAATATGCATCTATATGCAATCGGTAGACTCGGATATTAAAGAGATAAGTGACGTCCATGTAACGTGACGTGTTGTAGTAGTATTCAATCTCAAAATTGTTAAAACTTCATATTTATTTTATTCTGTTAAGTTCATAATATTTTCGATTTAAGATATTTATCTATATGCAATCGGTAGAAATTACTCGGACATAAAAGGGATAAGTGGCGTCCGTGTAACGTGACGAGCTGTAGTAGTATTCACTCTCAAAACTGTTAAAACTTCATATTTATTTTATTCTGTTCAGTGCACAATAACTTAGATATAAGCTATGTATCGATATTCAATCGGTAGAAATGATTCGGTCATTAAAGGGAGAATTGGCGTCGGTATAACGTAATGTGCTGTAGTTACGTGCTGAAGCGAAAGTAGTTATCACACTCAAAATTGTTAAAAATTCATATTTATTTTATTCTGTTCATTCCATAATAACTCAGATTTAATATATGCATCGATATGTAATCGGTAGAAATAACTCGTTCATTAAAGGAATATGTAACGTTCGTGTAATATAACTTACTGTATTTATTCTCAAATATGTTAAAACTTCATATTTATTTTATTCTGGTCAGTCCATAAAGACTTGGATTTAAGATATGCATCAATATGTAATCGGTAGACATGACTAAGTCATTAACAGATTAAGTAACTTGGGGTAGTATTTAAATATGTGAAAACTACATATTTATTTAATTGTATTTAGTCCGTAATAACTCTAAAATAAAGAAATGCGTATGACTCAGACTAAGGTAGAATTATAAGGTAACTATTTTATTATTGCATCTATATGTAAAAACCCAGCAGAATATTAAATGAACATAGAATCTTAGCCGCATATCATAATATTTATCTACTTTATAAATACCTAAATTTCGACACATTTTAATTGCTCTGATTTCAAACTTTATTTTTTCAACCTAAGTACTATAGACTTCATTGTAGAAAGGGATTTAGATTTCTGCTTCCACTTTTATTCACTGGAAACGGTAGTTTTTAAATATGTTTTCACAAAATAAAAAAATACATCTGAAAATATATTTCGCTTGAGCAAATGTTTTCCTTCAACTTCATATGTCTTTTTCTCCTCGTGACTTTTGGTACACATCTTCATGTTTCGAACAAAACAGGATATTTTGAAATATAGAGAAATATCTAGTAAGCGATTGTTGTCAGAAATGCTGAAAAAAATATTGAACGATGTGTAAACTTTCCCTTTAAAAATGTAATTTTGTCTTCTAAGTACAAAATAAAATGATTTTGAAAGATATAAATATCTTGCTGAGTCGGAAATGATATATGTTTTATTGTTTGCTTTAAAATATAAAATATATTTTTACTACTACTGTGTCTGAACGCTGGTTGTGTTTGGGCTGGGCTATGTTTAATATTAAAGCGAAAGTTTCAAAAACAGTTGTTTGGTTGCTTATAGTCAGTATTTAGATAGTGTATAATTCTCATGTATTAACAGACCCAAGGTTTGATTACAGCATGTTTGCCTGGGCCTAGAATCTGGGCCCCTTAATTTTAAGGGCCCCTAAAATTTGGTACTTAAATATTAAACTTTAAATAATTTAATTAACAAAATTTGTAAATGTTTTTTGTTAATTCTTCAAGTAATATTGTTGTGCCGTTTATCCGACGTTACCTATGAAATGCAAGATTTCGATCCTGCCTCCCGAAAAAAAACCAAAAGACGTTTTCCATGTTTTACGTATGAAGCAGTACCATGATCTGACGATGCAGACCGACAGTGAAGATGGACGAAATCTAGGTGTCATTCTTACGGAAGAGAAGTCAAAAGAGATTTACAAGGGACCTTTGACAAGCTTCAGGTCTAAATAGCAGCGAGACGCTGTCTTTTTGAGAAACGAGCAATGCCGCATAAACAATTTCGTCAACGAGCTAAGCGAATGGTCAAAGCACGAGATCCAGACCCGAAGTTTCTGAGTTCGATTCTTGTCATGGCGGTTGATCCAAAGTGTGGAGTTTTAATTTGAAAATGTTATTTATTGTTGCCTTGTGTTCTCGAACATTCCAGATATTTCTTTATTATGTAAATTAGTTATTTCTCGAATATTCTGTTCGGGTATAAAAGTTGAAACCCACTAGTTGTAGGCAACTTTTCGATCTTGTAAAGTTGCGAGTTGCTACTTAGCTTCAATAAATTCGTCTGTTAAGTTAAACGGTGTGTTCATTCTATTCTTCGTGACAATATTTCATGAAACCTTCTTCAGAAATTAAATAAAAACAGTTAAAATGTTGACATTTTTATCTAAAACACACTCCAGTTTACTTATTTACATCACTCTAGTCATTTTTTTTACTCATTACTTACTCCATGTTTCTGAGTAGAAAAATCATTTGCTTTTCAGGTTATACTAAATCGAGTAACTGTATTCATAACTGTTTGGGTGGGGGCGAAAGACTAACAGGCTCTGGGCCCAACTTTGCTTTGATCGATCCCTGAGAAGACCGTAGTGCTCCTAATCATAAAACAAAGAAATTCATATCGGTTCATTCGATTACTACATTGCTATTGAAACTTGATTTTGATATCGATACATGATTGCGTAATATAGAGAATATTGGGGTCAGTTAAAAACCTACCGCATAGTTTTACGAGCAACAATTTTCATCTGTTTCTATTACTAAGTATTCTCTGTTAGGAGTAAACTATTACATTCAATCTCATATGAAGCAGACGATATATGCCCTTTAAAAAATTACCTATTGCAGATAATATAAACCTTTTTTATAGGCATGAAGCAGAATAATATACCACAAACAAACATTATTTAATTGTAATGATCAAACGATTGATGGCGAATGTAAATTAAAATATAATTGCAGATTAAACTGTTGTTAATATATACCATTTTCTGTATAAGGCAGAAAAAACAAGCCCAATTACTAATGAAAGAAAACACTGTTTGTGATTGTGACTAGCCAAAACACTGATGGCCCCCACGTTCAAAATAGTAAACGAGTTTAAATATCTTGAAATAACTCTCACCAAAAGTAAAAAAGGAAATTTATTACAACTTGATGGTGGAAAGATATGCTACTGTGGCTTTAAAAACAACTAAGATCACAACGTCTAAACAATGCAAGAAAAATTACTCAATATTAAACATTAATATCGATCAGTAATCCTCTTCGGCAAAGGAAACTCGAATAACCATATTCAAAACAGTCTGATAATTTTTGAAAGGAAAAATACCCCACAAAGTTTTACGGAAGAAAAAATAACAATTGATGATTTCTGTACAATGATGAAATTTATATTTGATACTAACATACATACACTTTAAAACTATCAAATCAAGCCGAAGAAAGTTACTTGGGTACTTATTTAGATAAGAGGATAGCAACACTACTATGGTCTTATCGGTCAACAAACTTGGATGAACTAGGATACAATCAAGACATGAACTTAGATGGTTTGATTCTATACAAGAAGACTTAAAAACATTAAAGATTACTAACAGAAAGCATACAATGTCTTGATAGACTTCAATGACAACAATTTGATTGGACGGCGTTGGATTGCTCTATAAATTTTCGATCTGTAGGATTAGAACTGACATAAAATAGTAAACTCCGTACAACAATTACCACAATTAGTTTGCTCAAACCAGCATTTAATCCTCAAATATAATGTATAGTGTATAGCCTCTTACATATAGTTTTATCTTTTGTTCTTTTTCAGGTTTTAAAGAAGAATCCCAATCAACCGACACAAACCTCTAAGGCAATGAACATGGTAATTAAGAGGTGTTAAATGAAATTTCATCCTAAAATATGGATTTGTTCTCAATATTTTATTTAACGCAGTTGTCTAATTAGACATTAGTTATATTCAATATATTTTGCCAAACACGGCTGCAATGCTGTTACTCATTTAGCAACAACCGAACAGCACTTAAGGAAAGATACAGACACGAGTAACATTGCCTCTGCTAGATCCTCAAAATTTATTAGGAGAGACGAAGCAAAAATTTACCAGTGTATCGCTTGAACTTGGATAACACTGTGATCACGTAATTGCATCTTACATACCCTAGATGTTATCAATCTATAGAGTTATTTAGTGGGCCTCAAACTTAAAAGGCTTTAGTTAAGGAATCACCACCTTTGACGAATAAGCTACCGCAGTTAACAAATTGTCAATTTTTAGCTTTCTTTTCATTTAACTAATTAAAGTTCACTGACCAACAGTCTATGCAGTCTTTGAAAATTATAATTCGCCTGCTAAGAATGATGTTTCGTAAATTATTTGTTTTTTTTCATTTATAACTTAATGCATTATTGGACTTCAATCTGTTTGTGTAGTTTCACAAGAATATCTTTATATCAGAAAGAAATAACAATCCTTATCAGTGGCTTCTCATTCCTCAAGTAAACGAATATGTTATAATTTTCATTAAAAAAACCTCCCTCAATGATTGCTATTTTTATTTAAATTTTTACTAACAATTAGAATCAATTTGTAAGTGCCAAATGTGTTAGAAATGGTTTAGAATATTGCAATATTTACAGCATTAATATTAACCTGATGTCTTATAACTCCCTTTTCTTTTAGGAATGCATATTCTGTGCCTATAAATTTCTAGATTAAAAATGTAGAAAGACTGTGTTTGTTCACACAATGTTTTGAATTGTTCTATTGGGATCCTACAACCTTGTAACATTTCATAACATAAATATTTATGCGTCACTCATACTGTAACATGGATACAAGTAAATGTACCCTTCAATTATACTTTAATTTAATGTAAATTAAACATGTTAAAGAATGCCTTTTTAAAAAATTAATAATCAATAAACTTTTAATATTTAACATTAAATTTGTAAAAGCTTTTACATACACATGGGACTAGAAATGTATTATAATTTCCAATAGTTCAGTAAAAACACATTAAATTAAATTTGTCCACTATGTGCTTCATTATTTTTCTCTTTTGATACCGTAGCCAAAATCGTAGAGCAGAACATATTTTTCATACCAACTGTAAAATATGTATAAAAACGTCAAAAGAAATATTGGGAACAAAAATAAATTCTGAAAAACTAATCATCGGTTCTTTTTCCTGTCTATTCCTGTGTTAATCATGGTATAAAAATGTTTGCTCATTCCTTCCAAACATACTTTTTATTAACTCATAGAATGTACTTAAATCTTCATTATACTAGAAAATCAAAAATTATATATTTTAACATAACAAAACTCTTAATATCTAAAAAATGTTCAAGAAAATATTCATAAAATGCTTACGATAAAAAATAAAAATTAAATAAAAATTAATTAAGAACTTTTTGCTAAAAATGAAAAATTGTTTTAATCTATTATTGTTACAGAGTTTTTTAATACATTATCAGTTATTTACTTCTAGTTCTTCATATGAATAACTATAAGAAGAGAATGTACATAAAAAGTGTTTCTGAACCAATTAAGAAATATTTATGGTATAAAAACAATGCAGTTTTAAATAGAAATTTAAGTAAAAATTATCAAGAATGAAAATAAGCATTTTTAAACTATAAAATGTTTTTACAGACAGGAATCGACTTAAAAAATCTAAAAACAAACACTGTCGGATAGGGTTATTTAAAGAGATTGATATTTTGTTTATTTTACAACATTTTTCTCCCAATAACTACCTGTAGACATTCTAATAAAGATACACTTTCATTCAGAAAGTTTAGGAAAATATTAAATCTCATTATATGCATTAAATTCTGTAAAAACTTAATGTAGATCTTCACAAAAATATATTTAAAATACCTGTAAGTATTATAAGTTTTATTTTAAATACTCTTATTTTTATAAAACAAATTACCTTTACTTCTAAATTTTTATCATTCACAATACCTTTAACCAGTGTAGATTGTTGAGATAGGTAACATATAAATACCTTCTTGTAGTTTATTCAACAAAAGAACATAAATGTTTTTAAGCTTGTTTTTCCTACAATTGTTAAAAAATTTAAAAAAATAATAATATTTTTAGAACTTTTAATGAAGTAAATTTAATATCAATAATTTTTTACAAAAAAATATTAAAATGAAACTTGTATAAGACAGTACAAAACAGTAATATATATATATATATATAAATATATTTTATATATATAATATATATATATATATATATATAATATATATATAATATATATATATATATATATATATATTATATAATATATATATATATATATATATATATATATATATACATATATACATATATATATACATATATACATATATATACACATATACACACATACACACACATATAATATATATATATATCCCAAACAGGAATTGTATTTTGGCCACTCTATTAATAAGTACATTAGGGCTACCCTATTGATAACTAAATTAGGACCACCTTTAGCCAGCATCTGTCATGAAACTGACTCATCGAGGTGCTGAATAGGTATTCTGAGGTATGAAGCGCCCACGAACAGCTTCAGCATTACCCGTAAATTTTTGAGGGGGTAGAGTGGCAGCATGAATTTTGTTTGTTAGGTGGGACCACAAATGCCCTATTAGATTAACATTAGCTTAATGTTTAGGCTAAAACATAACTTCAAACTCAGTTGAATGTTCTTGCCGTGACATTTAGAACCTTTTATGAGATGGTGCCTTATCCTGTGGGCAAACATCATTATCTCTGGAAATACTTTTGTCGTATATGAAGTGAACCTTGTCTGCCACAAAGTTTCTGTAGCTCAGGAGATGTCAGCGATTGTTCTAATCTATACCTGACGGCGGGGTGTATGGTCAGATATCATAATACCACCGCAAGTGGCTCTTGTCTCTCCTAATGTGCATCCGGGAGCCATGGTTAACTTTGGAAATCGATTTATTCGCACACTCCCGTCGATGTGATTACCAAAAAACGTGATTTGTCGAACTTTAGTATTTTTTAATGTCGAAATCCGATGTTTTTTTGGCCCATTACTTACTTTAGCGTGAGATTACGTATTGTCAGTTCAAGGACATGCTTCAGGGTCAAGCTGCTTAGGTCCATACGCAAAATTGTGCTCTGCAGTGTGTTGAGGAACAGTGCATGGGTCGACAATGTTTGTAGATGGTGTCGAGTTTCGCTATTGAGACTGATCTTTTAGTCACGGTGAAACAATGCTTAGCAATCTCCAATCTCCTGAAGAATCAATATTCAGTGGTCTACGTCGTTGGACATTTCACCACTTTCTATATGTGTGCTCACAACAACTAGAAGTGAATTGTACATTAAACTTGAGGTTTTCAAAATTGATATTCACAGTCAACGAGCCAAAAGCTTGTCTTTACGTTGCTAATCACATTATGTTTGGAAAAGGCAATGTATAGTCGCTTTATGTACTCCAACAGCAGTCGGACAAGCACATTGGTTTTTGTTCCTGGCCGAGCCCTTTGTTATAAAAGGAAAGTGGTCATAATGTAATGGTTCATCATGGAATATTCTTATCCATTTATTTACTTTTTCACTAATTTTTTTCTTTTTTATAGAATTTTTAATTATTATATTTTTACTGTATAGAAACAGAATTTCCTTTGTTAAATTTTAGGTTTAAATCTGTAAAAAAACACTTTTATATTTATAACACCAAATTAATTAATTTAAATAATTTTTATATTTTTAACGATAATTAGTTGTTACTGTTGTATCTTGCACACTTTTAAAAAACATGCATTACTTAACATAAATATATATGTGAAAAGCTGAGAGCTTTTTTATATAAACGAAAATCATTTAACTTTCTATTACTTTTTATAAAAATTCTGCATTTTTAGGAACATTGTTTAAATATAAATAAGTACTATGACATAGAGGTTTTTCCGTTCATTCAATGCTGTACACAGTTACTGTAATATATATTTGCAGGAATTCCCTTCAAAGCCTATCTTTGAATTATTTAAGTTCAATACTTATAGTCTAAGTAAAATTAAACATATGTTTTCTTAATACAATATTATGCTATTAAGTACTATTTATCATGCACCATATTTAATAATTTACCTCAAAAATTGAACTAAAGATATGGTCTTTAGCATTGATATTTAAAAGTGCAATTTGAAATATATATTGAATTATCAATATTTTAATTATGTGCGATTATTATTAAAAGACCAATTATAGTCAGAGGGTCTGTAATTTCAAATCAAAAGGAAAATTTTACAATGTAGAAAGTTGTCACTAACCCAGTTTAGTGGATGGAAATTTAAAAAAAATGCAATCTGCACATAATATAGGAATGTGCTGAAATGCGTCTGATATATGACAATTGCTTTTAACACAGCAAATGTATAAAAGTCATTTTTTGAGGAGCCGTTTAGAGTAACGTAATAAGTTTTGCCACTATCGATTGAAAAATTAAAATCAACTCTTGAAAATCATTTGACACAAATCTTTCAATTATTTTTAATCAATTAAAGATAAATTATTGAATCATTTTTTATTCTTTTCAATTTTAAAATTATTTTCCTTTTTTTAAATTTATTTATTTTTCTTTTTTTATTTTTAATCAATTAATTTTATTAATTTTATTATTTATGAATTATTTTTTATTTGCAAAATTTAGTTAAAGTTGTATGTAAATATGGTTAATTTAGTTTGGCTTAGTTCGGAGCACTGCAGTCTTGATACAAGAGGGATAATGAAATTGGGAGCTACTGTTTAAAGCCGATTGCTAACAGCTGCAAACATCCATGCTAACAGCGGAATTGGAATCTACGAACTCCAGTCCCGAAATGCAGCTCTCTACCATACGGCCATCATTCGGAGGTATGTATACACGGATACTTTTAGTATACTAAACTGCAAGATCACGTCTCAAACTATTTGGAAAAAACTCGCATGTAATAGACAATTATCTGTAATTGACCATAGCTTAACTAGACAATCATAGATAATTTACAAACTTCGTTATAAATAAAATTCTACTACATTCGCTTTTCAGTAATAATAAAATTAAAACATCTGCATACATATATTGTTAAATCGTTACGAAAATATTCAATTAGTTTTTACTCAATAAAAAAATCACTTTTAGTTCGAATTATTATATCCTTAAATATAATTATAACAAGTCAAATAAGATGTCATTTTTTCAAAATATGATTTTTATGAAAAGTCTCCTTCACGTGTTTAAGATGTAATATTAGTTGAAAGCAAACTGAGAAGTAAGAAAGTAAATGCCACATTCTTCTCGTGTGTTCTGTGTTTTTTCATTTTGATAATGCAAAATATTCAGAAATTGGATTTTAATATTTTCCTTTTATTAGAATGATAGTCTTAGAAAAAATGTTTACGCAAAAATCCCAAAACGTATACAACTATTTTGCGTATTTTGTGTTTTATAAATTTCACAGAAATAGTTTATGTGTTTTATTTTTAAGAATAACGAAAGAAGCGGTTCTTACTTGAAAAATGTTTTTTAATGTCAAATATGTTTTTTTTTCTTTCCTGCATATTATATTGATATGTGTGTTTGTAATATAATATTTTTTAATCAAAAAAAATATCGCCGTCAGAAAATAATTTTACTGCATGCATAACTCGCTAAAAACACGACTAAACATATTTGGAAATTATTAGATGAAAAAACTTTACGTTTTTAATACTGTAATTAGTAAAATATAAGTGGGTGTAAACATATTGGTCAAATTAAAAATATGTCCTTTTATATTCATACTGGTTTATGTACATAAAAATATTATCAAGTTCAAAGACCAGAATATTTATGAACACAAATATTTAAAGTTTTCTTCTCTACTTGACTTTGAAAAAGGAATTTGGAAAGGATTATTTATACCTTTCGTACAGAAAATCCAAAGCAAGTTTTTTCTAAAATTGTAGGTATTTGGGTTAATCCTTAATCATGCATTTAATTATTAGTTAAAATTAAAACAACTTTCAAAGTTAAAGATTAAAGAAAGTATAGTTAAAAGGTAATTATTTTCTAGTAGTTATATAATTATATAATAAAGTTTTAGTAATATTTATTGTAAGACAATGCTTTCAAATGAATATTTAAAACACATCTTTGTTTTCCACCGTGAAGACCCCTTGGTTCAGAACACTAATGCTTTGTTTAGCTGTAACCTTAACTGGTGCTCTCAGGTAACTGGGACCGTAACTGAACAGCAGGTATATAAAGCCTACAATTTTGCTACTCGGGGCTTTTCGACATTTTTTTACGTTGGTGTTTTGGTCTCATGGTCTTTTTAGCAACTACATTCGGGAGACTCGTAAGGTCAGCTCATACAAGGAACGTCAGGGTCTGGGACACCCAACGGGGGAGAGTTTGGGTTGGCGTTGCACCCTGGAAAAGCCTCTCCATCGTGTGAGAATATTTAATTCTTTTTTACGACTGTGATAATCGTGGATATGTTATCCAAGCAAACATCATTTACATTTCGAAATGTTTTGGGATATTAGAATCCATTTCTTTTTTTAGCCAGTATTTACTCAAGAAATAAAAGTAATTTCCAATTATGTTATGTCTGTGATCCTTTTTCACGGTACCTCTTGACACAGTAACATTGAAGGCGTCACACCACCTACCATGTATTAATAAATATTTTTTATGACTCAACTGTTATTTTATCTGTTAAAAGGTTAACACTCTTAAGTTGTGTTTCCTCCAGGAAAAAAGTTTCAATATGATAAGTAGTTTAGATAAGTAATTTAAGGTTCGAGGAATGAAGTTACTGGACAATGTTTATTTTTATTTTGATGGATAGAAAATATCAGTTAATTTTACTTTTTTAAGGTTAAAACTTATATGATAAAAATATAGATAAGTCATTTAAACTTCCATGAATGAAATTACTGGACAGTGTTTATTTTTAGTTTGATGAATAGGAACTATAAGTTAATTAAAATATTTTGAATGGAAATATTTCTATTAGAAATATTTTTACAAACAAAATAAATGCAGAAGTTTCATTTTCAATATATACAAAATGATTTTTTAAATATATGGTGTAGTTACTGTAAAAAATAACTCTTTTTCACAATTCTGATTATATTAATACATTTTGATCCCGGTTACAGATATACCATCTTATAAACTTATTTATTGGTCATACTTCGTATATAGCAGTAATGAAGATTTTTCATGTCCCTTCATTACATATTTCCCTTGTGGGGTAGATATATTTTAACCTACATTTTGCTCCTTTTTTTCGCATATTGCCCCTTGCAGGTGCAGCTTTTGCTGTTTTCTCACGGGTGCAGCCTGTCTTTTCAAACAGAGCCGCCCCCGATCTGGGATTACGTTTTGGACCGAGCATCGAATTCTGGCGACCTGCATCCGCAGCCCTTAAACCTTTCGACCATAATTTGCACCCATTGGCTCATATTCTGACAGTTCTGCAGCCATCACTTTCGGTTTGAGATAAACAGACGCTCCTTTGAAAGGTGCAGAGTTGTGGTGTGTTACCTAGCTCCACTCCGCATCGTTTTTGGCGAATGTTTACCACCGGAGTTTCGCCTCACTGCGATTGGGTTTTTTGTTCTCCGCGCGCCTTGTTTCGACTTTTCATTGGTCAGAGCCGCGAGAACCCGTCGCTCTCATGGAGAGCGCGGGGGTTTTTTTGGCGCCTGGCAACCCTCTTGCTGGCTGTGTTTTGGCGTTTTTGGCGTGAGCGCAGCCTAGATGTTTTGATAATTTTGCGAGACAGAGAGAGATTTTTTAAGACTTTTGTGGACGTTTTTGGTCCGGCCACATTTTTCGTTGGAGCTCACCTTTGGTCCCGGTACTGCAACGTTCCTGTAGTTATTTTTTTCTATCTGCACATTAATCGCCGTAATATGTTTTTAAAAAACAAAGCAACAAAATAAACCTACAATAACTACTATAAGATCATGGCAGAAGTGGACTATAATTGCAATTGAGTATAATAAAAATAAATGCCTGGAACTCAAGTCAGAGTCTGTTTTGTCTGCCTTTACTCATCTTGATTTAAAATTTTACTACTGATCCTGACATTCTAAGTACTGCTCCCTTCCTATGCTCCACCTCTTCAGTATAATAGCGGTTTTACCATTTAGTATATTTTCATTTATTTTTAATACTGAATCTGCAATAAAAACAACATTAAAAATTCTTTAAATATAAAGTTGCACTTTAAAAATATATATTAATGCGTTTAAGTCAAATATTTTAACCGACTATCAATGAATAAGGACAAATTTACAGGTAAAATATTTGTGTACATGATATAAAATATGTGACGTAAAGTAGTTTGTCTTTGATTCAATGCAAATTAAAACTTTCTGGTCCGTTTAATTAAATAATGTGTCAAAAAAATTTCCAGAGTGTAGATTTGTAAACTATATTTAGTTTTGAAACATAAAGACACTTAAAAATAGAAAAATAAGTAATGCATATCAAGTGAAAAAAACAGATATCTCCTTGCCGGGAACATAACTTTTTGAATTTTCTAATTAGCAACAATTTTTTGTACCATGTACAATTAATCATGATTTGTGTTCTGTTAATAAATGTATTAATAGGAGCAAAATTTTCTTATATAGCAAGGTAAAACCATTTTTTTAAAGTTTCAAACTTTAAAAAATTGCCATTGTTTTCACCTACCATGTACTAATGAATATTTTTTGTAACTCAACTTTTATTTCCTCAGTTAAAGGGGTAACACTCTTAAATTGTGTTTCCTCCAGTAAACATAAATAAGTAATATGTATAAGTATACGATAAAACATAGATAAGTAATTTAAACATTGATGAATGAAATTACTTGACAATGTTTATTTTTAGTTTGATGAATAGGAACTATAAATTAATTTTTCTTTTTTTAAGGTTAAATGTTAGGGAATCAAAAAATTATGAATGGAAATCTTTCTATAAAAAAAGAAATTTACATACGGAATGAATGCAGAAGATTCATTTCAACATATACAAAATGTTTTTTTAAATATATGGAACCGTAACTGTAAAAATAACTTTTTCAAAATTCTGATTATATTAATACAATTTTTGATCCCGGTTACTGGAATATCATCTTATATTACAACTTATTTATAGGTTATACTTCTTATAAAGCAGTTTTGTCATTTAGTATATATTAATTTATTTTTAATACTGAACTGCAATAAAAATTAGATTAAATATTTATTTAAAAATAAGGCTGCATTTTAAATATATATAATATATATATATATATATATATATATATATATATATATATATATATATATATATATATATATATATATATATATATATATATAATATATATATATATATATATATATATATATATATATATATATATATATATATATATATATATATATATATATATATATATATATATATATATATATATATATATATATATATATATATATATATATATATATATATATATATATATATATATATATATATATATATATATATATATATATATATATATATATATATATATATATATATATATATATATATATATTCATAGGTTTAAGACAAATGTTGTAACCGAATATCAATTAATAACAATAAATTTAGAGATAAAATTTTTGTTTAAATTATATAAAAATATGATTTAAAGTAGTTTATCTTTGAATCAATGCAAATTCAAACGTTCTAGTCCATTTAATTAAATAATGTGTCTAAAACAATTTCAAGTGTGTAGATTTGTAAACTATATTTAATTTTGAAACATAAAGACACATACAATACTCAAACAAAAATACAATATATGTAATGCAAGTGAAAATAACAAACATATATCACTTTAACGGGAACATAACTTTTAGAACTTTCAAATTAGCAACAACATTTTTGTACCATGCAGAATTTAATCATCAATTTTCTTCTATTAATAAGTAAATTAATTAGGAATATTTTCTTATATAGCATGATAAAAGATTTTCATTTTAAAGGTTTGAACTTTGAAAAATTGTGGCGAGAATATTGTTTTATATAAAAAACACATTATGTACATATAGATTTTCATATATATATATATATGTAATAATATTTTTACCCTCGAAGAATAACCAACTTAATTATGCCTATCTTAAAATAGTCTAATCTTTTCTGACATCTTTGGCGAATAACTTTGTTTTTTCCATCATTTTGACGATCTTGAAAACACGAAGCTTCCTCGTACATAAATGATTTACATAACTCATGACACTTAAACTACACCTAACGGTATCACATCATTACTGTTACAAACACTTTTGATAGGTTGGCCCATATAACTATAAAGAGACATGTGAGTATTTTTTATTCAGGTGTTCAAGAGAAAAGCGGTCTCAATAAACTCTATCTTATTTAATTCCAAAAGCTCTTTGTTTTGAAATTTCAACTAAATTTTCCTGGAATTGAATGCCTCAAGACTACATTCAAGATTAATTTTCTTCCTTTTGTGGTGGGACATATTGAGAATTATATATATATATATATATA
>CM063509.1:115047740-115065240 GCA_032207245.1 Pardosa pseudoannulata
CATCTCATTTAATCGTTTCTTATTTTAATAATTTAAATATCATCTGCAATAGTTTCATACGTTTTATTACTGATCTTAGATATTGAATAAATATTTATCTTTTAAGTTTGGTTTAAATAATAGATTACATACATATGTGATAAAGTTTTAGGTATAAATGTGCTTCATATAACAGAGGAAAAAACTGTCGTCTGTAAGAGGTTCGAAATCTACCCCTTACCCCTTTTCGAGCATTTAATGCCATTATTTCAAGTCCTATTTTCTCTAGTTAAGAGTAGGTGATTAAATTTATCCATTTATGTCGTAATACATAGATAAACATAAAACTTTTTTCTAGCATTATGACGTCATTCATTGACTAAATTTAACCATCTCATTTAATTGTTTCTTTTTTTAATAATTTAAATATCATCTGCATTAGTTTCATACGTTTTATTACTGATCTTAGATATTGAGTAAACAATGTTCTTTTATGTTTGGTTTAAATAATAGATTACGTACATATGTGATAATTTTAAATTTAACCATTATTTTTTTTTTGTTGTTGCAATGAAAATTTGTCACCGGTATAAACTACAAATTCTTTTCATAAAATTCTAGGAGTCTGTTTCACGGACCGATAAATATCTAGATTTTAAGTTATATATCTTTTAGAAATAATAAGTCTGTTCGTTTGTGTGTTTGTTTTTTACAAAACCACATGGTTTACAATCGATTCTCTCAATTTTGGACATCATCCATATATACTGCGAAATAAGTACTGTCAATAATAAAACCTCTGTTTTCCATCCTATCATGTAATATGACAAGATAAATTAAAGTTGACAACTAATATGCGGTCAGTAAAGATAAGCAAATTATTGAACGAGTACCAGATATTTCTCAGTCAAAAAACAAACCACTTTTTTACCTGCTGTATAGAGTACTTTAAGTTTCTAGATATTAAAAATTTTACTGATCATATCATATGACTAGCTATATGCTAGTCCATGTAGAAAAGACTAAGCAATATAAAGCCATGTGTCGCATGTTCTTTTAGAAAGGAAAGTACTGTTATTTTCACCTTTGCGTACATAATATTTATTAGTGCTATAAATTTTTGTTTTATGTGAACAATTTCTAATGCTTAAAATTGCCTCTACTAGTTAATGGATTCTAATGCCTTGTTTAAATCTATGAAATTCAAATAAAGTGCTGAATTCAATAGAAGACAATTTATCTATTGTTCTGGAATATATAGTACACATATTACCTTTTTTTTAGATTTTATTGTAAATTATATAAAATTGTGGTAAAAAAAATCACACGAAGAAGGCATTTATAAATAGGTGAAAAATGGTTCAGTTCCATAATAATTTCTATTTTCGATTTGAAAAAGCTTTCAGACCAGCAACGATACAAGGAAGTTTGAAAATACTTTTTCCTGAATCGTTCTCCTTCCTCGCGCATTCAATACATCTTATTTGACAGAAGTTCATCTCTTCCAATCATAAATCACCTTTTATTCTAGAATTTCACGCTAAATCATGACCATTCCCGAACCATATTTTTGTTCCGAATGAATCGAATGGAAGTTATTTTTTCTTCCCTTTTCGAGTTTACTTTAACGTATGATTCTCTGTTTAACTTTTCTGAAACAACGTCACGTTCGTTTTGTATCAAAAGATATACAGTTGAATTTTATTCAAAAGATTTCCGGCCGAATGTAAGATCCGATCGTTTAATAGATGAAGTGAAAAATGATCGAAGTGAAATGCATAGAATGTATATGAATCAGGGTAAGTTCCAAGACGGTGGTTAGAATAATAGAATGGAAACTATGAACATAGGTCAATGTCTACTAGTCTAATGGAGTTTTCATACAAATCGTACAATTCTGTAAATAATTTTATAGAACCCGTACAAACTAAATACAAATAGAAAGATAATGTTAGGATAAAACTCATTCCAAAGTCTACAATATTGCTGAACTATATTAATCCAATAATACTCTCCTAATTCCACTTCAATCGTGCTTTGTTTGACAAAGTGGCCTAAGACAACAAAAAACAACAACTTGTTAGTTGGTTAGTAGAATGGTATAGAGTCAATGCAAAATTCATATTAAAAGATAGTTAGAAAAAATCATAGAAAGATAGTTTCTTGCTTTGAGATGGTGGATAAGTAAGATTGGATTCTTATTTGGGACAAAGAACACTGAAGAAAGCCACTATGATTGCTACCAGCACTAGTGGTTTCAATTGAATTTAGAAGACATTGAGAGAATAAGGATATATTTTAAGTGTTCCTGTCCGCTGATAGAGAATTTAGTGAATATGCTGTTATTTGGTTGGTCCTAACCACAAAACCACATCATCGTAAGTAGGTTATACATTGGGACGACTGATCTATACACTATTTTACTTAAGTACTATTTCACATAAGAGCTATCATGCATATATTAAAATATAAGTATACATATTTATACTTTTGAGCAGATAAAGTTAGTATTTCAAAAGGATTGTTTTCAAATAGTTCAATTTTCTCTCAGTTTGTAAATATCTCCTTAATAAATTATAAATTCTATCAAATTATATATGTTTCCAGAGATAATAGGTTTATAAAACATTCATAATTTTTCTCATTTCTGAGTGATATTTAAGAATATGACTTGGATATTTTTTTACACTTAATATTAAGTACTTCCATCCATCCCTCCGAAGTGCGGAATTTTTTTTCTTTATCTCTTTTCACACATTTTTTTTTGTTTATTCCCATCATGCCGTTTCTAAAATCAATTTCATGAATCACTGGAAAAAAATGAATGCTAGAAAGTATTTTGAATGCAAAGAGTTGATTTTGAAGCTTTGGAATATTTGACTGAAAAATACATTTCTATTTTAAAGTACACACACAGAAATAAATACACATCACACTAACTTCTCCCCCACATCACACACACACACACACATATATATATATATATAATATATATATATATATATATATATATATATATATATAAATAGTTTATATATAATATATATATATATATATATATATATATATATATATATATATATATATATATATATATATATATATATATATATATATATATATATATATATATATATATATATATATATATATATATATATATATATATATATATATATATATATATATATATATGTATAGTATATAAATATGCATAATTATTTATTTGTTTATATACTATTATATTTACTCATACTGGAGTAAGAAAAAGTTGGAAATTTGTTTACTATATATTTTGAAACGCTTAAATACTTACAGCAATGTGTGTGTGTGTGTGTGGGAGGGGCTCCATCTTGCATGAAAATGGTTTCCCCCAGGCATTGTGTTTGCTGAAGTGCCGGAATGACAAAGCTGTTCAACATGTGGCGATATTTCTCTCGGGTAACAGAACAGGTTTCCGGTACTGTCTGGGTAATGTTCTCATAGAAGAATGGACCTACTATAAATTCCGCTGTGAACACACACCAAACAGTTCTCATCCCAATTTCGACAGTTCTGGGTATTCACAGTTCCATTCAGGTAAAAGAGGGCCTCGTCTCCCCATAAGATTTTCCACGTCAAAGAATCATCCATCTCCATTCTTGCTAGAAAGGTGAGAGAAAAAGTCAATCGATTATCATGGTCGGGGTATAGTAACCCCTGTACACGGCTGATCTTGTATGGATAGAAGTTGATAATCTTTCGTAAGATTTTTCATACCCTTTCTGTAAGGCATATCCATATTCCAAGCTACTCCACGAGCGCTAGAGGTGGCAGCAGTATTGTCTGTTCCTCTGAAGACAATCACTGGGGCAACTGCTTCGATTGTATCCCGTGGTACAGGTTTTCGTCCTCTGCCTGACTGAACCTTCAGAGAACCTGTTTTCTCAAATTTCGCAACCATTGCTTTTAGCCCAATAACTGACAAAGGACCATTACCTTAACTCATTTTTTGTGCGTTTTAAAAGCACTAAGAGTGTGGCTGACGTGTTGCACTGGTTGAGGTAAAGAATTTGACCAGTAACGCACGCACAACTAAAGAAGGAGATAAGAAATTGCACATAAACTTTCAATCCGATTGATTCGAAACGTAACACATTGCCTTTTAAAACCCAAGCAGCTGGCACTGTGCCAATGGATGTAACGTGAAATTTAAATAAAGAACTTATTTTTCTGCTCAGCGTACGTGATGTTGCAGATCACGAGACTTTATCGGTGTTTATGTAGATTTTACGCTTTTTTTTAAATTGTAGCCATATTGCAATTGAACAAAATCAGAAAATGTGCATAATAAAAGGTAATTTTATTCGGTATTAATTTGCTTTTGTTAACAATCTATCTTTTATAAAACTCTATATATATATATATGTGTGTGTATGTGTGTGTGTCTGTATATACATATGACTATATATTTGTAATATTTCAAAATTATCCTTAAATGTCTATCTTGAATTCTTCTTTTCCTTTCGCATTCTTATATACCTAATTTTTAACCCAGAAGGTCTCAGAATTTGAAGGTTTAATTGCGACTTCAATTCTTTAATCTGTCTCCAACTGTTAACTCTGTAATAAATGCTAATTTTTCTCCATATGACACAAGAAAAATGATTCACTTTTCCAATGATCCAAGTGCATTACTCTCTGTTAATGATGTTGACTAAGCTGTTCTTCTCATGGGACTATCTCTGTGTCATCTTTCTCTGTGAAGCGAAATTTTAATTCCAACTTTGCTTTGCCACCTTTGATTGCTCTCTTCTTGTAGTGTGAATTTGTTTATTTGATAGCCTTAAATAAAAATTTAACTCCACTACGGATATTGGATGGAATCATGACGTCGTATCGGGAATTATATTTATTTGATGTAAGTTTCTTTTTTTTTTTTTTTTACTTAGGGCCGGTCTGACCAAAGTCATTTAACTGCTAATCGTTATTAATCTCTGTTGAAAGAGAGAATTGCGTCTTAACATGGGTTGGCTTCATAAGTTAATTACGGTTTATGACTTTAGTGAGATCAGCTTAAAGTAAAATAAATATTTTATCCTTGCACAAATATACCTCACATTATAATGACAAATATTCCATGAGGATATAAAAAATATTTTAATGTTCTTTTTTGTAAGAAATTTAAACTGTCATATATCTAATAAATATTTATAATTTGATCTGATATTCTAATTTATAAATTATCACATAGTATATAGCATACTAATTGTATTTATTCTAACTTTAAGAAATTTTGTGAAATAAAATATAATGTCTTGATTTAAAATACTTTTGAAATACTTTGAAAAACATATTCATTTTTAAACTTCTACTAGATTTGAAAGTTACGTTAAACTCTTAAAATGCTAAATAAAATTATACAATTATATTGGTTATTCTTTAAACATAATTAAGATATAAAGATAAACCCTTGTTTGTTTCCGTGAACACATGCAATTATATAAAATTGCAATCTTTAAAAAGTTCACTAAGTATACCGTGTATAGTGTACTTGCAGTTAATAAGAATTGGAATTTTTTAAATACTTAATTTAAACATCTGTACGTTCCTTAACGATCAGATTAAAACAATTAAGAGGAAAATGAGGTTTAAATTTTGCAAATAATCCAACAAATTTCCATTGTTTGTTTAACATTTAGAGAATATTTACTCAACTACGTTCAATCCGTTCTTTTGTTGACGAACCTGATTATTTAAATCTTTAACATATTTAATTTTAGAACCAGTATAGAGATTTTTCACTTTTTATTTCTACTAAATAAATAATGAACTATTTTCAAATTAATTTAAAATTTTTTCGTGAAATGTATGGTTAATAGCTCAGTTTAGAATTTATTTTATAAATAAAAAAAAATATTTGAAATTTAAAATTTTAATTTTAATTTTATATTTAAATTTGAATTTAAAATTTTATTTAAAAAAATTAAAATTGAATTTTTAAATTTTAAATTTTTAAAAAGTCTTAAATTTGTAAACAATGCTTTTTAATGTTTTACACTTTAATACATAGCAGGGCTACACTTGGATAGAAAATATATAAGGGAAAATCTTCTTTTTTTTTTTTTTAATTTCTAATGGCAAGGCAGGTTACAATTATAAAAATAACAATTGTGGAACAACTGAACAAGTAACAAATGTAACATTGACCGAAGTCATTGCCTCAGGCGTTCTCTGGCTCTCCAATACAGGGTAGTCTCGGAGTCGGAAGAACCGCTAAGTGCCCCACATCGAAGCAGATGACCAGAAGGTTCTCTAAGGTCACATAAAGAACAAAGAGGGGAGTCAAAAATGCAATAAGGGAAAAGTTGTACTGACTCTTACAATTTATGAAACAGATTTTAGAAATTTTACAAAAACTAAGCTTATCAATTGATTTATCGATATGATCTTACTAAGTTTTGGTATATTTATCCCGATCTATTTACGCAGAAAACTAGTAGATAGTTCTAAAACAAATTAAATTCTGCCTACAGTTGTTGTTGTCTTTACTCATAATGTAGTATATCTATATATATATATATATATATATATATATATATATATATATATATATATATATATATATATATATATATATATATATATATATATATATATATATATATATATATATATATACAACCATTACATTATTTATTAATAACATGTAGGATGCATTACCCAGCATCCGGCATGGTATTGACATGATTAGGTGCTGATAGGTAGTCTGAGATTACTAATACCAAACTTTTACCCACACAGATACTAAAATCGAGGTATATTACGATGGGATACCGTAGCAGCAAGAATTTATTTCCAGGTGGGACCACAAATGCTCTATTAGATTAATGCCATGGGAATTCTGAGACCAAGATATACATTGAAATTCACAGAAATATTCCTCAAACCTCCTTCTGACGATTCCACACTTATGACAAAGGGCATTTCCTGTTGGTACACACTACGCTAGAAACAATCGCCCGATGGAAATAATGTTCTCATGAATGGGAGTAACTACGATGTTCATGAAATGCACAGATCTCAGGTATTGATCTACCTGATAAGTTTGCTAATGTGCTCTGTAAAAACACTGCCCATAGTTTAATACCACCCACACCAATATGTCTACTTTCAACTGTGTATTTAGAAGGCAGGGTTTCCTTTGGCAATCAACAAATTCTCACACAACCGTCTTTGTAATGGACCAAAAAGAGTAATTGGTCGGACCATTTAGATTTCTTCAATACATAATTCTAATGTCCAATTCCAATGTTTCTATTGTTTCTTGTCCCATTGCTTCTAAAAATGGCGATGGAATGCCGTCAGTGTAGGAACATGATTCGGCCATTGTCAGCGTATTATCAAACGTGGTAATGTACATTTCACAGTGTGTTGAGAAACACTGTATTTGTCTTTTCTTTTGTAGCTGGGGGGGATTTCGGCTTTTGTAGCTTTTCGGAAATAGAACATAGTGCGTAGCTATTTCCGTTCTCCTCTGGAATCAATGTGCCTTGGACAACAGACAGCTGACAGGTGATTTGTCGTTCCACCACCCATGCCCCACTTTCGATATGTGCTTATACCAACTACATGGGAACATCCCATGATGTTTTTCAGAAATATTACCTTTATCTGTGCATTTATGAGCCAGGGTTTCCTTTTGAAATCTAGTTTTCACTCACACCCGTCGATACGATAGTTGAAAAAACGTGATTCATCGGACCATTTAACTTTCTTAGATTATTTTAATGACCATTTCCGATGCTTTTTGGCCCATTGCAGATGCAGCCGGAGATTACTTGCCAGGAAATGAACTTACTTTGTTCTCCGGCTACATATGTCAATACTCAACAATGTATGCCAAACAGAATAGTGCCTGAGGCATCACTGTTATATCTGGCGGTAATTTCAGCTATTGTAACTCTTCAGTCAAGGTGAACAATCTTCGCTCACTTAGCAATCATGTAAAACACGTAGCAATCACCGCTCTCCTCTAGATTCTATTCTCCAAGGACAATACACCGCTGATCGGCGGCTTGTCGTTCCACCAATTTCGGTATGTTTTCATACAACTGGTCTTGAACAGCCCTTTTTTAACTCTCCGTCTCTGATATTCATGTTTCCAGTTGACGTGCCATATTTATTTGACCTCTATCCAAAATATCAACTCCGTTTTTCATTATGTTCCTAATCGCTCAAAGTTTGGAAGAATAATATATAGCAGCATTATATACTTTAACATCAGCTGAGCATGAACAGTAGTTTTGTTCCTGGGTGATACCATTGTTATAAAATTAGGGTGATCATGATGTAATGCCTCTTCGGTGTATATATTTTTATGCATGCACAGAAAATGAGTCGTTTATAAGTACACAATTTATGCCAAACTTCCTACATCAATCTATCAAATTCCTTTAGAAAATAATCTTGTCATAAGTATGCACTAAAGTGTTAAAATAGTTTTTCCACTTAAAATTTTAAATATATTTTTGTTTCTAAAATACATTTTAATTTGTTTACTAATTTTACCCAATTAGAGAAGATTTGTAAACCCACACTTTCAAGTAAAGTTTCAGGAAAATTAGCAGTTATTTAACCACGCACACGCGAAAATTTAAAAGATATTTTTAACCCTATGCCAGTAAAACCTAGACACTTAACTAATATTTCAATGATCCAAGTAACGAATGTATGTTTTTTTAGAATATGCCATATAGTAAGTCTCTATGTCAAATAGTAAGAGAAAAGTTTGAAAAATTCACCCAAATTCACCCTTTATTAGAAACATGTTTCTTATAATTCCTGTATCTATCTATTCATCTGTCTATCTATCTATCAATCTATCCATCTATCTATCTATCTATCTATCTATCTATCTATATATATATATATATATATATATATATATATATATATATATATATATATATATATATATATATATATATATATATATATATATATATATATATATATATATATATATATATATATATATGCTCGTGTGTGTGTCAGTCTATACATTTTGAAGTACTCTTTTCTTATATTTTATTTTGTATTTGTTTATTATTTAGATATTTAGTAAGTACACAAATAGTAATTTAAATGAGCAAATAGTTCCTATTCATTAATTATTAATGAAACAATTAGGAGAAATTAAGCGTCGAAAGTAATAAAATAACTAACTAATAATTTCTTAATGATCTGATAATATTTACTCTGTTTGAAGCTGGGCATTTCCTTTTTTCTTAAAAACATGATCATTTACCACTTGAAAATTTTCAATTTTAAAATCTTAAATATATATATATATATATATATATATATATATATATATAAATATATATATTATATATATATATATATATATATATATATATATATATATATATATATATATATATATATATATATATATATATATGTATGTATGTATATATATATATATTAATATATATATATATATATATATATATATATATAATATATATATATATATATATATATATATATATATATGTATATATATATATATATATATATATATATATATATATATATATATATATATATATATATGTATGTATATATATGTATATATGTATATATATATATATATATATATATATATATATATATATATATATATATATATATATATATATATATATATATATATATATATATATATATATATATATATATATATATATATATATATATATATATATATATATATATATATATATGTATGTATATATACATATATAATGTATTAAATATATGCAAATAAGCTATATGGTTTCAGATTATTTCATACATGAGTTTTAATAGAATATTTAACATTTTGATACTCAGAATATTAAAAAAAAATTACATCATTTCTCCTTTTATCTATTGTAACTGAAAAGGAAATTTCCTTTCAACTTTGTTGTTTCCAACAAGTTATACATGTTGATGCTTCTGTCCTTCCATAAATTTAATTAAAGGGGTAAACTACTCATAAGGGAAGGAAAACGTTTTTTGTCAAGGACCTCGTTTTCTCTTCATTTATGACTAGACTAACAGCTGTTATGGAGCAAAAATAAGCTCATTATTGATTCCAAAAATAATTTCTTGGAGTTTTCGAAAGGAATATTTCTAGACTATATATAATTTTCTCTGTATATCCTAACTTATTTTTATTTTTAGTGTAAGTGTGTGTAGATATCGCAGAATTAAATAATTATTATAAATATAACTTTTCTTTTTTGAGATATATAATAAACAGTTTGAATGGAAAACAAATCAATACTATCTTTAAGTTTTATTTTAACTCATAAATCTAAATGAAAATTCATACTTTCTGCTAAATTTAAAAATTATATTCGAAAATTCAAACTCATATTCATTTTATTCATTTTTATTCTATTTCTCATGATATGTGCTTACATCTATTGTACTTTTCGGCAAAATTTTAAAAATAAGCGTTGTATTTGAATTTAATTGCTTCCATTTAAATTTTATTTCCTAAAAATATAATATAGAAATCTGTTTAAATAAAGTTTCATTTGATTTTCAAATTTTTCAAATTTTCAAATTTTATTCAACAATTCAAACTGATATTCATTTTATTCCGTTTTAATTGTATTTCTCATGATATGTGATTATCTAGTCTGAATTTCAAGTTTGCTGTTTCCAACAAGTTATACATGTTGATGCTTCTTTTCCTGTAAATTTAATTAAAGTCATAAACTACTCATAAATTAAGGAAAACGTTTTTTGTCAAGCACTTCCTTTTCTCTTCATTTATGACTTGACTAACAGCTGTTATGGAACAAAAATAAGCTCATTATTGATTCCGAAAATAATTCCATGGTTTTTCCCATAAAAATATTTCTAGACTATATTTAGTGTTCTTCTGTATATCCCACCCTACATTTATTTTTAGTATAAGTATGTGTAGATATCATCAGTCTTATATAATTATTAAAAAAATAATGTTTCTTTATTTGTAATACATAATAAACAGTTTTAATCTGAAATGAGTTCAATACTATCTCTACGCTATATTTTAACTTATGAAGCTAAATGAAACTTCATAATTTATTTTTATTTTTAAACATTATTAATTTGAACTCATAATTATTTTATTCCACTTTGTTTCTGTTTCTCATGATATGTGATTACTTCTATTGTACTTTTTAGTAAATATTTTAATATAAGTGTTCTACTACGAACTAAATTCCTTCCATTTAAAATTTATTTCTCTAACAGAAAGTTACAGTTCAAGAATGCCATCGCGACACTGAGCTAGAGGGTAAAAGGAAAGTGAGTGACCCTCCTTCGACCCCATTGGTCGAGAGGGGTTGCTAATCGCATAGAAGCCATCTACGGCCAATGCAACGCCGTCCAAAGAACTGTTTCATGAGATCTGCGGGTACCCTCAGAGTGAGAACAAGAAAAAAGGTGTGAGGAGCTTAATTTATTCTGCACCATTTTCTTTTTTACACCAAAAAGCCATGTTTGGCATATCTTCGACCGAGTGTGGTCCCATTGGCATAATGACCTATTTAAAATTCTCATTTTCTATTTAAACCTTAATTTATATTCGAAATAAATAAAATTCAGCAGGAGAAATTCATAAAACTGTGATACATAAAAATCTGTTTAAATGAAGTTTCATTTGATTTAATGTCATGTCGGATTTAATTTCCCTTTCTGTATTTATGCATATTGTTTGCTATGCATAATATAAACATCTAATGGAAAATATGTTAAATTCTCATACTCCAATATATGTTAATGAACTAATTTAATCCTTCTACCTTATTTTTAACTTTCAACTTTCATTTTGATATTCAAACTCCTATCTTTTCTCTTTGTACTTTTGAGTCAATTTCTTCTTTTATGCATTTACCTGCATTAATCTTTGTTCTAAATGACAAATATAGGATTTTGAATAGAGTATTTAATATTTTCTTACTCAGAATATTTGTTTTAAAAAATGACATCATTTCTTTAGTTATCTAGTCTAAATTTCCTTTCAAGTTTACTGTTTCCAACAAGTTATACATGTTGATGCTTCTGTTCTTCCATAAATTTAATTAAAGTCTAAAATACTCACAAGGGAACGAAAACGTTTTTTGTCAAGCACTTCCTTTTCTCTTCATTTATGACTTGACTAACAACTGTTATGGAGCAAAAATAAGCTCATTATTGATTCCAAAAATAATTTCTTGAACTTTTCCAAAGGAATATTTCTAGACTATATATAGTTTTCTTCTGTATATACCACTTTATTTTTATTTTTAGTATAAGTGGGTGTAGATATCGTAGACTTATATAATTATTATAAAAATAACTTTTCTTTTCTGTCATATATCGTAAACAGTTTTAATTGAAAACAAATCAATACTATCTCTACGTTATATTTTAACTCATAAAGTTAAATGAAAGTTCATACTTTCTGTTTAATTTTCTATATGTTTAATTTAAGATCTAAACTACTCATAAGTTAAGGAAAACGTTTTTTGTCATGCACCTCCTTTTCTCTTCATTTATGACATGACTAACAGCTATTATGGAGCAAAAATAAGCTCATTATTGATTCCGAAAATAATTTCTTGAAGTTTTCCAAAGCGATATTTTTTGTTTATATATAGTTTTCTTTTGTATATGCCACCCTATTTTTATTTTTATTTTTAGTAAAAGTGTGTGTAGATATAGCCCGACTTATTTAATTATTAAACAATAACTTTTATTTTTATGCAATATATATTAAATTTTTAATGGAAAGCAAGTCAATACATTCTCTGCGCAAAACTTTAACTCATTAAGCTAAATGAAAATTCATTCATTATTTTTCATTTTCAAACTTTATTTTAAAATGCAAACTCATTCATTTAATTCCAATTTTTTTCTGTGTCTCATGATGTGTGCTTCCATCTACTGTACTTTTTGATACATATTTTGATACATATTTTGATAGTGTTCTATTTCGAATTACAGTGGACTCCGCTTAATGGGATCCTGGTTAGTATTATCAATCGCTTATTGTTATTGAAATCAGTCTGTTTTAATTTTCTCTATTCATTTGTATGTTAAATTTATCGCTTTATGTGATCGTCACATCGGTTAATGGGATCCGTTTTCGAACCTGATTTTAACTGGCAAAGGAATATTCACATTGTATTCAGAAATAACCGATTCTTTTCTTTCCCTCCGCTGATGTTTGAATTTCCTAGAATTCTCTTCTTGAACCTAGTGATATAAGGAATGACAAATTAGTGGGGTATTACACGTTCCTGGATTTTTTCAGAAATACACCCTGCTTGTAGTCATTGGTTGTCAGATAAGCAGAAGGCAACACGTTCTTATCGGAACTGAGAAGAAGCGTATTCACACTACATGCATTGTTCGCTTACTTGGAGCTTGTGGATATGGAATCCAGAGAGAGAGAAATGATTCAACATTAAAACAAAATATCGAAAATATCGAAATTTTAAATCGTTATGACAGGTTGATTATGATTTAGAACTATTTATCAATGAGCTTCTTAGAAAAAACTGTAGACAGTCAACAACTGATCAATTTTTTAATTATAAATACAATTCTTATGTTTTAAAGGATAAAATACAGTACATAAATATAATGTGTGTTTATTCATTTTGTTTTGAAATTTAGTACGTGGGAATTGAAGGGGGGGGGGAATTTACCTTATTCTGCATATCGTTTATTATTATCAATCGGTTATTGTTATCAAAATTTACGGTACCCAAACCGATCACATTAAGCGGAGTAAACTGTAAATAGCTACAGTTTAAAATTTCTTTCATAAAACAATAATATAAAAATTTGTTTAAATGAAATTTCATTTGATTTTAGGATATGTTAAATTTAATTTTCATTTCTGTATTTATGCACTTTGTTTGTTATACGTAATATAAGTATTTAGAAGAAAATAAGTTATGTTCTCATACCCCAATATACGTTTAGGAACTAAATTAATCGTCCTATCTTATTTTTATCTTTCAACTTCCATTTGGATATTTAAACTCAAATCCTTTCTCTTTGTATTTTTGATTCAATTTCTTTTGGTATGCATTAACCTGCATTACCCTTTGTTCTAAATATAGGATTTTGAATAGAATATTTAATATTTTGTTACTCACAATGTTTTTTTTTTTAATGATATCATTTCTCCAGTTATCTAGTCTAAATTTAATTTCAAATTTGTTGTTTCCAACAAGTTATACATGTTGATGCTTCTGTTCTTCCATAAATTTAATTAAAGACCTAAAGTACTCATAAGGGAAAGAAAACGTTTTTTGTCAAGCACTTCCTTTTCTCTTCATTTATGACTAGACTAACAGCTGTTATGGAGCAAAAATAAGCTCATTATTGATTCCAAAAATAATTTCTTGGAGTTTTCGAAAGGAATATTTCTACATTATATATAGTTTTCTTATGTATATCCTACCTTGTTTTTATTTATAGTATAAGTGTCTGCAGATATCGTAGACATATAATTATTATAAAAATAACTTATCATTTCTGTGATATATAATAAACAGTTTTAAAGGAAAACAAATCAATACTACCTCTACGCTATATTTTAACTCATAAAACTAAATGAAACTTTATATTTTCTTTTTAATTTTAAAGTTTTATACGAAAATTTAAACTCATATTCATTTTATTCCATTTTTATTCTATTTCTCATGATATGTGCTTACATCTATTGTACTTTTTAGTAAATATTTAAACATAAGTGTTCTATTTGAATGTAATTGCTTCCATTTAAAATATTATTTCCTAAAACTATGATATAAAAATCTGTTTAAATAAAGTTTCATTTGATTTTCAAATTTTTCAAATTTTCAAATTTTGTTCAAAAATTCAAACTGATATTCATTTTATTCCATTTTGATTCTATTTCTCATGATATGTGATTACATCTATTGTACTTTTTAGTAAATTTTTAAATATAAGTGTTCTATTTCTAATTAAATTGCGTCCATTTAAAAATTATTTCATATAACTATGATATATAAAAATCTGTTTAAGTGAAATTTCATTTGATTTTAGGATATGTCAAATTTAATTTCCTTTTCTGCATTTCTGCATTTTGTTTGTTATGCATAACATAAACATCTAATAAATAATAAGTTATATTCTCATACCCCAGTATACCTTTAGGAATTAAATTAATCCTTCTTCCTTATTTTTAACTTTAAGCTTCTATTTGGATATTTAAACTGAAATCCTTTCTCTTTGTACTTTTGCGTCAATTTCTTCTGGTATGTATTTAACTGCATTACTCTTTGTTTTATATATAGGATTTCGAATAGAGTATTTAATATTTTCTTACTCAGAATATTTTTTTTTAAATGACATCATTTCTCCAGTTATCTAATCTAAATTTCCTTTCAAGTTTGTTGTTTCCAACAAGTTATACATGTTGATGCTTCTATTCCTGTAAATTTAATTAAAGGCATAAACTTCTCATAAGTTAAGGAAAACTTTTTTTTGTCAAGCCCCTCCTTTTCTCTTCATTTATGACTTGACTAACAGCTGTTATGGAGCAAAAATAAGCTCATTATTGATTCCAAAATTAATTTCTTGGAGTTTTTGAAAGGAATATTTCTAGACTATATAGAGTTTTCTTCTGTATATGCCACCCTATTTTTATTTTTATTTTTAGTATAAGTGTTGTAGATATCGCTAGACTTGTATAATGAGTAATCAAATTACTTTTATTTTGTGTAGTATATAATAAACAGTTTTAATTCGAAAGGAAATCAATACTATCTCTACGCTATATTTTAACTCTTGAAACTAAATGGAACTTCATACTTTATATTTAAATTTTAAATTTTATTCTAAAATTCAAACATGTGTTCATTTTAATCCATTTTGAATTTGTTTCTCATGGTATGTGCTTACATCTACTGTACCTTTTAGCAAATATTTAAATATAAGTGTTCTATTTCGAATTACAGTGGACTCCTCTTAATGTGATCGCAGTTAATGTTATCAATTGCATATTGTTATTGAAATCACTTGCTTCCGATTTTCTCTATACATTTGTATGTTAAAATTATTGTTTTGTGTGATCGTTACATCGGTTAATGGGATCAGTTTTCAAACCTCATTTTAACTGGCAAAGGAATAATCACAATATATTCAGAAGGAATCCATTCTTTTCTTTCCCTTCGCTGATGTTTGAATTTCCGAGAATTCTCTTCTTGAACCTAGTGATATGTGGAATGAAAAATGAGTGAGATATTACACGTTACGGGAATTTTTCAGAAATACGTACACCGTGCTGATGGTCAATAGTTATCAGATAAGCAGAAGGCAACACATTGTTATCGGAACTGAGAAAAGCTGTATTCACATTTTATGCCTTGCTTACATATAGCTTGTGGATATGGAAGAAAGAGAGCGTAATATTTTAACATTAAAACAAAATATCGAAATTTTAAATCGTTATGACAGGTTGATTACGATTACGAACAATTTATCAATCAACTTCTTAGAAAAAATTGTAGACAGTCAACAACTGATCAATTTTTTAAAATTATGTAGACAATTCTTATGTTTTAAAGGATAATATACAGTACCTAAGTACAAGATGTGTTTTTTCATTTTGTTTTGAAATTAAGTACGCGTTAATTAAAGGGGGGAATTCATCTAATTCTGCATATCAGTTATTATTATCAAAATCACGGTGTCCCAAACTGATCACATTAAGCGGAGTACACTATAAATTACTGCTGTTTAAAATTTATTTCATAAAACTGATATAAAAATCTGTTTAAATGAAGTCTTGATTTTAGGATATGTCAAAATTAATTCCCCTTTCTGTATTTATGCATTTTGTTTGTTATGCATAACATAAACATTTAATGGAAAATCAGTTAAATTCTCATACTTCAATATATGTTTAGGAACTAAATTAATCTCCCTACCTTTTTTTTAACTTTCAACTTTCATTTGGATATTCAAACTCAAATCCTTTCTCTTTGTACTTTTGCTTCAATTTCTTCTGGCATGCATTTACCTGCATGTTTCTTTGTTCTAAATATTCAAAGATAAATATCATGTTTTCAACTGAAATGTTTTTAATTAAAATTCAGTTTACAAAAACATGAACTAAAAAGATGTTCAAATCTCATTAATTTTTAGACGGCTGATAGTTTGCTTTCATTTTTTTCTTTGTTATTGTTTAATATATTACGCTTTTATTATGTGTAATAAAAACGTTAAATGGTAAAAAAAACTCAAATGTTTGTTCAACAATGCATTTTAAAATATTTAAAAAATTAATTAATTTTCAGACCATTTTAGATTTCCAGATTTCAATTTGAAATTAAACCTCATATCTCTTTACTCACATCACTCCATTCTATTCATATTTTTGTCTTCGTTTCTGAAGGTATGTACATATCTATATTTAACTTTGTTGCACATTTATATGCAAATATAAATTACATGTTTTCAATGAAAAATGGGT
>CM063509.1:115070240-115092740 GCA_032207245.1 Pardosa pseudoannulata
CATATACAACTAAATCGTATATTTTATCTAACTGCATTCTTAAAAAACACCGTTGTTTCATTTTTTAAATTAAGACAGCTTTTTATGAATATTTCATTGGATTTACAGGTAATAAGAAATATTGTTAATTTTTTAAATATCTGATAACGAAAACTGAAGATTAATGTGCTGATATAGTGTTGAAATATGCATTCATTAGCTAATTTGTATCATATATTTTTTCAGGTCTTATTTATTTTAGCTCTTCTTTATTCCCTAGGTGTTTATTCCGATATTCCTGATGTCAAAGTATTTCTCCGTATGAATAAATAAAGATAAATAAAACACACATATATACGCATTACTAAGAAATACGAGGGTATTTATTCTTTTCAAAATATTATTATACACACGCTTCATCTTTCGACTGAATACGAGCATGATGGACTAGCTACAGCAAACATCTTTCAGAGTTTATTCTTATAAATGATTTCTTAGCGAAGATTTAAGTCTAAGCGATGGCGGACTCTCTCTACGTCTGTTATCTTCCAATGGAATGTGTATCATAAAGACGTTATTTATTCTAAATTTTGCTTTAATGCATTTCTACGTTCCCAGAAGTAACGAAAGCTCATGAATCATCGTTAAACGTTGAAAAAAATATCGTAACCTTAGGGTTACAGTGTATTTGTTCTTATGATATCATGCTTTATTTTGTTGAATGTGGTGCAGAATGGCAATTTTTATATCTCACTTTTTAAAGCAAAATACACCGTTGAGGATATTTGAGTATTATAAACGTCTTTATTTTAAGCATAGCTTAAAGAGTATGATAGGTTTTAAATATTGTAATTTTGACCTTGTTTTTAATAAATATTTTATTAAAAATTAGATGTATTTTTCGATTTTTAGCTAATTAACACCATTTTTAGGTTACTCACTCTGATTTTTCATACTTAACCCGTTAACGCCTAAATTATTTTAAAATCGAAATTTTTTAAAAATAGTTTTAAATTACATTTTATATAGCATAAATAGTGTAATTGTGAAGTTGTATTCATTTTCCGTAATTAGCAGCTGAGATAATATGTGATCTATAAATAGATCGCTCGGAGCTTATAGTAGTGAAATTCCAAGTAACTTTCCTGTGGTTTTATATTTATAACATGACAAATTTAGGGAGAAATGAAACTTTTGTGAATTTAAAAACAACTAATGAGATTTAAAAGAGAAAATATTATTTTACTGATCTAAACTTCCTAGTTATATTTTTATACAGCCAATTTGTAAAAGTTAAGTGTGATATAATGGAAAACATTTCAGACAAAGGGTTAAATAACATTTTGTACAAAACGTAAGAGGTCTACTCTTACATTTTTTAAATTGGCATCTTTTTTGGTTCTGTCTTTCTCCTATAACATATTTTTTTCTATCTAAACGCACAGAATCTATTACGTTTCATCTTGATGACATCATCAGAGGTCTTCCAATGTCTTTCTTAGAATTTGTTCCCCGTTTGAGGTACGCAAAGGCGATATATTTTCGGATGTCTTTTATACTTTTCTTTTCGCAGTTTTTTAAATCGAACAGAATATACGTATTTACGATAGCCATGTCGATAACTCTAGTAAAGATCGGCCAGTACCATTTTTTGCCACGGATCTGAATTGTGTGTTTTTCTAAGAGCTAGTCATGGTGGTCGACTCCACCCATATTTTTGATATACTGGTGAATAGTATAAGGTTGCAAAATTTGGGATTTTTATTTTAAACCTTTTTTATGCCTTGAAACTTGGATTAATCCTCATTTATGTCTATAGATTCATATGGTTCTTTTACTTCTAATTCTTCCATGGGCACATAAATATCTACATTACCTGACAGATCTTTTACCGATGGAGTAGTCCTTTCATCATCATCAAAATACTCTTCGTCATTTTACTCATCCACATCAGGCATTAAATTAATTATATCAGACTCTATTTACTTAGTAAATACATATTATAACGCTTCTTTAGTGTTGTGAAAATCTTTACGCCGAGACATTCTGGAAGAAATGAAACGGGGAAATATGCTATTAATTATCACTGACGCCGAGTGATCTCTTTATAGATCAGCATGTTTAACCTTACATTTTAATAATAAAAACAGTCATTTTTTTAATATAAAAAATCCAGAATAATTACAGAGGTATTGAAAATGTAAAACACATTAAAAAATGTATAACTTACTTTTAATTTTTTTTTCTGTTCGATACAAAATTTAAAGCTGCACTTTGAAGCTTCAAATCTTGTTTGGAGGTGTAGACAAATGTGTAAGGAAACCAGAAATGACAATACGAAGGATATAAAGATACCGTTTTCACTGGTCGTTCTGAGTGGTAGATGATCTAAAAAGAGATCGCTGGGAACGGGTTAAAGCAAAGCAGAATAATAAAAACTATTAATTTGTAATTTCAAATCTAATTGTTCTGGGATAATATTTTTGTATCATTTTTCATTCTACTACTACTAAAATAAATATTGTAAACATGAAAACTTTTATTGTTCAAATATCCAAAATATTCCACTTTTTGACAATGCTTAAATCCCTTTTGATAAAATTCAGAGTTATGTAAATATTTACGTGCAAAGAAAATTTGAATTTGAAATTTTTTTTTTACTATTCTTCAGTTCAGTTTTACTGCTATTGCGGTGAAGTCTCTACAAATGTATATTTATATATATATATATATATATATATATATATATATATATATATATATATATATATATATATATATATATATATATATATATATATATATATATATATATATACACTCATGTCCATAAATTAAGGATAATTCAGAATCTAACAGAAATTGAGCTCTAAAATAAAAATTTCACCTGTAGAATTATCACACACATCTTGAAGAATAATATGCAAATTGCAGGAAACCACCAGATGGCGCAGATAGTACGTCACAATGACGAGAGTGTATGAAAGGGGTATATAAGGAATGGTAGCAAAGAAGTAAAATTGTTCACAAGCACTTTAAAAGCCTTTCAGGGCAATAACCGCATAGTTATGGCACAAAGGAAGCATTTGGATGATTTTTTACGTGGTAGAATTATCGGACGACTGGAATGTGGACGTACCCAGCTGGAAGTATCCGAGGAACTTGGAATCGCCCAGAGTGTCATCTTCAGGCTTTGGCAACGATTCAAACATGATGGTAATGTGAGTAAATGTTACAGCACAGGTCGCCCCCGAGTTACCACGCCGAATGATGACCGGTATTTGGCAGTTACTGCCACAAGAAACAGACGGAGCACAGCATCAGACCTGTCTCGTCAGCTCTCTTCAGCTACCAGTACGACAGTTTCAAGGCAGACCGTGTACAGATGTTTAGGGAACATTTGTCTATATGCTAGTAGGCGTGTCAGATGTGTTCTCCTTACCGCAACTCACTGTCGCCTGCGATTATGCTGGGCTAGAAAGCATGCATTGTGGACACCGCAACAGTGGTCTTGTGTGATGTTTTTCGACGAGTCCAGGTTCAGTTTACATTCTGAATCTCGCCAGACTTTCATATGGAGAGTGCCAGGTACCCGTTACCACCAAGAGAACACCATTGAACGACACCGTTGGTGGCGCAGGATGGCTCGTTTAGGGAGGAATTTTTCTTGGTTCCAGAACTGACCTGCATGTTCAGAGTGTAACGATGACGGGCCACATCTATGGGGATGTCATTCTGGAACAACATGTACGTTTGTTTCGGGGCGCTATGGGTCCTGAATTTCTGTATATGGATGACAATGCCCGACCTAACCGTGCAAACATTGTAAACGAATGCCTTCAATCGGAGGATATCACCTGTATGGATTGGCCAGCATACTCACCGGACTTGAATCCAATAGAGCATGTGTGGGACATGCTTGGCCGAAGAATTGCAGCCCGTCAACCCCCTCCCAACTGTCTATGGGAGCTTCGGAGGGCATTGCTTGATGAGTGGTGTAATTTTTTCCAAGATCAGATTGATAATCTGATACTCAGCATGAGTAGGCGTTGTAACGCTTGTATTCCATCGTCCGGGAGACATACTCCGTATTAACTATCATACTAAACATGTTATACTGTTTTCTGTAAATTGGTTCTTTTTTGAAATTTACTCCAGGGAGTAAAAATCGCAATTTTTATTAATTATGTCAAACATATAGCACCTTTTTTGCTCTTTACCTTTTGTTTAATAAATAGACTTTACAAATAAGTCAAATTTGTTTTGCTTTTGTCTCTTTTATTGCCTGAACTTCATTATCCTTAATTTATGGACATGAGTGTATATATATATATATATATATATATATATATATATATATATATATCAATTAAAATGAATGAAAAAATTAAAAATATAAAGAATTGGAACGAATATGGAATTTATGTACTTGAAGCGGTGTGTGTGTGGGAGAATTGCGACCCCCACATTCCGGTTAAATGGCCATTTTAATCATATCTCCCGGTCACCATAAGTACATCAATAAAAACAGACTAAAGTCTAAAATCAATGTATATGAAAAGCAGTACCATAAACAAAATGAAATTTAAACCTATTACAACAAACCAGTGTATAAATTAAAATTATAAAATTCACTAAAAATACAAAAATGACTTATATCTATAAACCAATGTATACATTAAAAATATAAAATTCACTAAAAAATACTAATATGGATTATAAACACCACTAAGAATACCGATATATACGCTAATCTATACGCTTATTAACAACTTTTACAGCCAAATCTAAAAAGTTTAAAAATCCATCGGGTCTATTAGATGTTTCCTTTAAAATTATATTTTCAGGATAAAAATTTAATAAAAAATCTCTATTATCTTTAAAACCGAAAATGACGTCGTCTACATATCGATAAAAATAAATATTTTTAAGAATAGAAGATTTAGTTTCATAAAAGTGTAAATACAGTTCTGCAATAGCCGATGAACAACCTCCCCATATAGGAACACCATAAATTTGTTGATAAAACTTAGAGCCATCATGTAAGTAATTTTTAAAAAGAATTATTTTAAGTAAATTTTTATATTTTTTTATGGAAATGAATTCCATTTAATCATATCTACCATAATATTCCATAGCAACATTGTACACGTATAAGTATCGATATTGTTAAATAAATCCTCTATATCATATCCTTTAAACTGTGTTAAGTCATCAGAATCTTTTAATTTGTCAATTAATTCAAAACTATTTTTAATACTTTCCGAACCAAAATTATTTACCTTAATCAACAACAGTTTTAATACATTTAATAACAATAAATTAGCCTTAGTAATATAAGTTTTATAACCTATTGTAACAGGACGGGACTTCATTGGGTTTTTGTGGAACTTTTTAACAGCAACAATGTATGGAAAAAGAATTTTATTTATAGATGTACCAATATTTTTATATAAAGCTAAAATTCGTTTCATTAGGGAAGTTTCACTGTATTCATAAATCCAATATAATTTAGCATTATTATAAAAACCACATATTACTTCCTTATAATAAGGTTTACAAATAAATGAATAATTAGAGGCAACTTTGTAAATGTAAGTAATAATGTAACTGTCTTGTAAGTTTTTAACTACTAATTTAGAAGGTTCAGTTAACACATCGAGTTGGCGTCCCTTTAAAGCGTTAATGTAATGTAGCGTTAAAGTATATATATATATATATATATATATATATATATATATATATATATATATATATATCTGCATTTGTGTATGAATATTTATATACCACTTTTATGAGATAAGGTTATAAATGCTTCTTTTGAGATTAAAAATATCTACTATAATGTAAGGAAAGTATTCTATGTTCTGTTCGCAATATATTTTCCCAGCTTGAGAATATTTCTCATTTTCTTATCTTTCCGATTTTAATATAAGCCGTTTCGTTGAAGTTCATTTCTAAATAGTTCTTTTTTACGGTTTAGTGGAAAGTCACGTTCATTTTTCATTGGAGTCTGTGTTTCAGTGAAATATTGAAAACTCCATAAAACCTTCAATATTTTTTTTGTAAAAGAAAGTCTAAGGACGTTGACTTAGTAGCAAAACTTTTGACAACCATAGAAAAAAAATGAAGCATATTTAAAATAACTTTAGTCAGCATTTGAAAATTATAAATGTAACTGTGGCTATAACTAAAAAAATATCTAATAAATGACAATTTTGTGGATCGGTATTCAAGTTGTCTTTACTGTTTTGTAGAAATTGTAGATTTTTGTAGATTTTAATGAAAATCGCTGATGAAATATTATGAATAGTATTTGAATATTGAATACAAATTATATTTTCGTAAGAATTCGAAATTTTTAAAATGGTTTATTGAAAATGTTATATGTTTTATTTATAATTTTAAATTATAATTCTAAGTTAGTAAAATTTTTGTTAAACAAAAGTTGCAGTATAGAAATATTATTTTCTAATATTTATTTTCAAAATAACTTTTACATCTTTCTATAAATAGTTTTTACTTTAATATTGCGGAATATACGTACAAGTTTGTATACATTAAGTCAACTTCAAAGAGTTTTTTTGTTGTTAAAATATTATTTTTGATTTTGAAATGTATCGTTGATATTGATAACCGGTATTTTTTCGACATGAGAAAAGATCGTTTTTTCATTACATTAAATTTTAGATCCGTTAACTGTAAGTACAAAATAACAGTTTTAAACTATTGATACCTAAGTCATATCTAAGGAACATAAGTTGAGGTAAATCTTACATCTAAGTTATTATCGAAGAAATATAGTGATAAAGAAAAATGATTGTAAAACATTAGCTATCATCTGTCATTTTGGACATCATTGTAGATCATTTATAAAAAAACGAAAAGCTTAACGAGAAAAAAAATATTTTTCATTAAATTGAAACATAATACTATGAAGTTTTAGATGTCGTTAACTCTAAGTACACAATAACAGTTTTAAACTATGAATACCTAAGTTATTTCTATGGAAAATAAGTTGAAGAATAACTTCAAACTAATTTACTATTGACTGCATATAGTATTAAAGAAATATGAATCCTAAACATTAGCTATCATCTGTCATTTTGGACATCATTTTAGGTCATTTATAATAAAACGAAAAGCTTCACGAGAAAAAAAAATTATTTTTCATTGAATTGAAACATAATACTATGAAGTTAAACTCTACAACAGAAAATGTTATATATTAGATTTCCAAGCAATTTAATGCTATAATTGTAAATTTATGACCAAATTTCAATTATTCATTAAGGCATGATCCAACCATCAAATTTAACCTCTTCCCTTACAAATGTTTTTGAAAACAATTACAAAAATCATCACATTTTTTTTATTTTATTATTCAATACGTGGAAACGAAACAAAACAAAATGTGTAGGTTTTTAATTGAATTTTTAATTTTTTATAGATATAAAAGTATTTAGTTTTAATATTAGTTTGCTATCCCGAGTTATCACGGCGAAAGGAAAAGCTAAATATTTGTCTTTTTATGATAGTTTTTGAAACAAAGGACAACACACAATGATACCTGACATTCTGTAGACTATTATCTGGTCTCTTTTCTTACCTATGTAATCTCTTTTACTGGAGCACAGATTACTCTGTCAGGAATATCATTTGGAAAATACCATGAGGTTAACCTGAGTGGTGAAGGACTAAAGCTGGATCTTCCTGATGTGGCAGAAAACTCGTCACGATGATTTTTTCCAACTATCTTTCTTTATACATTACTAATTCACATGCCGAGGTACTCTATTCAATAAGGAAAACACGTGACCAGTCTAGCCAAAAACCGCGAAACCAACAAAACTGCCAATCAAAGCTGAATATTCAATTTCTTTCCTCCAGGTCGAGTAAAACCGTGATAAAACAAATCGCAGTGACAAATAATACTTCGCCCTAGTTTAATCGGGATAATAATTAACTGAAATACATACGAACCCGAGATAACTCGGGATAATTAGGCAAGCGGTTAAAAACAATGGGATATACTTGTGAATTAAGTAGATTGTTAGAAGGATTTATATAACGCAGCTATAAATTAAAGTTCGTTTAAAAACAATAAAAATTCCATAAAGTGGTTTTCATCTGTCACAATCAGTGAAAAAAATTGGGGTATAAATGGGATAAAGTAATTAACTCAATAGGGACAAAACTGAAATTAATTATATTACTGAAGTTAAACATATATATATATATATATATATATATATATATAATATATATATATATATATATATATATATATATATATATATATTTATATATATGTATATATATATGTATATATATATGTATATATGTATATATATATATATATATTATATATATATATATATATATATATATATATATATATATATATATATATATATATATATATATATATATGTATATATATATATATATATATATATATATATATATATATATATATATATATAATAATATTATAACTAACTTCTTGATTTAAATTATATAAATTTTATAGTCAAAGAAATAGATGTACATATACATTAATTTTTCCACAGAGTGCACCAGGAATCTAATCTATATTAAATTATTCGTATTTTACATTTTAAATATTTTAAAAACCAGTTTAGATTATACCACTTACTTATAGTTTATGGTGAATACATACATATTAATACAATCTCTCTAAAATAAGTTTCTGACTTATAGTATATTACTAACTTAAAAGTACTTTGTTTTTAATATATAAATCTATTGAAATTAAATATATTACTGTAATAATATTAGAACTAACTTGGATTTTTAAATTACTTAAATTTCTTAATTAAAGAAATAAATTTACATACATTTTTTTTCCTACAGAGTGTACCAGAAATCTAATCTATATTAAATTATGCATATTTTACATTTTAAAGATTTTAAAAATACATTTAGATTATAGCACTTATAGTCTATGATGACCCCATACATATTAATACAATCTCTCTAAAATAAATTTTTGACTTATAGTATATTACTAACTTAAAAGTACTTTGTTTTTAATATATAAATCTATCCGTTCATACAAATACTGAAATGTAATATGTTACTGTAATAGTATTAGAATTAACTTAGATTTTTAAATTACTTAAATTTCATAATTAAAGTAAAGGATTTACATATATATCATTTTTTTCCACAGAGTGTACCAGGGATGTAATCTATATTAAATTATGCATATTTCACATTTAAAATATTTTCAAAATATATTTACATTATAACACTTACTAATAGTCTATGGTAAATACATACATATTAATATAATCTCTCTAAAATTAGTTTCTGACTTATAGTATATTACTAACTTAAAAGTACTTTGTTTTTAATATATAAATCTATCTGTTCATAAAAATACTGAAATGAAATATATTACTGTAATAATATTAGAACTAACTTCGATTTTTAAATTACTTAAATTTTATTATTAAAGAAAAGGATTTACACATATATCATTTTTTTTCCACAGAGTGTATCAGAAATCTAATCTATATTAAATTATACATATTTTACATTTTAAATATTTTCAAAATACATTTAGATTATAGCACTTACTTATAGTCTATGGTGAACACATACATATTAATATAATCTCTCTAAAATAAATTTCTGATTTATAGTATATTACTAACTAAACAGTACGTTGTTTTTAGTATATGAATCTATCATTTCATATTATTATACCATAAATATTAAATATACCATTGAAAAATAAATTCGTTCACCTACCGACAAAATAACTGCAGAAATTTATGAAATAAAATTTTATTGTATTCTATAGTGAATACATAAATATTTTTAGAGTCTGTTTTAAATAGGTTTCTGAGTTATAATGTATGACTAACTTAAAAACATTTTATTTTTCTTGCAGGAAACTATTATGTAGACCCCTGCTATGGCTCGACGATTCTTAAAGAAGTATCCGCAGGGATCATATCATGTAGAAAAACATATTTAGAAGGCATTCACACTGTGCAGTAAAATACAACATCTAGACAAGACACAGGTATTTATTTAAGATAGTATAATGAATGACGTAGAGCTCTGGATATCAAACTCAACTAACGTTACAGAAGTTTAAAATACTGAAGGTACATACAAGTTACATAAACAAACATCAGCACCTTCGATGCAACCGAGTTATCTGCTACTGTCGCACTGACTCATATATGCAGACAACATACACATTTATTACAGATATTTGCATGGTTAAAAAGATGCTGTGTTACCACAAATAAAAATACGATAATTATAAAACTTTACTCATAACAAATATCAATACAGATAAATTAATTCATGTTACAAAAATATGTGAAAATACATTACAATATTTATAATATAAACAATACACTGTTTACAAAGACTGAAGATTACGTTAACGGCCTTAATCTGAAATGATGCGTATCTTCGGAGAATCAATGCGAGGCAACGACTTTAGTTGTTATTTTGTAATCACCATACTATCCTTTCATAAAAATATGAAATATACCATTAAAAAAATTAATGCACCTACCTGAAAAATAACTTTAGAAATTTATGAAATAAAGGCTAATATTTTTTATGTAATAGAAGTAAATTATCAATTTTAATCTGAGAAACTCAATTATTTTTATCTGATTTATTTGATAGTTCAGGATCTATAGAAAAATAGACCTCTATTTCTTAACAGATTTTAATTTTTTAACCCCTTAACGTGCATGCTAAAGTTAAATCAAGCGCACTAAACTGGCCAAAGTGTGCACATTTGAGATACTTCAAGTGGAGTTGTACTTTATAATTGCTATAATTTTTCACATTCGAATCCAATCCAGAATTGCTAATAATAATATGAAAGAAAATATTACAATCCTTTTATTGATATTTATCATTTACATGGGATTGCAAGCTATAACACTTACTTATTAAAGTATAAAATATATATTTTTTCTACTTATCACTTACGACTTATCTCTTCCATGTGAGACGCTTTCCGACAGTGTAATCATATTTATATTCTATTTCACTCATTCTTCAATTTACTAAAATATAATGCAAAATAAAATTTAATTGTTAACTATTTTATTACGAAGCCTGGCTGTAAAGAAACCCTTGACTCGAGGCTCCACTGTATATACTATATTCTTGTGATATGAAAAGAAGGGTTTCATATTTCATACCTACTCATCAAGGGATGACACATCATGCCAATTGAACAATATATTATTTCGACAATAATAATAATATTCTAAAAATTAGAAATAATACCAATTGTTTAAATGTTAAATATACTCAAAATTTGATAATTTTTGTATTTTTGTAATTTTCTTGGCAAAACAACGTTCTAAATTGTGTTTTTTACATTGAAAAAAATTGATTTTTTTTTGTCAGCCTTTTTAAAAAAAACTGTTTATTAAGGGGTTAAATTAAAAGTTGAGCTATCTTTAAATTTTTGTTTACAGATTAAAATAAGCATTTTATTTCAATTTCAAATAATATTCCTCTTTTAAACTTTTTTTATTTTATTGAAACGCCAGTATATTTAAAGACCACAAAGTACAGAAATGTTTATTTTATTATGAATTCCAAAAACGAATATTATTACGAAAATAATTTTGTATGAAAGTTACTATGCTCCCTTAAAATTTAAACATTCCATCTGCTTTAAAAAGAGAGATATTTAACCATTATAATTTCTCTGTTTCTTTACAGTCATTTTTCATTTAGCAACAATGGTCCTTATTATTCAAGTTGCTATGCTGTTAACGAGACTTCAAAAATCAAAAGAATCTATCAAAACCATTAATTTGACTTCATAGCATCATTTGTCTTGTCATGCTTTCATATGTACATCTCATAATGAATAGAATGTCATTTTATCAAAAAGTGATTGATATTAAAATATTTAATTATAAGTAAGATGAATTATCGTAAACATTACAGTGTACATGCTATATAAAAGTAACTCATGTTATCTACCCACAGAGAATTAGATACTAAAGTATTTATGAATTTATTTTATTGCATCTGCTATCATATGACAGGATCAGCAAATTTTTTTTATTTTCTCGAATTGTAAAGTATCATATAATGCAGGTAAAAAATGGTTTGTTTTTTGGCTGAGAATTATCTGGTACACGCTCAATAATTTGATTACCTTTACTGACCGCATGTTAGTTGCCAACTTTAATTTATCTTGTCATATTACGTGATAGGATGGTCAACAGAGGTTTTAATGCTGACAGTGATTATTTAGCGGTTAATACCTATGATGTTCAAAATTTATCGAACCGATTGCAAATCGTCTGGTTATGTATAAAAAACAAACACACAAACGAATAAACGTCTTAATTTTCAAAGATATATAACTTAAACGCTAGATATTTATTATTCCTTGAAATAGATTGCTGGACTTTTATGAAAATAATTTGTTATTAATACTGGTGATAAAATTTTCATTGTAATAAAAAATAATCGACGATTAAATTTAAAATTAGCACATATGTACCTAATCTATTATATAATACAAATATAAAAGAAATTTATTTGCTTAATACCTAAGTTCAGTGTCTAAGTTCCAATTTAATTTTGATTTTGAAATATAATTATATTTAAAGAATTTTAAATGTTCTGTAATAATAACATCACTGCATTTCTACCTGAATAATATAAACATTTAACTCTAGATTTACGGACCGAGCCAATTTGACTCATTAAAAATTTAATCACTATATATATATATATATATATTATATATATATATATATATATATATATATATATATACATATATAACTTTAATATCACTTTCGAAAAACATACGTTGGTTAAGTAATAAAATATATGTAAACTTTCATTCCTCTTCCCCACAGACCCCTTTACTTCGCATTATCAAATGTGGTATACCTATTTCCACGGTTGTGAGTCAATGTGACTTATAGAATATATATTTATAAATAAATCAATATAGTAATAAATATAGTATAAAGTAAATATAAAGTACAAATTATATAAAGTACAGTATGAAGTAAATATAGAGAAGAAGTCGAGAACACTATTATTCCAATGACAGAAATTCATGCTATTGACTCACGGAAGAATTGTCGAGTTCAACAATCATGCAAAAGAAACAGATGTAGAAACCATTGTGCTAAATGTTATAGAAATGTTTGCGGAAAATGTGGTTCAAAAACAGATTTTATATGTAAAAAATGTTTTCCATGAATTTTTTGATAATAAGCATTTTATTTAAATTAATTTGGAACTATTTTCTTTACAAAAAACTTGTATGAGTTAAATTTTATCACTTCAGTAAAAATAGGTATATGATCATCATCCGCAAATCTAGTGTTAAAAATAATTCACTTTCTTTTCAATGTAGCATTGTTTGTAATTTCCAAAAATGACGTTAATTATTTATTTGTTAAGAAATTTGTTATGAATATTCATTTTATTTTGTCTTTTATTGTGCAAAAAACGGTGAATAACAGCTGTCGTTAAAATGGGACGCACACATGATAAAATTAAAAGTACGAGTTCTGAAATACTAGTTTTTAAGCATATTAATAGAAATTAAAGATATTTTTTCAAGTAAAATCTTCCACGGTTTAATTTAATGCAACAAAATGTATTTAACACATCACTCTCAATCTTGTTTTTTAATCTCGTATAGTCTAAAAATTCTATTCGAAATGAAATTGGAAATTTGATTTTAATCTCATAAAAATGAAAATTTTTAATAAAATATCTTCTTTATAAAACAGACAATCAGCAGTATTTCATACATTCCAAATTCTGTCAAAAGAAATGCATCAGAATGCTCAAAGCTGGAGAAAAAAACTCTCGCCAAATTGAATTACTGTGTTCCTTTACAGTCCATTCAACATCAGACTAATCTGCTTCGTTTCGTTCCCTGCGTCACATTTACTTCGCCCTTAGCGACGTTTTCATATCAGCTTATTAACGTGTCTATTTAATTATTCTAGCTGGGTGGTTTTCTTAAAGTAGTTAATATTCCAAATTACATTTTTATGCTTCCTTAGACACGTGTTAGTTAAGAAAGAAATGTCGAGCTCTTGACGCGGGAAAAAATGCTTGCCTCTTTCGGAATACATTTTAATAAAAGTATTTAACTAGGAGAAAAATTTAATGATATATTAACGCTGCACGGGGCAAGCATTAATTTCTAGCGAATGATAAACTGAGAAAAGCAGAAAGAAGTTGCTTTAATCAAATAAATGGATTAATTTCATGTTTATATTTATTTTAATTTTTACTCTCATGCTGCATTTTTAATATGTATTTGCATAAATGTACGTCTCTTTCATGAGAAGGCATTTTGTTCATAATGAATCCATACTTGCGTCTGTGTTCATAGAAGCAGCAGTTTTTTACTTAATTTTGAAAAAGTTCAATGTGTCACAACAAGTAATAAATAAATGTTAAATTAAACCATTCTTGACTTTCAGAGCAGTATATAATATAAAATTAATTTTGCAAGTGTAGACAAGATTAATATGTACATAACATGCAAAAATTTAAAAAAAAGGAATATTTTGACTTTTATAGTACACTGGTGTGGCAGATCTGTGTTTTTGCCTTAACTCCACGAGAAATCATCTCAGAGACATGAATTTCAGAAATGAGGGAGAGTATTATGTACGTAAAGGGTGACGAAAGCATCGGTGTCAAAAAGGAATACAATGCATATGGTATGTAATCAAACAAAAACAAGCTTTATTGAACATATAGTGTCGTGTCTCATGATTGTCTGTCCAAGAGGGAGAACAACAAGCAGATGTTCCTTAATATGGGATATGGAACTCCCCTAACTGCAATGGTTGCTTCGCACCGTCTCTGCATACTCAGAACCAACTGGTCCAACATTTCTTGCGGTAGAAGAGCCATTTCGCAATCAGGAACTGTTTGAGATGCTGATCTGTTTGGATCTTTTCTTGAAGATGTAAGCTTGCTGCAATGCGTCTCCACAAAGCATCCTACACATGTTCGATGGGATTTAACAACTTCTCTGTTTTGCCCGTGCGTCGTACGGTGACAGCTTTCGGGCCTTTACTGACTTGCCAGTACGGCGTACGGGCAATCTGATTTCTATATCGCTTGCAAAGTTTCGGCCGTATTTTTTCCAATTTTAGTAACAAATTATTCGTATAGATGACGATAGTTGTCCAGTAAATGATAGTTTGCAGTTTATTGTATTTTCTACTCTGATTGGTTCAAAAGCGTGGGTTTTTTCGCATGTTTTGTATCAGAAGACGAATTGTTATCTTTCAGTGTATAGCTTTCTGGTTATATTTTACTAACCGCCTGATAATTTTATTGATGTAAGAGTTGAATAATATATTTTTACTTTTAAATAATGGATAATTCAGAGCTTATGGGGCTAATTTCTTGTGATTCGAACTGTGACTCGGAATCAGAAACTGAATTATCTGTAAATGATAGTAGCGAAAGTTTACTAGATGACCTGGATAGTAGTGACTCTGATAGTAGTATAGATGGAATCAGTCAAGCAAGACAATTTTTTTAAAATTAATTGTGATAATCCTTCGGATCCGCCTCCTAGATTTGCTTTCACTGGAATTCCAAAAATTAACTTGGATATCGATGAGACTAAAGGTAAACTTCAGTTCTATGATGCTTTCATAGAAAGAAAAAAAAATTGTAATAAATGCTTAAAAATATTAGAAATGTTAATTTTAATAAGATATGTTTACTTAAAAATGTAAAATGAACAAAAATATCGAAATAAAAAATGGTGACATTTTTTGACCGAATTCTGAAAAAAAAAAAATCGTCAATGGGTTAAATCAGGGGAGATCGCTGTCCAATAAATTCGAGTGACATCATCATTTTCGTGTAGCTCCTTAACAGCAAGAGTACGATGTCCCCGTGCATTGACATCCATTAAAATGATGTCTGGGCTAATGGAGCCTCAAAATAGACGCACATGGAGAAGGTGTTTCTCCCCACAGTAGCGATCTCCGGTTACAGAACCCCTGTCGAAAACGTAGAGCTCATTTCGCCAATTCAGCATAATACCACAGCAGACAAGAACTCCAGGACCACCATAAATGTGTCTTTCCTTGATATTTAGAATAAAACCAGGTCCCGACCACTCTCCAAATCAAAAAGCCTTGTGAATCGTTTTTGGCACTGAACTGACTCTCATTCGTAAAGAGAACACGACTCCATTGAACAGTTTGCCATTTTTTGTGATATATGCACCACTGCAAACGGTGGCGTCGGTGGTCAACTTTCAACGGGAGGCAGCGTTCAGGACGGTGGGCGAATAGGCCTCGTTTGTGGATGCATTTGAACTCAGTAATGCAGACAATGCACGGCTACATAGGAGTCTTGCTGTTGAGGAGCTACTAGAAAGTGAAGATATCCCTCGAATGTATTGTCCAGCGTACTTCTCTCAGATGATTTATCTTGGAGTTGTGGCAAAAAACCCACCTGTTGCTTAAGTTATGCACACCAGTGTACTTCTTAATTTATAGAAGCTTATGTCAATAGCTAACAACAAATGAGAAATGTATAAAAAAATATAATAAGTAGAAAAGTATAATAAAAATATAATAAGTAGAAACGTATCGGTATTATAGAACAGTATAGCTAACAGAAAAGATATTTTCTGTTCTTAAAAGAATATTCTATTAGTATAGCTAATAGAAAAATATAATATAGGATTAGTATTATAAATTAGAAGCACTATATATTTTGAAATAAAATGTATTAGAAAATTTAGCAAGATAGTTATCTGGCTGAAATATTCTACTGTGAAACGCATTTTGAAGCTTAGGTATAAATGTGCTGATTCAGAAATAATAAAAAAATAGAAAATTAATAGGTCTACAATGATATATATTGTAATGAATAAAAAAATAAATCTGATCTGAAGAAATTACATATTATGTTGTATTGAAATGTATGTTTGAATTAGAATGTATCTATCTCTTGCTATTGAGGAGCTACTAGAAAGTGAAGATATCCCTCGAATGTATTGTCCAGCGTACTTCTCTCAGATGATTTATCTTGGAGTTGTGGCAAAAAACCCACCTGTTGCTTAAGTTATGCACACCAGTGTACTTCTTAATTTATAGAAGCTTATGTCAATAGCTAACAACAAATGAGAAATGTATAATAAAAAATATAATAAGTATTAAAGTATTAGTATTATAGAAAATTTTAGTTAATATAAAAGGTATTTTCTACTAGTATTTTCTGTTCTTAATAGTATATTCTATTAGTATAGCCAGCAGAAAAATATAATATAGGGTTAGTATTATAAATTAGAAACACTATCTATTTTGAAATAAAACATATTAGAAAATCCGACATGTGTGTTTTCTAACTAAACTTTTCTACTTTGACACGCATTTTGAAGCTTAGGTATAAATGTGCTGATTCAGAAATAATAAAAAATAGAAAATTAATAGGTCTACAATGATATATATTGTAATGAATAAAAAAATAAATCTGATCTGAAGAAATTACATATTATGTTGTATTGAAATGTATGTTTGAATTGGAATGTATCTATCTCTTGCTATTGAGGAGCTACTAGAAACTGAAGGTATCACTCGAAGGGATTGGATTGGTCAACGTACTTCTCTCAGATGATTTCTAGTGGAGTTATGGCAAAAAACCCACCTGTTGCTTAAGATTTGCACATCAGTGTACTTCATCATTTATTCAACCTTATGTCAGTAGCTAAGAACAAATGAGAAAAGTATAATAAAATATATATAATAAGTTGAAAAGTATCAGTATTATAGAAAAGTATAACTAATAGAAAAAATATTTTCTGTCCTTAAAAGTATATTCTATTAGTATAGCTATATTAGTATAGCTAATGGAAAAATGTAATAAAGGATTAGTATTATAAATTAGAAACACTATACATTTGAAATAAAAGGTATTAGAAAATCCGACATGTGTGTTATCTGATTGAAATATTTTACTCTGACGCGCATTTTGAAGCTTAGGTATAAATGTGCTGGATCAGAAATAACATCAGTTAGAAAATTAATGGGGCTACAAAGACATATATTGTAATGAAGAAAAGATAAATTTCATCTGAGAAAATTACATATTATGTTGTATTGGAATGTATGTTTTAATTAGAATGTATGTTACTCTTGCTATTGAGGAGCTATAAGAAAGTGAAGATATCACTCGAATGGATTGGTCAACGTACTTCTCTCAGATGATTTCTAGTGGAGTTATGGAAAAAAAAACCACCTGTTGCTTAAGTTTTGCACACCAGTGTACTTCTTCATTTATACAACCTTATGTCAGTAGCTAAGAACAGATGAAAAAAGTATAATAAAAAATATAATAAGTTGAAAAGTATTGGTATTATAGAAAAGTATAACTAATAGAAAAAATATTTTCTGTCCTTAAAAGTATATTCTATTAGTATAGCTAATGGAAAAATGTAATAAAGGATTAGTATTATAAATTAGAAACACTATACATTTGAAATAAAAGGTATTAGAAAATCCGACATGTGTGTTATCTGGCTGAAATATTCTACTGTGAAACGCATTTTGAAGCTTAAATATAAATGTGCTGCTTCAAAAATAATAAAAGTTAGAAAATTAATGGGTCTACAAAAACATGTATTGTAATGAATAAAAAAGATAAATCTCCTCTGAGGAATCTACATATGTCGTATTGGAATGTATGTTTTAATTCTATACTTTTATACCATTAAATTTTGAAATATAACTAAGAATTAAAGTCACAAATTGTGTTTTGACATTTCTCTTCCTACTTTGATGCTCACATGTTTTTGCCTCTCTGTCGTTTATGAAAAATTTCGAGAAGCATAGTTTTAAAATATATATCACAAATCCATCATTATCGTCTCCTTTGCTGCCCGTTCTCTTAGTGAATTATGAAATATGAAATATAAATTCATGTGTGAATGCACAGTTACATTCAAAAATCCGTTTCATTACGAAAGAACATTTCATTTTTACACACATGGAATTTGTCATCCGGATTAAGTAAACCAATGTATAATGAGTATAGAGTATTTTTATCCAGTATAATATCATATAGATTATGTTTAGATCTTTTGCAGTGTCATATTTCAATCATTTAAAGAACCAATTGAATTTTCCTGAATGATACCGTTTCACATTTATCCTTCTATATTGATTATTATATATATTTTCCACTCTAACTTCCGACTTTTAGTTGTTAAAAACAAGCTAAAATTTTCAAAGCATAATGTTAAAATATCTGTCACAAATCCATTGTTATCATCTTCTCATATTTACTGTATGTTTGCTTAATATGTTATGTAACATAAACTCACATGTGAATACAGAGTTACTTTCAAAAGTCGGTGTTATCATAAAATAATATTTCATTTCTGTACACAGGTGATTCTGCCCTTATATTATGTATAACTAAAATTCTATCGAAGATAAAATTCTTTTTTAAATCGTATACAATACCGTAATGATTATGTTTAGTTCTACATTTCAGAAATCGTATCACATTATCGTATTTAAAAGAACAAATTAAATTTTCGTTAATATTATTTTATATTTATCCTTCTACACTAATTCTTATATTTTACTCTCTATTATTCAACTTTTAGTTGTTAAAAACAAGCTAAAATTTGTGAATGCATAATGTTAAAATATCTGTCACAAATTCATTGTTATCATCTTCTTATAATTACTGCATGTTTGCTTAATGCGTTATGTAACATAAACTCACATGTGAATACAGAGTTACTTTCAAAAGTCGGTGTTATTATAAAACAATATTTCATTTCTGTACACAGGTGATTTCTCCCCTTATATTATGTATAACCAAAATTCTATCGAAGATAAAATTCTCTTTTTAATCTTGTATAATTCTGTAATGGATTATGTTTAGTTCTACATTTCAGAATCCGTATCCCATTTCCGTCTTTTAACGAACAAATTAAGTTTTCATGAATATAATTTTACATTTATCCTTCTACATTGATTATTATATATATTTTCCTCTCTATCTTCCAACTTTTATTTCTTAAAAACAAGCTAAAATTTTCGAAAGCATGATGTTAAAATATCTGTCTCGAATTCATTGTTATCATCTTCTCATATTTACTCTAAGTTTCCTTAATATGTTACGTAACATAAACTCACATGTGGATACAGAGTTACATTCAAAAGTCGGTGTTATTATAAAACAATATTTCATTTCTGTACACAGGAGATTTCTCTCCCCTTATATTATGAATAACCAAATTTCTATTGAAGAAAAAATTCTTTTTTTAATTTTGTATAATACCTTAATGGATTACGTTTTGTTCTGCGCATCAGAATTCGTATCACATTTCCATCTTTCAAAGAACAAATTAAATTTTTGTGAATATAATTTTATGTTTATCCTTCTACACTGATTTTTATATTTTCCTCTCTATCGTCCGACTTTTGGTTGTTAAAAACAAGGTAAAATTCGAGGAAGCATAATGTTAAAACATCTGTCACAAATCCATTGTTATAATCTTCTCATATTTACTGTGCGTTTGCTTAATATGTTACGTAACATAACCTCACATGTGAATACTGAGTTACTTTTACAAATCAGTGTCATTATGCAAAAATATTTAATTTTTCTACATAAGTGAATTTTCTCCGGGGATGATGTGTAATAATTTTTATAAAATATAAAACATTTTATTCTCTTATAATTCTGTAATGGATTGTGTTTAGGACTACGTGAGTCTCTGTGTAACATATTTCTGTCATTTAAAAGAAATATTGCATTTTCCTGAGAAATATAATTTTACATTTATACTTCTACGTTGATTCTCATATGTACTTGCCTCTCAATCTTCCGACTTTTATTTCTTTATGAACAGTCTAAAATTTGTTTAATCATAATTCTAAAATATCTGTCACAAATCATCATTATCATCTTCTCGTATTTGTTGAATTTCGGTTAATGCGTTATTTAACATAAACTCACATAAGACTGCAGAATAACTTTCGACAGTTGGTTTCATTACGGAATAACGCTTGATTTCTGTACACAAGTAATTTTTCCGTGTAACCAATTTCTTTCTAATATAATACTTTTTTATTCTCTTATAATTCCGTAATGAATTGTGTTTAGAACTACGCCAGGGTGTGTGCAACATTTTTCTGTCATTTAAAAGAGAAATTGAATTTTCCTGAGATATATAATTTTACATTTATCCTTCTACATTGATTAATATACGTATTTACCTCTCTATCTTCCGACTTTTATTTTTAAGAGCAATCTAAAATTTGTGGAATCATAATTTTAAAATATCTGTCACAAATCATCATTATCATCTCATATTTGTTGAATCTCTCTTAAGGTATCCGTCTACGGTCGGAGAACTTTTTTTCTTTAAACGTAGACACTAGTTCATGTTTCTACATTTTTAGATTTATTTTTTTTGATATTAGCATAGATAATTGCACTTAAAAATTTTTTCTTGGAGAAGATTTTATAAAATTTCTAATAAATGAAGAAAATTAAGTAAAAAAATCGGGGGTTTCAAAAAGTCTAATTTTTTAATAAATTAAATTATTTCAATATTTTTTGATGCAACACTTTTCTTATACACTGGACTAGTGAATCAAATAAATTCTTTGCTTAATTTGCATTTTATAAAACATTTTGGTTCTTCAAAATCATACGCATTGAATTTTTAACGAATTTTCATTACCTTTATATCTAACTATGAGTGTAACACCATTAAAAATAATCGAAATTTAAAATTTTTAGGTCATTCACTAGTAAATACTGTCAGAAGCATTCATAATAATTTTCAACAAAATATTTTAAGAACTTTTTGAGAAATCACATTTCAAGTTTCAACATTTTATTAAAAATACCGTTCTGAGAAAAACGCATTTGAAGTTTATGAAAGCAACTTTAACTATTAAAAAATTAAAATACATGTTTAAAATTCCTCACACTTTCTTGCTTCAAAACGTTCTAATTGCCAAGTTGCTAATTATTAAAAATACTAGAAAATGTTTAAACTAATCTTCATGAAAATTTAAAAAGTTTTGTTAAAAAAATGCTCTTAAAGGCTTTAAATTCACAACTTCCGGTTTCGAAGTTTGCTACTTTCGTTTTATTTTGATAGCTATCACCGATGTATAAACAGCTATAACGTTTCTTTAAAATGCCGTAGAGACAGAACAAAATCAAATTTAGAAGTCTAAAAGTTGAAATTTTACAATAGAAAAATAAAAAAAATTGTGATTTTTGGCAAAAAATTAGGTTTTTATCGTAGACGGATATCTTAATGCGTTGTTTAATCTAAACTTACATAAGAATGCAGAGTAACTTTCGACACTTGGTTTCATTAAGAAAGAATGCTTGATTTCTGTACACAAGTAATTTTTCCGTGTAACCAATTTCTTTCTAGTGTAATACTTATTATTCTCTTATAATTCCTCAATGGATTATGTTTAAAACTAC
>CM063509.1:115097740-115122740 GCA_032207245.1 Pardosa pseudoannulata
ACTTCTGTAAAAAATTTCATCTCTAGTGAAAGAAAATTCAATGTTTTATCAAATTCATTGAATGAAAATTTACCTTTATTTTATATTTTATACAAACTACAACTGAAGTATTTCATTTTTATGGTTAAATGGGTAAAATATACTACTGTAACAATCATTCTGAAACAGAGACTGAAACACATCAGTTATGAGAAAATAAAATAATAAAAACCGTACTACTCAAAGGAAATTCATAATAACCATATTTCGTTGTTCATCAATTCATATATATAAGGCCGTATTCTAAATAAAACTATTATAAAATTTAATAAAAACTATTTTTTAAATTAAATAAACTTATTCTACATAAAATTACTTCTGTAAAAAATTTCATCTCTAGAAAAAGAAAATTCCCTGTTTTATCAAATTCATTGAATGAAAATTTACCTTTAATTTATATTTTATACAAACTACTACTGAAGTATTTTATTTTTAAATATAGATGGGTAAAATATAGTACTGTAACAAGCATTCTGAAGCACAGACTGGAACACATGAGTTATGAGAAAATAAAAGAATAAAAAGGGTACTACTCCAAGCAAATTGATAACATCCATATTACGTAGTTCATCCATTCATATCTGTATAAGGGTGTAATCTAAATTAAACGATTATAATATGTAATAAAAACTATTCTTTAAATTAAATAAACTTATTCTACATAAAATTACTTCTGTAAAAAATTTCATTTCCAAGGAAAATAAATTAACTGTTTTATCAAATTCATTGAATTAAAATTTACCTTTATTTTATATTTTATTCAAACCACAACTGAAGTATTTTATTTTTAAATATAGATGGGTAAAATATAGTACTGTAACAAGCATTCTAAACCACAGACTGGAACACATCAGTTATGAGAAAATAGAAGAAAAAAAAGAGTAATACTGCAGGGGAAATGATAGCACTGAGTTAGAAAGATAAATCTCATCTGTAGAGAAATGCGGTATTCCGTTGTATTGAAGCCACTACTTGAAAGTTAATCTGTATTCACATAACCTCTTCAGCCCTCAGGCCAACATTTGCGGAACTACATTTTTCCCTTCAAAACTAATCTATTTAAGGTATTGAGATTTTGACCGCTAGTTTGAAAAGATGAATGGTATCGCTTTAAAAAGATATCAATAGATTGCAGTACCGAACAGGATTTATTTATCCTTCCTCAGATTATTATAAAAACTTGATTTTTGTATCATATGTTATACGCCAGTACTGAAGAGGGTATGAGGTCCACTAAACTTAAAGGATTCTTTTAGTCTAAGGTACGTGCTGAGTACAAAAGAGGATATGTATACATTTTTATTATTTCTATAAGATATATAAAAAGGTTATTTACTGAAAAAAATTAAAAAATGTTTACATTTTTTACATTAACCATGCATATACACACTTACATATGATGTCGTAAAAATTGACTAACTCAAGAAGAATTTGTAGATAATAAAAGTTACAAAATTCGAATTTGTGAATGAAAATACACATTATATATATATATACAACATAAATATATATATATTATATATATAAATATAATATATAAATATATATATATATATATATTTTATATAATATATATAAATATACAATATATATATATATATATATATATAGTTATTATATATATTATATATATATTGTATATACATAATATATATATAAAATATATTTTGTCATTATAGGTGATATATATATATGTTATATATATTTATAATATGTATATGTATATAAATGTACATATATGTATATAATATAACTATTAAAAATATATATATATAATATATAAATATATATATATATATATATATATATATATAAATATATATATAAATATAATATATATATTATATATATAAAATATATATATATATATATAATATATAATATGTACAATATATGTATTATATATATATATATATATTATATAATATATATATAAATATATATATATATATATATATATATATATATATATATATATATATATTAAATATATATATATGATAGAGTTTTATACATATAACTTAAAAGTATAGATTAAATTAGCTCCTGCCGAAAGGGAATATACGTATCAAAGATATTCGTCTACGTTATTCTACATTCAAAATTTAATAGTTTGTTTGTTATTACAAATAAAAATTTGAAATATATAGAGGAAAACACATATGTGCAACTAAAGTAATTTATACAATCTGGAAATATATGTCTTAATGATTTATATTTGTTTAAATGATGAAATATATTTATATATATAAAGATGAGCTGAAATATTTCGAATGATATAAAATATATGTTGTAAAAATTGACTAACTCAAGAAGAATTTGTAGATAATAAAAGTTACAAAATTCAGAATGGAGTGTGATATAAAACATCATGTTAAAGAGGTGAAAATCACGAATGATAAATGATTGTATCGATGTTGTGGTGTAAAATTATATAGTGAAACAAACGTTACAGAATCATGTATTTGTTTAGTGGTCACATATGGTTTAGGAGTTACTTGAAATGATTAAATGACCTCATTTCATGCTAAGTGCTGATAAAAGAAGGAGAGAGGAATAGAAAAGTGAAAAAAAAAAAACCTATAAAAAATTCTGCAGAGAAATAGGATGGTTTGTAACGAAACGTCACAAAAAACTTTAAAGCAGCCTGAACAAGGTTGATTAACCAATAAATAAGGTTTAAAATGATATAATTTGGAACACTAATGTGATCCAAATACGTGTCGGACTTAATATCGGATGATTATATGAAGAAATTTGAGGGCCTAAATGGTTTGACGATTTGGTTCTCAAAAAGAGGGTTACCGTATGTTTAAAATAGAATGAGTGAGATTTAATTATCATTTTATTTTATATTTTATGGATAGAATCACTCAAACCTTATTACAGAATATAAATAACGCTAAAATAAATCGATTGGGAGACACCGTCTACCTACCTATATATATATATATTTATATATATATATATATATATATATATATATATATATATATATATATATATATATATATATATATATATATATATACATGCATGTACTTGAATAGTGTATAATATAAGAAGCTTATGATATATGAGATATAAATATATTCATATTTATATACTAAAATATTTAAATATAGCAAATATATATAATGTATGTAATATATATATATATATAATATATATTATATAAATATATATAATATATATATATATATATATATATATATATATATAATATATTATATATATATATATATACATATATATACATATATATATATATATTGATAATATATATATATATTATATATATATATATATATATATATATATATATATTTATATATATATATATATATTTTATATATATATAATATATATATATATATATATATATATATATATATATATATATATATATATATATATATATATATATATATATATATATATATATATATATATATATATATATGTATATGCATGCAAGAGTGTTCTTACATGTACTTATATACATAGATTAACAAGCTATTGTCCAAAGTGAATCTAAGCGTATCAAATATATTCATCTATGTTATTCTTGCACAGTTAAAATTTCAAGGAGAAACCCCGTTGTTTGTTATTACAAATAAAAATTTCAAATATATAGAGGAAAACACATATGTACACTAAAGTAAATTAGGTAAATCTGGAAATATATGTCTTAAGTATTTCAAACTTTGGCTTTAAATGACGGAAATATACTTCCGTGACCTGCATTTTCAAACGTGGAGCTGAACCTATCGATTTCGAAATAAAGAAAAAGAATAAATAGGGTGAAGCTCCACGGAAATTGATCGCACTGAATAAGAAAGAGAAATTTCTTCTGTGGGGAATGCAAAATGCCTGGTGTATCGAATCCAATGATTGGGAATTATTTGGTATTCAGATATGAGGTACAAAATAATACATAACCTTCCATTTTTTCATGAACTTGTTAATTATATTGCATGAAAATATTTTTATTATTTTTAGTGGATATACGAAACACAGGGTATCTATAAAATATCTTGTAACGTTGGGTGTTTAATATTAATTAAAATACTGATAAATAATGGTAATAACCATAACAAACTAATTATTAAATATAATAATCTAGGCTTTTTCAATATCTAGGTTACAAATAATACACTTTACGCAGTAGTCTGTGTACTGATCTCCAGAAATCGGTTTTGGTCATTTTTAGCTATTGTACGTATTTAAACTTAATCTATTGATATTTTATGAATTGTGTGTTATATTGTATTAATTTATTATTAAAAATAATTTAATTTTTATCAATCTTTATTATCATTACATTTTATGTATCTGATTATATTTTATAAATATTTATTTATTACGTTAATAGTAGAATATTTTAGTAAAATATTTCAGACTTTCAAGGAAAAGTTGAGTTTTATTAACTTAGTTTTATTAACTAATTGACTCTAGGGTGGAAAAGTTCATATTCATCTCGTTTCGGTATATGAAGATCAATTTGTTTACAAGAAAACTTTAATATCGTAGAATTTTTATTACAAGTATTAAGTGAAAAAATAAAAAAATAAAAAGTTTATATATATATATACATACACAAACACACGTAAAAATGTTTTACTTTCCCTGAAATATGTATAATTAATTTGTGACAGTTGAAAAATTTTTGCAATTGAATTCTACAAATTTTATATAAGATATATAATTTTAATATATATATATATATATATATATATATTGCAAATATATATATATATATATATATATAATATATATATATTATATATATATATATATATTTATATAATATATATATATGTATATAATATATATATATAATATATATATATAAATATATATATATAATATATATATATATATAAATATATATATATATATAAAAAGAATATATATATTATATATATATATTATAATATATAATTATAGAAATTTAATTATTATATTATATTATATTTTTTAAAGAAAATATTTTTGAAAATAAAAATTTAATTTTAAGTAATTTTTTATATTCTAATTTTATTTGAAACAAATAAAATTTAATATCTATAAAATATAAAATTTATATTTTATCAGTATATTTTATTTTAAAAAAAATTTTTTATTAATAAAAATACATTTATTTTTATATGTGTTTTTAAGAAAGTATAAGAATAAAGAAATAAATATATATTTTTTATTTTGACGAAATAAATTATTGAACAATGATTTTTTTTAAAGAATTTTATTTACATGATAATTTTAAATATAATACATATATGTATATATATATTTTACTAAAATAATAATTCTTTATATAATATAAAATAATATTACAAATATATATATATATATATATATATATTTGAATATATATGTAATTTCTAAATTTGATACTTAACATATGTATACAAAAAAATTTTAAAACAAAATAGATATTTCTTATATATCTTAAAAGATATAATATTTTAATTCCTTTTATAACATGGAAATAATTTCAATTCAATTTAAACAACAACAATTATTTAATGAAATTTATTGATATTTTAAATTTATATTATATTTTTTATATATAATTTTTTAAGTATTATAATAAAATTAAATATGAAATATATCTAATATTAATATAAAGAATTATATAAATATAATATTCATATATTTATTTATTTTTTATTAAATATATAATTTTTCTATTTATAAAATTTTTATTTTAAATATAAAATTATAAAAATTAAAATATTTATCTAAAAAATAACTTTATTTAATTTTTTTTATTAAAATTATTTTTTTTTTTTTAAATAATTTTTTTTAATTTTTAAAAGATATTTTTATAAAATTTGTAGTTATTTAATTTTATGTGTAATTTTAGGCATTTTTTTTTTTAAATAATATTTTAATTTTTTAAAATTTTAAAAAAATTTTAAATTATAAAGTACATTATATTTTTTCAAATTTTTTTATAAAAAAATTTTTCTTTTTATTTTTTTACATTTATTATATTTTCCCTTTAAATGTTTTCTAAAAGCCCTAAAGTCCGTCAGAAAAAAAATTATGCATAAATTATGACTCTAAACTTTCATCTTATACACCATGTAAAATTTTAGTATAGACATAAATTAAATTTGAATTTTTATATCTTTCTTTTGAAAAAACAGAAATTTTGTCAATAAAAAAATTCATTATGAAAATCGAAACCTATTTGATTAAATGAGATACGAATATGCTTGTAAAAGTTCGATATAAAAGCAATCCATGAAAGTATATAATGAAATATACCTTTTTCCAGAATCGCACCCAATATGGCCCTACATCACGTTTCAACAAGCAACAAAAGTTGAAAATTATTAAAATATAAATACCGTAAGGTAAGCCATCTGCTTGGTTAATTCTTTAAATCAAAAAAATATTACGAAATTCGAAAGATGTGGATTTATCTATTCATTTAATTTCTTTTATTAAATAAATTTCTTTACTAAGAAATTGTGTTAAGTCGGAATAAAATTTTCTTATATTTCACATTAACGAATTTATATAATCGATTTAATAGTATATTTCTTTTCCCTACGGAGTTGATTACGGTTTAAAAAATTATACGTTCATTCAGTTTTATGTTTCAAGTTAAAGTGCTTGGGAAAATGTGAAGTATTTGATCCAAGAATTAAATCTGCCAGACCTAAACAATAGTCAACTATGGTAATACAAAGACTTAAAATATATAAACGTGCATCAGTTAATAAGAAACTTGTATCCTACAATTATGAAATCATTTAGTTAATAGATAACTTTTAGCCAAAAAGTAGTTACATATTGTATTATGCCCCTGAGCGATACGTAGTATAAAACTTTACTTTCATGCGTTTTTTTTTTATACAAAAATAGAAGATGTATATAGAAAAACCAAACTAACTGCACAAATCCGAATCCAAACAAAGTATACATTATTTTTTACATAAAAATAACAGTTATAATATTTCAGATATCTTCAATATATTTATCTTAAAAAATATTGATAAAAATTAAAAATTTGAATTTTTTTGTTTTCTTTATCTCTGGCAATTGTTGAAAAACAGTGTATAAATGTGTTATATCTTTCTTATAAAGACAAAACATGTAAAAAATCTTTTTATTATGAATGGGCCAGAGGTTTTCAGCTGTTTGACCAAAATTATTGTTAAGTTTTAAATTTGAGTTCCTTGATGTCACATACGAAAAGTGTTGATATTCTTCAGCAGCAAATTTCCAACATGCGAAAAGAAATGTAGCTTACTACGGTAAATTGTGAAAAGCTTTGTATCATGCTGCTAAATTTCGGAAGTACATACAGAACGTCTGTAGTGATTGGTAAAAATTACTGAGCTTGTCACTTATTTGATTGATAAAGATATATAATTTCACCTTTCATTTGGCAAAAGAACGGCTCTAGCATTTATAACTTTATTTAAATGAAACCAAATGATTATTTCTATCGGAATGGCGAAAACCTCATTTTTTTTCTATTGGGAAATGAATTTTTGGATTTCAAATTATGTTGTGAAAAGCTTTGTATCATGCTGCTAAATTTCGGAAGTACATACAGAACGTCTGTAGTGATTGGTAAAAATTACTGAGCTTGTCACTTATTTGATTGATAAAGATATATAATTTCACCTTTCATTTGGCAAAAGAACGGCTCTAGCATTTATAACTTTATTTAAATGAAACCAAATGATTATTTCTATCGGAATTGCGAAAACATCATTTTTTTTCTATTGGGAAATGAATTTTTGGATTTTAAATTATGTTCTGATCTCGAATAAAATGGTAACAATTTATTATAATATAATTATTTGTGGATATAAGTTCTGACTCCTTTAGACTTTTACTTGTGCTCTTTAAGGTTAGTACTGTTACGAAATTCTCGATTAAAGTTCATTAACTGAATAGACTTAGGCTAAGACGAAAACAATAAGCATATATTAACAAGCCAAATGAATCATGATTACAACGGATGGCGAAAAAACTTGGCAGCCTTTTGACGAATTTTTTTAGAGAAATACGGAGAGCATTAACACAGGTCCTATTTTCAGCAGACCTAAGCGTGAACTGATCTTTAATGACAACTCACGACCTCTTTATATTGCTTTCAGGTTTCTGGAAGTTTCCACAAGCTTCTAGTAAAATCCAGAGAAAAGGGGTCGGCAACAAATGCGGCCAAAAACGAGTACCCCAAAATTTCGCCATGGAGCCAATATCTCGCCAATTTGGTGAGATACCATACAAATTGCATGTTTATAACATTCTTAACAGTATTTAAGAAAAATACACTGAAAGGACTTTCATAACTTATAATTTATCAGATTATTTAATTTGCATTTTATTTGCTTCCTTAAAAAATATTTAATTGAAAATATTTATTAATTAGTAATCATATTTTTTTGTTTCAATACATATCTTATAAAAATATTATATTGTTTTGAATAAACATTTAGCCAAAACTCCTTACTAAAACTTACTCCAGAAAAAGCAGTTATTCTGGTGACAAAATGATATCTGGTATTTCTGAGATAAAGTAAACTTCTATCTACCTGTGGGTAAATTAGAATAATTATACAGTAATATTTAGGATCATGTAATAAATAAAGATAAAATGAGTCTTTGGTAAAAAAGCAACACAGTAACTTAACTATGTGGTGATTCAGTTTTTAATTCCAAATGTTTCGTCTCACATTTTCAGAGAAATATTTAAAATTCTATGCAGGATATGAAAAACTCAATAATTTTACTCTTTAAAAAATGATTTTTTACCTTTTTAATATGGTTAACACAGTTTTTAAAATAACATGAAAATAAATTCCTTTTAAGAATAATTTAACATTCCATCCTAAATAACAATGGAGTCATGATTAGAATAAAAATGGAAACCAAACTCATCGTTACTGAACTAGATTTTCTATGAGAAGTCCAGTTTGTAATTAAAAATTTAGAAATTATGTCTGAAATTGAACATTAATCATATATATGGTTTTTGTAATATTTTATTACTACTTAAACTATAGTAATGTATATATATATATGTATTATTTATATATTTGTGTATATATATATGTATATATATATATATATATATATATATATATATATGTTTCTAACCTTCCATAAGAATTGCAGTATACATTCTTGTAATCTGGGACGCGATGCCCGGTAGATGACCTGAGAGCTCTGATCAGGAATTCATCGAGGAAGGTTACAAAACCCACTCTTACTCTTTCCGCTACACTATTTATTGTTAACAAACTTATATTCATTGGCAACTTGCAGCATAAATGGTTGTTGTAATATTTTATTACTACTTTAATCATAGTAGATGTTCTAAAACTATACTTGGAAACTTGCTTACCAAGACCGAAGGCTGGGGGCAAAGCAGGTAGTATGTATGTATATATATATATATATATATATATATATATATATATATATATATATATATATATATATATATATATATATATATATATAAAATGTGTAATTTTACTTTGCAAAAAATTATTACTAAAAAACCCTGTTACGGTTGTATCTTTTATATGGCACTGTTTAATAAAGTTGGAAATATCTTGAGATAAAAAGTCTTATATAATAATATAATAATTGTTTTAATTCAATCTTATTTGATTTGCATGCTCCTATGGACAATATATTACTACTAAACACATTTTGAAAACCTCTGCATTAAATGTTTATAAGTATATTGTTCAAACTTACTAGAGAGCACTCCGAGTAATAAACTTAAGAATCGAAAGGTTGAAAATAATTTAAAAAATAATGTGTTATTTCAATTATAATTATAATTGTATACTTTACAAGAATTAAATCTACAGTTTCTGCTGGTTATTTATAATATACTACTTGTTCTAAGATCAATTTAGCTAGTAGTTCTAAATCTACTGGCTTTATTTCAAGAAAATAACTAATATTATTTTCCAATAGATGTCACTAAAAAGCTATTTTAAACTATAAAAATATTTTTTTAAATTTTCTAATATAATTCGTGTATACTATAAAATAAACTTTTAATAAATTTATATATTTTACATCATATTATACCGAATATCTAGAATGGTTTGAGTGATCGAAAATTTTAGAGATTTTGAACACACCAAAGGTATTCTTTACCTCCGGTGAAATAGCAGTTAATAATTAAATTGAACAACATGTCATGGAAGTACGGCATACAGGAGATGATAGCAGACTTTGTTAAAAGCTTTTTGATGGATAAAATCCGATGGAGAAAATCCCAGCTTTTTTCTGCTTCTCATCAATCATTTTTCTTCGCAGTCTAATCAATCCATCTTTATTTTAGCTGATGACATAAAGAGGCTTTAAAGAAAAACTCCGACATAAGTTCGGAACTTCTTAAAGGTATGCATGGTAACATGTTTCTTTAGATAAGGTTGAAAAATTAATTATTCAAATCGTTTTAAGGTAGCAATTTTAGTTAGAAGTTTATTGGAAAATATTTTCAAATTTTTTTTCAAGATAGGTGTGGTAAAATATTTTAAAATGATTTTATATAAAAAATATATTTTATAAAATTACTTTTTTGAATGTGACATTTAAAAATAAACTGTTTATACTCAAAACTTTAAGTGTAAAAAGATAAGACATGCATGATAACATTTTTCTTTAGATAACATTGAAAAAATAACTATTAAAATCTTTTAAGGTATCAATTTTATGTAGATGTTTGCTGGAGAATATTTTCAAATTTTCTACAAGATATCTAAGGCAAAATGTTTTAAAAAGATTTTATATTAGATATATATTTTACAAAATTAATTTTTTTAAATATACGTAAAAAATAAACAGTTTCTAATTAAAACTTTAGGTTTTAAAAGATAATGAATGCACAGTAACGTGTTTCATTTGATAACGTTGAAAAATTAATTATTCAAATCATTTTAAGGAATTAATTTTAAGTAGAAGTTTATTGAAAATTATTTTCAATTTTTCTACAAGATAGCTGTGGTAAAATGTTTGAAAAGTATTTTATATCAGAAATATATTTTATAAAATTATTTTTTTAAATGTAACGTATAAAATTATACTGTTTATACTGAAAACTATAGGTAAAATAATAAGGCATACGTGATAACATGTTTCTTTAGATAACATTGAAAACATAATTATTCAAATCGTTTTAAGGTAATAAATATTGGTAGAAGTTTATTGGAAAATACTTTCAAATTTTCTACAAGATAGCTGTGGTACAATCTTTGAAAAGGAATTTACATCAAAAATATGTTTTATAAAATTATCTCTTAAATGTAACGTTTAAAAATAAAAAGTTTATACTTTAGGTATAAAATTATAAGGCATGCCTGATAAAATGTTTCTTTAGATTACATTGAATTATATTCAAAATGTTATTGTTCAAATCGTTTTAAAGTAGTAATTTTAGGTAGATGTTTATAGTAAAATATTTTCTACAACATATCTTACGTATAATAATTTAAAAGGATTTTATATAAGAAATATAGTTTACAAAATTAATATTTTTATAAGTACATATAAAAATAAACAGTCTATACTAAAAACTTTAAGTTAATGAAGGCACAGTAATATGTTCATTTAGCAAACTTTGAAAAATTAATTATTCAAATGGTTTTAAGATAACAATTTTTGATAGAAATTAGAAAATATATTCAAATTTTCTACTATTTTCAAATCTTCAGCTATCTTAGCTGTGGTAAAATGTTTTAAAAGTATTTTATATAAAAAATATTTTATAAAATTATATTTTTTAATGTAACATTCAAAATTCAACTGTTTACACTAAAAACTTCAGGTGTGTAAGAATAAGGCATGTAGGATAACATGTATGTTTAGATAACATTGAAAAATAATTATTCAAATCATTTAATGGTAGTTATTTTACGTACATATGAATTGGGATATATTTTTATAATTTCGACAAGATATCTGAGGTAAAATGTTTTAAAAGTATTTTATATCAGAAATATAATTTAAAAAATTATTTTTTTTAAATTTATGGATTAAAATTAAATTATTTATACTCAAAACTTTAGCTGTAAAAGGATAAAAAATGTATGATAACATGTATGTTTAGATAACACTGGAAAAATAATTATTCAATTCGTTTAATAGTAGTAATTTTAGGTAGATATGTATAGGAAAATATTTTTTTAATTTTGCCAAGCTATCTGAGGTAAAATATTTTAAAAGTATTTTATATCTGAAATATATTTTATAAAATTACATTTTTAAATGTAACGTTTAAAATTAAATTGTTTATACTCAAAACTTTAGGTGTAAAAGGATAAGGCATGTATGATATTATGTATCTTTAGATAACATTGAAAAAAATAATTATTCAAATCGTCTAATGGTAGTAATTATATTGGTAGATATGTATTGAAAAACAATTTTATATTTTCGACAAGATATCTGATATAAAATTTTTAAAAGAATTTTACATAAGAAATATATTTCGCAAAATAATTTTTTTAAATATACGAAAAAAATAAACAGTCTATAAACTAAACGTTACATTTAAAAGTATAATGAATTCACAGAAATCGTATTAAGCAAGTAATTTTACGTAGAAGTTTATTACAAAATATTTTTAAATTTTTCAAAGATATCAGTAAAAAATTATTTTAAATGATTTTATAGGAGAAATATGTTTTATAAAATTAATTTTTTAAACGTAACGTTTCAAAATAAACAGGTAATTTATACTCAAAACATTAGATTTTAAAAGATAATGAATAATATCATGTTAAACTTATAAGCAAAGCTGTAAATCACCGGAAAGATTTACACTTAATTAGTTAATTTGTTATATTTTCTTTTTCACAATAACTTATGTCTTGCATGTTAAAGTAACAGATAATTATATATATATATATATATATATATATATATATATATATATATATATATATATATATATATATATATATATATATATATATATATATATATATATATATATATATATATATATATATATATATATATATATATATATATATATATTATATATATATATATATATATATATATATATGTATATATATATATGTATATATATATATGTATATATATATTTATATGTATATATATATATATATATATATATATATATATATATATATAATTATTTATTTATTTTTTTTTATTTATTTATGTGTGAGTGTATGTATTTGTATTGAAAACTCGAACCTATTAATTACAGTAACTAGATACAATAAATTACCTACTTAAACCAACTGAATTATATAATGCAATCTTTAATGTAACTAGATATTTTTAAGTCAGGGTACTGTGCTTAATTTAAAGAGAAATTCTAATTTATTTTAGTAAGAAATACATAAAAGTAATGCAACAAGAATATTTTAAAAATACTTATTCAGAACAAAAATTTTAAAAGTAAAAATTTATTTTAATTTAAAATAAAGATGTATGACATAAAATAGGTTACATTGTAAGAAATTAATTGTATTATTCATAACGTACATTTTAATAATGCAGCTAGCTATATGTATCTTTATTTTTATGAGAACAGAGAAAGAATTTAAATTTTGCGTAGAAATATGTCATTCCGAAGGTGCTCTGAACCTTAAACAAATGTGATGAATGATGTATAGAATACATTAAGTAACCTAAATTACTTCAACGTAAAAAAAATGTAAATTGATGGTGAACATTTTAGCATTATACGCCTGATTAAACATTACACTTCCATGTAGCTGTATAATGAACTTATTTTATTATCATCTCATTACTGAACCCTTATTAAGATTAAAACTGACTTCATAAATTAAGTACTAAAATGTGCGTATAATTGGGAACAAAATATTCCGCCAAAATATCTCCCAGAGCTAAAAATCAAAAACATCTAAAAATCTAAACGAAGGTAGGAGAAAAGAATTATGCGCAACCACATGATACATCATGCATTATGCATTTGACTCCAGAATAATGCATTCAACCACGACACGCTTTGCATATGGGCAAAATAAAAGCTGAAGTGGGATGTGGAATCGGAAATCATATCATTTTATTGAATACATAAGAGCATATACCGTACCTCACATCAGCAGGAAATCTGATTTTGCCAACCTCACTCTTATTTCTTCCAGGATTACATTCACTGTGATCAATTTGTTCTCAAATATTCTACTTTAGGAGATCGATGGTTGCAGGTCATCCATGTTGTCAACACAGAGGGAAAGATAAAAAAGTGTCATTCTTTTTGTTTAAAGGGACCATAAGAACTTTTATCTAGGATGATAATTCCTTAAAATTTTCAACTCTTTTCACTGCTTATACTTATCTGAACGAATAAAGTTTTCACTGCCTCATAAAATTGAATAATATTTATATATGTATTCAACGTTTTGTGACTTTTTAATGAGAATTGTTCCACAATAAATTTTATAAATGTTATTTAATTTTTATGTTAGGATTTTATCTAGGATGATAATTCCAAAACGTTTTCAACTCTTTTTACTTCATATACTTATCTCAACGAATATAGATCTTAATGCCTCATAAAATGGAATAATATTAATATATGTATACAACGTTTATTGACTTTTTAATAATTGTTATTTAATTTCTTTCTTAGAATTTTATCTAGGGTGATAATTTCCAAAATTTTTAACTCTATTTACTGCTTATATTTATCTGTATGAATAAAGTTTTTACTGCTTCAAAAAATGGAATAATATTTATATATGTATACAACGTTTTGTGACTTTTTAAAAAGAACTATACCTCATTAAGTTCTATAAATGTTATTTAATTTCTTTCTTAGAATTTTATCTAGGGTGATAATTTCCAAAATTTTTAACTCTATTTACTGCTTATATTTATCTGTATGAATAAAGTTTTTACTACCTCAAAAAATGGAATAATATTTATATTTGTATACAACGTTTTATGACTTTTTAAAAAGAACTGTATCTTATTAAGTTCTATAAATGTTATTTAATTTCTTTCTTAGAATTTTATCTAGGATGATAATTCCCAAAACATTTTAACTATTTTTACTGCTTATATTTATCTGAACGAATAAAATGTTTACTGCCTCATAAAATGGAATAATATTAATATATGCATACAAGATTTTGTGACTTTTTAATAAGAACTGTACCGAATAAGATTTATAAATGTTATTTAATTTCTTTTATAAAATTTTATCTAGGATGATAATTCCTTAAAATTTTAAACTCTTTTTACTGATTATACTTATCTGAACGAATAAAGTTTTCACTGCCTCATAAAGTTGAATAATATTTATATATGTATACAAAGTTTTGTGAATTTTTAATGAGAACTGTACACAATAAGTTTTATAAATGTTATTTAATTTCTATGTTAGAATTTTATCTAAGATGATAATTCCAAAACATTTTCAACTCTTTTTACTGCTTATACTTATCTCAACGAATATAGATTTTAATGCCTCATAAAATGGAATAATATTAAATAAACACGTAAATAAAACATTTATCATAAAAAAATATGGAAAACATTTTTTACATATGAAATCTGTTTTTAAAACACATTTTTATCCGCAACCATTTCTATTGCATTTAGCACAATGGTTTCTATATCTGTTTCTTTTGCATGATTGTTGAACTTGACACTTCTTCCGTGAGTCAGAAGTATGAATTTCTGTCATTGGAATGGAAGTGTTCTAGACTTCTTCTCTATATTTACTTTTAAGCTCTTGGAAAATAAAATCTTTCCGTGAAATATTTACTTGAGTCACCCCTTTATACAGAACTGTTAAACCATTCTATGAGTCAATTGGCTCACAACCATTTTAATATATATATAACAAATAGATAATGCGAAATGAATAGTATATGTATACATATACATATATATAATTTATATTATATTATATATATATATATATACTATATATAATATATACATATATAATATATATATATATATATATATATATATATATATATATATATATATATATATATATATATATATATATATATATATATATATATATATATATATATATATATGTATATGTATTGATCAAATTTTTAATGAGTCAAATTGGCTATAAATCTAGTGTTAAGATTATATATTGCTATGTTTAATTTTCAATACATAAATTTTTTTCTGTAAATTATATTTTCCACAAATATTTTTCTTTCCTATAGTTGTAAATAAAAATGAAGGTCTGAGTAAACATAGAAAGAAATTAAATTTTATCTGCGTCTGCATTTTCATCATCATTATTCTTATAAACACTGTGCATGAGTATATAATACTATAAAACTCCTAAAAAGATTTTTAATCCTTTGAAAGGTTTATACAAAATGCCTGAACATCAAGAAGAAATATTGAAAATATACGCATGGTCTCTCTCGTACTAAGCAATGCCTTACAAATATGGAGAATCATGGGTAAAGTTCACATTTTATATAAATATAGAGTCGCTCTAAATATTGATTCATACAACGTACTATTTGCATTTTCATATAAGATCTCTATTCAATGCTATCCTTTTCCTTGGAACTTCCCTTTTAATCTTTCTTTTTACTTTGAAATCGATAGCTTTAGTTGTACTATGAATAAGGGTAACAGAAGTATATTTCCGTCATTTCAACTCGAAGTTTGAGTTTTCTGTTCTTGATGTATTGCTCTTACTGTAGTGTTCGTATTTGATTTTCTCTTTGTAAAAGGTGTTACAGTTATCTACCAACACGAATGGATACTTCTCTTCAATATTGAAAAATACAATTATGGTTACTTCATATTTTTGAGAAATAAGAGTTAAGAATATTATTGAACTGAAATTAAAGAAGCATTTTTAGCGCATTGTTGTAAACCGCATCTTTTTTTACCTATGCTATGCCTAAATGATAATTTTTAAATCTTTCTTTTCAAGGGAGAACAAGAAGTGAAATTTGTTATATATCTTTTTTGTATAATAAAATCTTTATAATATTTTAAATAATTATTAAAAATTTTCTCATCATAAAGTACGTCTTTGCTCGGTGTTTTGTTTTTAGATGTATAGACTTAATTTCTGTTTGTACTATTTGCTAATAGTTAGCGTTCTCTACAAAAATGGGTATTTTTATCACGTGAACAATTGTTTTTAGGATTATTCGTAGTCTTTTTTGAGAAATAATTAAATGTTGAAAAGAATAAAGAAATTCTGCGTGATTTTGAATGAGTTTCATATACATACATATATATATTTTATATATATTTTTTATATAATATATATATTTTAAATATATTTATATATATATATAATAAAATGAAATTTTTATATATATCTATATATTTATATATATATATATATATATATATATATATATATATTTTATATATATATATATATATATATTTTCTTATAATATATTTATATATTTATATTTTATATGTATATATATAGTTTATATATATATATATGTATATATTTAGTATATTATATTAATATATAAATTTTATTAAAATATATAAATAAATATATATAATATATATAATATAAATTATATATATATATATATATATATATATATATATATAATATATATATATATATATATATATATATATATATATATATATATATATATATCTATATATATATATATATATATATATATATATATATATATATATATATATATATATATATATATATATATATGTATATATATATATATATATATATATATTATATATATATATATATAATATATATATATATATATATATATATATATATATATATATATATATATATATATATATATATATATATATATATATATATATATATATATATATATATATATATATATATATATATATATATATATATATATATATATAAATATATATATATATATATATATATATATATATATATATATATATATATATATATATATATATATATATATATATATATATATATATATATATATATAGATAGATAGATAGATAGATAGATAGATAGATAGGTAGATAGATAGATAAATAGATAGATATGTGTGTGTGTGTGTGTGTGTGTGTGTGTGTGTGTTTGTGGTATTCTAACCGAGGAAGAAGACATCTAATTTAAAACATATTTTAAGATATATGCTTGATCTATTATAAGTGGTAATTCTACAAATTTTTATGTTTTTGTTTTAAACATTTAGAAGAATCATGAAATGGTCTGCAGCTAATATCCATCTAGTAGATTTAAATGGTTACATATATATTATATATAATTAAATGACAATTTTACTGATTGCAATAGTTTACATCTGGTATTGAAAAAGATATAAATGGTAACATTACACTGATTATATTATAAATTTTTATTGAACAATACATGACAAAAAACCATGCAAACACCGAGTTTTATACTTAAAATATATGATTCCTGTCATTAGCACGCAACATGTTTTGCATGGTTTAATAGCATATATTTAGCATTTTTTATGGTTCTAACTACTGTAATTCTACAAAAGTTATTATGGTTTTCTAAATATTTACAAAGAATAACGAAAACCCATAGATTGATAACTCAAATAATTGAATCAGTTCATAAACTCAACATGTTCTACAGTATTGAAATAGCACACAAGAAACTTATTAGTTAAATACCATCTATTTAACACATTTGTTTTGCTTATTATGTTATTTTAGAATTATGTTTGCTGATGTCCTTATGTAAAAATAGCGCACTAAGAACAAGGTACAGAAAAAAGAAATAAGTAAGATTTTAATAAAGCAATGAATAAGCTATTAATTAAATTTTTGGCAGGATGTAACTGATATAATTCCAAAGTAATTATATGAAGTCCTGTTTGATACTTGTATGAAGCCAATACAAGGTTAATGATCTTATCAGTGAATGAAAATAAAAATTCGCTGAGAAATAGTTGATGAAAAAAAGAGTGATTAAAATTTAAGAAGATGTTTATTATCTTCAACACATCTGTCAATATAATTTCCATTAAATTACTTATCATTTCAGTGGTTTGATATTTAGAGTATTTATTTATATCTTCAATCAATCGTTTATTGAAAAACGTATTCACTTAATAATCCAAATATTTTATACAACATAATTTTGAGATAAGTTACAATTACGAAGCTGGTTTTTACAAAATCAAGTTACAGTATAAAAATGATTTGTTATTACAGTATAATTAATAAAAGATTTATTAAGATTATCTAACATTTTATAGACTGATCAATCAAAACGTGCTAATATAAAATATTAAATTCCGTGTATAATCGGCTTCTTAAAAAATTAAAAATTAGAAGAAAAACATTTAAACATGACATGCATTCTCTGTAATAAAAAAAGATGAGAAATACGATATCATGTAATTTTGATAAACATATAACGGTATATTTCTTAATTCACATTTAACTTAGAAATTTTTCAGTTATAGCTCCTATTTCACTAAAAATAAATTTACAAATTTTAATTTCACTTTGATAAATCTGCTCTCTACAATTATATTTACTAGATTTATTGCTGCAGGACATTCACCTTATTAATGGAAAGGGAGATGTAAAAATACCATCGGTTGGTTAGTTGAAAATACCTATAGATTTTCTTTTAAAGCTTTGCTTCAGATATTATTTAATAATATGTTTAACTTATTGAAAAAAAAGGTCATTAAGTTTAAAAGTTTTAAACTGCAGATCATTTTTGGACAACTGCCAAGGTGCCTTATTCTAAATAGTCTTCACTTTTAACTGCATCTTTAACTTTTAACTACTGTGTTTAAAAATTTTATGATTGTATAAATAGTGTTGTTGCATTTTATTTTACCGGTAGATAACGTTTTATTATTGCCATAGATTTAAGACCATTTGTAGATGCTGGTTACCTTATAAACATTTACAATTTTCTATTCTTATTCAAGCATGATAAATAAGCACTCGTTTTATTTTAAAGAAATTGTTGTACACTTAGTTTTCAACTTATAACACATCACAGACTCATACAAATCTGTAATACTATAAACTAATATATATCAAAATATAAATGATAACATACATTCGGTCTAACATAAATTGCAGTTCTACAAATGCGGTCACAACATAGAGTCTATGAAAACCAGAAAAAAAGAGGAATGTGATATGAGATCATATTAATAGATACATCATTTTTCATCTCAAATTGCTGGACATTTAAATCTTTCGACCCAACTGTTATTTCTCTATAAATGAAATTAAAGCTTTTTATTCTCTGTGATTTATTCACTATTACCTGTTCTATTTTGATTGTACGTGATTTACTTTTTTAAGGAAAAAGGAAAAATGTTCCATCTTTCGTTTTGGTGAATAGACATTTAGTTCTGCTTTTAAGACTATACTTTATTTGTTATTTTATACAATTTTCAATTTATAGTGAAAAAACATTACTCTCCTCAGAAAGTTTATATAAAAGATATACTTAACTATACATCTTTTTTAAAATTATAATTTTTTAATATTATTGTTTATCACTTAATATCATATTATCCTTATCATTCCTGTATACCGTTCTAACGTATTAAATTAATACTCATATACATCTTATAATTTAGATATGTTCCTAGTTTTAACCTATTGCCTCTGACTTGCCTGTGAATTTATTACATATTGCACATACATATTATAATATTGTTTTCATCAAGAGACTTAGTGGACTTAGTCAAATATATAAGTATAGATAAAATATATAAATTGTAATAGACTTATGACTTATTATAAATTGTAATTCTGCAAATGTATTTTACTTATTTCTGTCTAGCCTATATAATAAATTTATACTTGTATAAGTATTTTAATAAGATTTATTTTAAGTTTTAATACTAATTTAACACCAAAGAAGGTATGTAGGGTCTAATGATTCTAAAATGAAATAGTTGTATGCTGGCTTGAAATGCATTTATTGATTGCAGAAACGAATGAAATATAATTTATTGAAGTACATTTCTTGGGAGAGCCGTAGAAACTCAGTAAGCAAGAGCAACGCTCTTATAACTGAAGGGATCTTGAGCCTGCCTAAAATCCGTCGTGTTTGGTAAAGGTAACTAGGACAAGTAAAACATATTCGTGACTTTAATGTCCTCAAGTTCTCAGTAAATATCTTTGAGGGTGGCACTCCAAGCCTGTAGCTCTTCTGATTGGTTCATTTTTCAAACTTACGATTATCCAATTGAGCAAAGTTTATACTTTCTCCCATGAGGTGATCGTTAAAATGAAAAGCTTACTCCATTGACTTAACCCATTAACCCTCTAAGCGGTTCGCACGTGCAATTTCGCCCAACCGATGATGTCTTCAAAGCCAGTGGCATGTAAAATTTTCGACCTCCAAAAACTCTCCAAAAAGGAATGTAATGTACATTTCTACCAGTGATTGCCCCCATGCAATTTTGTAGTAGGAGGGTCAGGTCGATTTTTTAGAAACTGCACCCATCTTTGACTAACACTTGAGGGATGCAACCCTACCCCTGAGGCACAAAGAACCTGATAGCTTTTCATGGCTTTGTAAATCTCTATTTCGAAGTATTTCGTTTGATGTAACAGATGTATCTCTAATTGCTCCACTTAAATATCTTGGATGACTTTCGTAAAAAAATATAAACAAGTCTCTCAAAGAATATTTTTATTTGTACTTTTAGAATCCATTATTTCTTATGGGATGGTCTTCGAGAGTTGGAGAGCTTTATGTTTATTGAAAATTAACAATCTATAATATCTATTTATATATCTATTTATAACCTGAAGTAAAGGTACAACAAAGAGGGTGGGTTTCCAGTATTCTATTCTAGTCGACTAATGAGTGAAGTAAAAATTCATAGAACGCTTTGACCACTGACACAGTAAACCTTCAGCGTATTTTTGAAGACTTTTTTTCTTCGATGTGTTCCACTCGGAGGGTTAAAGCCCGGATATTTCTGATAACTATATATTATTAAATACCCAACATAGAAGCTATTATAGACACCTGGAAGTAAAACAAAATATGAATTTTAAACACTGTTAAATATGACATCAAGTCATCCTTAGTGAGGAGGTGTCATTTTAAAACATAATAAGATGTCTTTTAAAAAAGAAAAACTTCGTGATAAGAGATTTATTTGCTATCATATATGAGAAAAGTACTAAAAAAAGATGACTTATTACAGATATGGCTATTCGCCATGATTTTGACCTGTATACGTTCAGAACACCGATCATAATATGTTCCTATTCTAAGCTTGCAAATCCTAAAATGACGCTAGAAATGACAAAATTATAGATAAGATCATATTTGAAAACATGGGAGATTATTCATAAGATTAATATCTATTTTTATTAAAAAGGAAGAATCGTTTCAAGAAAACAAAACTCTACAAACAATTTTTTGACTGTCCTCTAATGAGGACGCTGGGCGTTAATGGGTTAATATGAGTAGCGTATGGCTCAATTGTGCTTGGTTTGACCAAATGGAATGAGTAACAATAACAACATTTATGTGAAAAATTTCAAGAACGACTGTGAATATTTTAACGTAAAATTTCTGCCTAAAAGTTATAACTTAAGTGACAGTATATTTCAGTATTTTTATTAGCCTTTTATTTGTGAAAGCTTTAATAATATTGGTTCTCAATTCTTAAATAGAACACTAAAAAACTGTTTTTAATTGCTCTCTAAAACATTCCATTAAACACATTACAATGCATTAAAAAATGACCACTTCATAAATTCCAAACAAAAGTAGAAGAAACAAACGATGGGAAACCACAATCTACATCATGCGTTATGCATATGACTTCAGGATATTGCACGCAAACACGAAATGCATTAAGGCCAAAAGAGTTGAGAAATGGGAAATCATAGCACATTATTGAATATATAGCGTCATATTTCATAACTCCGATTGCTGGAAATCTAATTTTTTCGACCTTATTCTTATTTCTTTAGAAATCGAATATTTTTCTTTTTGGATTCGCAATCATCAATTCACTTTCAACACTTCTATTTTATTTGATCGATGAATGCAGGTCATTTGCATTTTTAATTGAATAGGAATAAACATTTCCACATCCATCTTGTTGAAATGACATTTATATTTGTGTCCAAGATTATCATTCATGTATTATTTAATTCTGTTATAATTTATAGCTCAACAACTTTATCATTTTCTAAAGGTTTACGTAAATTATATAAGGTCCAACATACCTATGTGTATGTCCTGGAATTGGACTGTATTCTGTATAAATAACAATGAAACGGACAAACCACACAAACATTTATTACATGAAAAAAATGTAATTATGCGGTTGACAGAAGGTCTACTGTCATAACGTTCCATTTACTTTCTTTTAATTCCGTTCCATTTAGTTTATTTTAATTCTAAGAGTTTCCCTTAAACAATATGCCCTGTTTGAATCTTCCTGACAAGTTTCCAATTATTACTTTGGTTAGTCGAAATGCTAGTTTTTTTATTGCATAAGCCGCTCTGTATTTTCAATCACGCATACCAACAGCGTTAGTTCGCGTTCTCCTTGGCGAGCGCCACTATGCAATAGTTATATAAATTGGCTCTTTTTTATATGACATATCCCCACTCCACATATTGGCGTGTTTTAGTGCTGCGCTTGGCGGTGTTCCACCATGACTCCAGGCCATTGGAATTTTGATGAGCTTTGCAGACTTGCAGTTATCAGCACAGCAGACATAAGCTATACTCTACACTTGCAGACATCATCCCGGTTCTCATCCCAGCAGACAGGATGGAGGAGAGAGATAGAGACCTGGATCACGTGAACAGAAGAAGAACTAGCAGTTTCGTCCTCCATAATTGTTTCATTTGGCAGTCACTATAAGTGACATTTGTGTTTTCTCCTTTCTTTTTATTAGTTTTTATCATTTAAAAATAACTCAATCAATTGGCTTCTATTAATTTTTTCTTAATTTCATTTTAATATCAACAAAATAAATTAATTCAGTAACTCCTCATTTCTTTTTTTAATGTATGTTGTGTTCCTTTTTACTTTCAGACTTAAACTTAAGTTTGAGAAAAGCCAAATATAATTTAAATATTAAAAAAATTAGGTAATTGCATAACCTGTTCTTTCGCTATACATCACTACTCATCATATAATATAATATTTTATTGTCTGTTCTGTGAGTTTCTTTTTCAGGTACAGGTAACTTAAAATTAATGACAAAAACTCCAGTATAGTCCAGTAAACTCCAATTCCCCTTCAGACCTGCCATGTTACACACAACACTAGCTGCCGTTAAGAGTAAGACACCCTCGGAACAAATCTCAGAAATGGCTGATTGGTTAGGGTGCTATCCTTCCGTACCAGAGTTCGTGGGTTCTAAACCCACAGTGCCATTGACATTTGTAGCCGTTCGGAATAGGCATTAAGCTATAGGTCCCGGTCTAATTAGCCCTAGTGTTGCAAAAAGTGGACCATAGCACTCCAAACCAAACCCGAGCATGCTCAGTGCGCGAGCGTCGAACGTAACAATATGATCTATCATAAACTGTAATTATGCAATATGAATTGCTAGTTATTGCGTCTTTATTATATTATATATGTATTTCAAGTATAAACAATTGCTTTAATACAATAAACCCCGTTTAAATTTTAAAATTGGAAGTACTAAATATTGATCCAATAACCCTTGAATTTTATGTAGAATTGAATGATTCTAAAACAAAAAAGTTATTCGGAGTGTAGATAAATCTGTAGACTGAAGATGCTAACGCAAGACAATATAACTCGAGAACTTTTATCTGAATATAAAATCAAGAATGGAATTGAAATTTTCAATTTTAAACTACTATTTAAAAATTATAAATAATATATTGGTATGATAAATGTCATTATTAATATACCTTTTAAAAAGACTTTAATAGAATTAAGTGTGAGTTCATGAACTGCGCAAAAAAACCATGCACTTAGCTGCCCAC
>CM063509.1:115125240-115129361 GCA_032207245.1 Pardosa pseudoannulata
TCTTAATAGGATTAAGACTGAGTTCATGAACTGAGCAATAATATTATACACTAAATTGCTCTCGAATATATTCCTCTTAAATGTATCAATGCAGTAATAAATGGCACCTTCATGAACTGTAAGCAGAAAAATAAGAAACAACTATAAAAAACCACACTGTATATAATAGATTATTCATATGACTTTAAAATACTGCATGGGGACACAACACAGAGTCCATTAAAACCAAAAAGGAATGAGGAATGCGATATCAGATAATCGTATAAAATAGATACATTATTTTCTATAACTGAAATTACTGGAGACCTATATCTTTCGACCCAACTCTTATTTTTCTATAAATACGATTACAGTGTTTTTTTTTTGTGTATTCACTGTGATCTATTCACTTTCGACTATTCTATTTTTATCGATCGATGAATGAATGTTCCCTCATTCATTTTGTTGAAAAGACCTGTAGTTTTGTTTTTAAGACTATACTTTATTTGTTATTTTACACAGCTTTCAATTTAGAGTGGAATAACTTTACCCTTCTCAGGAAGTTTAAATAAAACATATAGATACTTATCTATATATTTTTATTATAATTGTAATTCTATAATATTTTAACACTTATTTTCATATTATCCTTATCATTCCTATCTATTGAGCTTACCTTATTACCTTTATTTTTTTTCAAGACTATAATTTCTTTGTTATTTTACACATATTTCAATTTAGATTGGAATAAGTTTTACCTTTCTCAAAAAGTTTATATAAAACATATAGATACTTACATACATATATTTTATAAATATTGTAATCTTGTATTATTGTTTTACAGCTTATTTTAATATTGTCCTTATTACTACTGTCTACCGATCTAACTTAATAAAATAATACTCATATACATTTTATAATCTACATGTGTTCCCAACTTAACCCAATGCCCTCGACTTGTCTGTGAATCTGCCATTTTTTATCATTTATTTTTCATATTATCAATTTCATTCCAGTCTAAGTTAATAAAACAGTACCCGCACATATTTTATAATACACACATCCTCCCACTTTTACCCATTGACTGCGACTTTATAGAACTCTTGTATTTTTTATAGAACTCGAAGATTATGAAATAGAATTATTTTATACTGAGTGCTTATAGACTTGTATATTAAAATATTTCAATTAATTTATATATATATATATATATATATTTATATATATATATATTTAATTTTATTATATTATACTTATATTTAAAGTGTATTTCTATTATATTTAATGTAATAAACACCTTTTAAATTTTAAAATATACTAAATATTGATTCAAACAACCCTTGCATTTTATGTAAAAGTTAATGATTTTAAAATTTTAAAAAAAATTACACGGAGTGTAGATTCTGAATCTGTAGACTGATCAGGCTAACGCAAGACAATGTAACTAGAGAACATTTATCGGATTAAAAAAATCAATACTTACAATAAAATGTTTAGTTTTATAGAGCTATTTAAAATTATAAATATAATAAGTGTCAATGTATAAGTGTCAATGTATAATAAATGGCATTATTAACATATCATTTATAAATATCTTAATAGTATCAAGCCTGAGTTCATAAACCGAGCAATAAAAGTATGCAGTAAATTGCTCTCGAATAAATTTCTCTAAAATGTATCAATGCACTAATAAATGACCCCTTCACGAACTGTAAGCATAAAAAGAAGAAAACACTATAAAAAACAACATTGTATAGAAAACATTATTCATATGACTTTATGATACTGCATGTTGATGCACATAGAGTCAACCAAAAATAGATGAGGAATGTGATATCAGATCATATCATCAAATACATACATCATTTTCTACAACTCTAATTGCTGGAAACCTAAATCTTCCGACCCAAATCTTATTTCTCTATAAATACGATTACAGTGTTTTTTTTTTCTGTATTCACTATGATCTATTCACTTTCGACTATTCTACTTTGGTTGATCGATGAATCTATGTGCCCTCAATCGTTTTGTTGAATATATATTTAGTTTTATTTTTAAGACTATACATTATTTGTTATTTTACACAGCTTTCAATTTAGAGTGATATACCATTTACCCTTTTCAGGAAGTTTAAATAAAACATATAGGTACTTAACTATACATTTTTATTAAAATTGTAATTCTGTAATATTTTTAACACTTATTTTCATATTAGCCTTATCATTCCTGTCTATCGAGCTAACTTATTAAAATAATACCCATATGCATATTATAATCTACATGTGTTCCCAGTTTTTACTCTTTGCGTCTTCCCTGTGTATTTGTCATTCTTTATCATTTCTTTTTCATATTTTCCATGTCATTCCAGTCTAAGTTGATAAAATAGTACCTGTATACTTTTATAATCTACAAATCCGCCTACTTTTACCCGTTACCTGCAACTTTCGAGACCCCTTGTATTTTACATAAAACACGAAGATTAATTAATATGTACATACATCCTTATTCATATGATTGTCTGATACTGCATGCGGACACATCATAGAGTCCATGAAAACAAAAAGAAATGAGGAATGCGATATCAGATCATATTATGAAATACATACATTATGTTCTATAACTCAAATTGCTGGAAACCTGAATTTTTCGACCCAAATCTTATTTCTTTATAAATACGATTACAGTTTATTTCTGTATTCACTGAGATCTATACACTTTCAACTGTTACAGTTTGGTTGTTCGATGAATGTATTTTCCCTCATTCGTTTTGCTGAAGAGACCTTTATTTTTTTTCAAGACTATACTTTATTTGTTATTTTACACAGATTTCAATTTAGAGCGGAATAACTTTACCCTTCTCAGAAAGTTAATATAAAATGTATAGATATTTAACTGTATATTTTTATTAAAATTGAAAATTTGTAATATTGTTTTATCACTTATTTTCATATTATCTTTATCATTCCTGTCTATCGAACTAACTTATTAAAATAATACTCATATGCATATTATAATCTACACGTGTTCCCTGTTTTAATCTTTTTCGACTTCCCTGTGAATATGTCCTTCTTTATCATTTATTTTTCATATTATTGAAGTCATTCTAGTCTAAGTTATTAAAATAGTACCTGCACACATTTTATAATGTATATATATATATATATATATATATATATATATATATATATATATATATATATATATCTAAATATATATATATATATATATATATATATAAAATATATATATATTATATATATATATATATATATATATATATATATATATATATATATATATGTCAGGATTTAAAATATAGAGTAATTTAAGAGATTTAATTAGGGATTCTTTTAATGGGAGTAACGCGCCTCGAGTTATTAGCCACATAAATACGGCTCACGCGCAGTGATATGGGCAGAGAGCGATAAGCAATTACTATAGGCAGACCTGTGGCTCCTCGAAGCAGTGAAAACCGCCTTTGTTAGCAGTTGGGCGCCAATATGAGACGCCATTGTTGAGTAGTGTGTGAAATGGATTAATAAAGAGAAGAAAAAGAATTACTTGAGAGTGGACTGATTTATATATTTTACTAGTGTGTTTACTGGACCACGACACACACACACACACACACACACACACATATATATATATATATATATATATATATATATATATATATATATATATATATATATATCCACTTTTTTTTACCCATTACCTCCGACACCCGAAAACCCTTGTATGTTACATATAACTCGAAGATTAATTATTATGTACATACATCCTTATTCTTATGATTGTCTAATACTGCATGCGGACACATCATAGAGTCCATAAAAACCAAAAAGAAATGAGGAATTCGATATCAGATCATATTATGAAATACATACACTATGTTGTATAACTCAAATTACGGAAAACCCAAATTTTTCGACCCAACTCTTATTTCTCTCTAAATACGATTACAGTTTTTTCCTGTATTCACTGGGATCTATACACTTTCAACTGTTCTATTTTGGTTGATCGCTGAATGTATTTTCCCTCATTCGTTTTGTTGAAGATACCTTTATTTTTTTTCAAGACTATGCTTTATTTGTTATTTTACACAGATTTCAGTTTAGAGTGGAATAACTTTACCCTTC
>CM063509.1:115129461-115131961 GCA_032207245.1 Pardosa pseudoannulata
TGAAAGCAATTTATGATATTTAGAATTAGAGGCTATTGCTGTAATACTAGTTATTGGCAGAGAGCTGAAAGAACCACGAATGTATTTTGTAGAAGTGCTATCAATTAACTGACGATTTTTAATATCCAAAACAAGACCGAATCTTTCGAGGAAATCGGCACCTAATATCGGCCGCTCGACGTCGGCTAGAATAAAAGTCCATGTAAAGGTTCGAGGATATCCAAGGTCCAACGTGAGCACTTTTTTCCCATAAGCCAGAATTTTAGAACCATTAGCAGCAAACAATTGTATAAATTACCTACTTAAACCAACTGAATTATATAATGCAATCTTTAATGTAACTAGATATTTTTAAGTCAGGGTACTGTGCTTAATTTAAAGAGAAATTCTAATTTATTTTAGTAAGAAATACATAAAAGTAATGCAACAAGAATATTTTAAAAATACTTATTCAGAACAAAAATTTTAAAAGTAAAAATTTATTTTAATTTAAAATAAAGATGTATGACATAAAATAGGTTACATTGTAAGAAATTAATTGTATTATTCATAACGTACATTTTAATAATGCAGCTAGCTATATGTATCTTTATTTTTATGAGAACAGAGAAAGAATTTATATTTTGCGTAGAAATATGTCATTCCGAAGGTGCTCTGAACCTTAAACAAATGTGATGAATGATGTATAGAATACATTAAGTAACCTAAATTACTTCAACGTAAAAAAAATGTAAATTGATGGTGAACATTTTAGCATTATACGCCTGATTAAACATTACACTTCCATGTAGCTGTATAATGAACTTATTTTATTATCATCTCATTACTGAACCCTTATTAAGATTAAAACTGACTTCATAAATTAAGTACTAAAATGTGCGTATAATTGGGAACAAAATATTCCGCCAAAATATCTCCCAGAGCTAAAAATCAAAAACATCTAAAAATCTAAACGAAGGTAGGAGAAAAGAATTATGCGCAACCACATGATACATCATGCATTATGCATTTGACTCCAGAATAATGCATTCAACCACGACACGCTTTGCATATGGGCAAAATAAAAGCTGAAGTGGGATGTGGAATCGGAAATCATATCATTTTATTGAATACATAAGAGCATATACCGTACCTCACATCAGCAGGAAATCTGATTTTGCCAACCTCACTCTTATTTCTTCCAGGATTACATTCACTGTGATCAATTTGTTCTCAAATATTCTACTTTAGGAGATCGATGGTTGCAGGTCATCCATGTTGTCAACACAGAGGGAAAGATAAAAAAGTGTCATTCTTTTTGTTTAAAGGGACCATAAGAACTTTTATCTAGGATGATAATTCCTTAAAATTTTCAACTCTTTTTACTGCTTATACTTATCTGAACGAATAAAGTTTTCACTGCCTCATAAAATTGAATAATATTTATATATGTATTCAACGTTTTGTGACTTTTTAATGACAATTGTTCCACAATAAGTTTTATAAATGTTATTTAATTTCTATGTTAGAATTTTATCTAGGATGATAATTCCAAAACGTTTTTAATTCTTTTTACTGCGTATACTTATCTCAAAGAATATAGATTTTAATGCCTCATAAAATGGAATAATATTAATATATGTATACAACGTTTATTGAAATTTTAATAATTGTTATTTAATTTCTTTCTTAGAATTTTATCTAGGGTGATAATTTCCAAACTTTTTAACTCTATTTACTGCTTATATTTCTCTGAATGAATAAAGTTTTTACTGCTTCAAAAAATGGAATACTATTTATATATGTATACAACGTTTTATGACTTTTTAAAAAGAACTGTACCTCATTAAGTTCTATAAATGTTATTTAATTTCTTTCTTAGAATTTTATCTAGGGTGCTAATTTCCAAAATTTTTAACTCTATTTACTGCTTATATTTATCTGTATGAATAAAGTTTTTACTGCCTCAAAAAATGGAATAGTATTTATATATGTATACAACGTTTTATGACTTTTTAAAAAGAACTGTATCTTATTAAGTTCTATAAATGTTATTTAATGTCATTCTTAGAATTTTATCTAGGATGATAATTCCCAAAACATTTTAACTATTTTTACTGCTTATATTTATCTGAACGAATAAAATGTTTACTGCCTCATAAAATGGAATAATATTAATATATGCATACAAGATTTTGTGACTTTTTAATAAGAACTGTACCGAATAAGATTTATAAATGTTATTTAATTTCTTTTATAAAATTTTATCTAGGATGATAATTCCTTAAAATTTTAAACTCTTTTTACTGATTATACTTATCTGAACGAATAAAGTTTTCACTGCCTCATAAAGTTGAATAATATTTATATATGTATACAAAGTTTTGTGAATTTTTAATGAGAACTGTACACAATAAGTTTTATAAATGTTATTTAATTTCTATGTTAGAATTTTATCTAAGATGATAATTCCAAAACATTTTCAACTCTTTTTACTGCTTATACTTATCTCAACGAATAT
>CM063509.1:115134461-115164461 GCA_032207245.1 Pardosa pseudoannulata
TTTAAATGGTTACATATATATTATATATAATTAAATGACAATTTTACTGATTGCAATAGTTTACATCTGGTATTGAAAAAGATATAAATGGTAACATTACACTGATTATATTATAAATTTTTATTGAACAAACATGACAAGAACCATGCAAACACTGAGTTTTATACTTAAAATATATGATTCCTGTCATTAGCACGCAACATGTTTTGCATGGTTTAATAGCATATATTTAGCATTTTTTATGGTTCTAACTACTGTAATTCTACAAAAGTTATTATGGTTTTCTAAATATTTACAAAGAATAACGAAAACCATAGATTGATAACTCAAATAATTGAATCCGTTCATAAACTCAACATGTTCTACAGTATTGCAAATAGCACACAAGAAACTTATTAGTTAAATACCATCTATTTAACACATTTATTTTGCTTATTATGTTATTTTAGAATTATGTTTGCTGATGTCCTTATGTAAAAATAGCACACTAAGAACAAGGTACAGAAAAAAGAAATAAGTAAGATTTTAATAAAGCAATGAATAAGCTATTAATTAAATTTTTGGCAGGATGTAACTGATATAATTCCAAAGTAATTATATGAAGTCCTGTTTGATACTTGTATGAAGCCAATACAAGGTTAATGATCTTATCAGTGAATGAAAATAAAACTTCGATGAATAATAGTTGATGAAAAAAAAGAGCAATTACAATTTAAAAAGATGTTTATTATTTTCAACACATCTGTCACTATAATTTCCATTAAATTACTTATCCTTTCAGTGATTTGATATTTAGAGTATTTATTTATATCTTCAATCAATCGTTTATCGAAAAACGTATTCACTTAATAATCCAAATATTTTATACAACATAATTTTGAGATAAGTTACAATTACGAAGCTGGTTTTTACAAAATCAAGTTACAGTATAAAAATTATTCTTTATTACAGTATAATTAATAAAAGATTTATTAAAATTATCTAACATTTTATAGAATGAGCAATCAAAACGTGCTCCTGTAAAATATTAAATTCCGCGTATAATTGGCTTCTTAAAAAAATTAAAAAATTAGAAGAAAAACATTCAAACATGACATGCATTCTCTGTAATTAAAAAAGATGAGAAATATGATATCATGTAATTTTGATAAACATATAACGGTTTATTTCTGAATTCACATTGAACTTACAAATTTTTCCGACATAGCTCCCATTTCACTAAAAATAAAATTACAAATTTTAATTTCACTATGATAAATCTGCTCTCTACAATTATATTTACTAGATTTATTGCTGCAGGATATTCACCTTATTAATTTAAAAGGAGATGTAAAAATACCATCGGTTGATTAGTTGAAAATACCTATAGATTTTCTTTTAAAGCTATGCTTCAGATATTATTTAATATGTTTAACTTATTGAAAAAAAAGTTCATTAACTTTAAAAGTTTTAAACAGCAGATCATTTTTGGACAACTGCCAAGGTGTCTTATTCTAAATAGTTTTCACTTTTAACTGCATCTTTAACTTTTAACTGCTGTTTTTAAAAATTTTATGATTGTATAAATAGTGCATATTATTATACCGGTAGATAACGTTTTATTATTGCCATAGATTTAAGATCATTTGTAGATGCTGGTTACCTTATAAACAATTTTCTATTATTATTCAAGCATGACAAATAAGCACTCGTTTTGTTTTAAAGAAATTGTTGTACACATAGTTTTCGACTTATAACACATCGCAGACTCATACAAATCTGTAATACTATAAACTAATATATATTAAAATATAAATGATAACATACATTCGGTATAATATAAATTGCAGTTCTACAAATGCGGTCACAACATATGAAAAGCAAAAAATATGAAAAAAAAGTCTATACAAAAAAAAAAAAAAAAAAAAAGAGGAATGAGATATGAGATCATATTAATAAATACATCATTTTCCTTATCTCAAATTGCTGGACATATAAATATTTCGACTCAACTGTTATTTCTCTATAAATTAAATTACAGTTTTTTTTATTCACTGTGATTTATTCACTATTAACTGTTCTATTTTGATTGATCGATGCTTGTACGTGATTCACTTTTTTATGGAAAAAGGAAAAATGTTCCCTCTTTCGTTTTGTTGATTAGACTTTTAGTTTTGTTTTTAAGATTATAATTTATTTGTTATTTTATACAGTTTTTAATTTATAGTGAAATAACATTACTCTCCTCAAGAAGTTTATATAAAATATATAGATACTTAACTATACATTATTTCAAAAATTGTAATTTTGTAATATTATTGTTTTATGACAAACTTTCATATTATCCTTATCATCCCTCTCTACCGAGATAACTTATTAAAATAATAGTCATATAATATTATAATCTACAAGTATTTCCAGTTTTAACCCATTCCTTGCGACTTGCCTGTGAATTTGTTAAATATAAAACATGCATTTAATAATGCTGGTTTTCATTAATAACGAACTAGTTTCTTCCTCTGCAAAAGTTTTAGATAAAATATATAAATTCTAATAGACCTGTGACTTATTATAAATATCAATACTGCAAAAGTATTTTTGTATATTTTGCTCCCTTTTCTATAAAATGTATTTTACTCATTTCTGTCTAACCTACAAAATAAAGTTATACCTTTATAAACATTTTAATGCGAATAATTTTAAGTTTTAATACTACAAAGAACCCGTTTAAGTTACATAGGGTCTAATGGTTTATATATTAAATATTTGTATACAGGCTACAGATAAATTTAATGATTGAAACAACGAATACAATATAACTTATCTGAAATACATCTTTGGGGTGAGCCGTGGTAATTCTGTTGGTAAAGGTAACGCTCTTATAACTGAAGGGCTGCAATTTCGGATCCCGCTCGAGTCTAAAATCTGTCGTGTTCGTTAAAGATAACTGGTGAGCGTTAAAACATATTCGTGGTCACGTTCTCACTCAATACCTTTGAGGGTGGCGGGCCAAGCCTGTAGTTCTTCTACTTGGTCCCTTTTTCAAACTTACGAGGACCCACTTGAGCAAAGTTTATACTTTCTTCCACGATGGGTTCGTTAAAACGAAAAGCCTCTCCCCTTTTGCCTTAATATGAGTAGCGTATGGCTCATCGTGCTTGGTTTGACGACATAGTGGCATTAGCAACAACAACAATATTTATGGGAGAAAACATCATGAACGACTGTGAATATTTAAAACTAAAGTTATAAATTAAGTAACAGTATATTGTTGTCTTTTTATTAGCCTTTTATTAATGAAGATTTTAATAAGATTAGCTCTCAATTCTTAAAAAGAACCCTAAAACCATGTTTTTAATTGCTCGCTAAAACATTCCACAAACACATTACAATGCATTAAAAAATGACCACTTCATAAACTCCAAACAAAAGTAGAAGAAACAAACGATGGGAAACCACAATCTACATCATGCGTTATGCATATGACTTCAGGATATTGCACGCAAACACGAAATGCATTAAGGCCAAAAGAGTTAAGAAATGGGAAATCATAGCACATTATTGAATATATAGCATCATATTTCATAACTCCGATTGCTGGAAATCTAATTTTTTTTTACCTTATTCTTATTTCTTTAGAAATCGAATATTTTTCTTTTTGGATTCGCTATCATCAATTCACTTTCAACACTTCTATTTTATTTGATCGATGAATGCAGGTCATTTGCATTTTTAATTGAATAGGAATAAAAATTTTCCTCATCCATCTTGTTGAAATGGCATTTATATTTGTTTCCAAGATTATCATTCATGCATTATTTAATTCTGTTATAATTTATAGTGCAACAACTTTATCCTTTTCTAAAGGTTTACGTAAATTATATAAGGTCCAACATACATATGTGTATGTCCTGTAATTGGACGGCATTCTGTATAAATAAAAACGAAACTGACAAACAACGCAAACATTTATTTTATGAAAAAATGGAATTATGCAGTTGACAGAAGGCCTGCTGTCATAACGTTCCATTTACTTTCTTTTAATTCCATTCCTTTTAGTTTATTTTAATTCTATAAGCTTCCCTTAAACAAAAATGTCCCGTTTGTATCTTCCCTGCCAAGGTTCCATTACTTTGGTTAGACGGAAAACCTAGTTTTTTATTGCATAAGCCGCTCTGTATTTTCAATCACGCATACCAACAGCATCACTTCGCGTTCTCCTTGGCGAGCGGCACTATGCAATAGTTATATAAATTGGCTCCTTTTTATATGACATATCCCCACTCCACATATTGGCGTGTTTTAGTGCTGTGCTTGGCGTTGTACCACCGTGCTGCCAGGCCATTGGAATTTGGATGAGCTTTGCAAACTTGCAGTTATTAGCCTAACAGACTCAAGCTATACTCTAAACTTGCAGACTTGCAGACTTGCGGTTCTCATCCCGGCAGACAGGATGGAGGAGAGAGATAGAGACCTGGATCACGTGAACAGAAGAAGAACTAGGAGTTTCATCCTTAATAATTGTTTTATTTGGCAGTCCCTAAAATGATATTTTTGTTTTCTCCTTTCTTTTTGTTAATTTTCATCATTTAAAAAAAACTCAATCAATTGGCTGCTATTAATTTTTTTTTAAATTACATTTTAATGTAAATAAAATCCATTAATTCAGTATCTTCTCCTTTCTTTTCTTAATGCCTATTCTGTTTCTTTTTACTTAAAGACATAAACTTAAGTTAGCAAAAAGCCAAATATAATTTAAATATAAAAAAAATTAGGTTATTGCGTAAAGAGTACTATCACTATACATGACCACTCATCAAATAATATACTTTCTTATTGTCTGTTCGGTGGGTTTCTTTTTCAGGTACGGGTATCTTAAAATTAATGACAAAATCTCCAGTATAGAAAAATTCTCCTTCAGACCTGCCATGTTACACACAACACTAGTTGCCGTTAAGAGTAAAACATCCTCGGAACAAATCTCCAAAATGTCTGATTGGTTAGGTTGCTATCCTTCGGTACCAGATCTCGTGGGTTCGAATCCCACTGTGGCATTGACATTTGTAGCCGTTCGAAATCGGCTTTAAGCTGTAGGTCTCGGTTTAATTAGCCCTCGTGTTGCAAAAAGTGGACCGTAGCACTCCAAACCAAACCCGAGCATGCTCAGTGCGCGAGCGTCGAACGCAACAATATGATCTATCATAAACTGTAATTATGCAATATGAATTGCTATTTATTGCTTCTTTACTATATTATACATGTGTTTCAAGTATAAACAATTGCTTTAATATAATAAACCCCGTTTAAATTTTAAAATTGGAAGTACTAAATATTGATTCAATAACCCTTGAATTTTATGTAGAATTGAATGATTCTAAAACAAAAAAAAATTTCCGGAGTGTAGATAATTCTGTAGACTGAAGAGGCTAACGCAAGACAATATAACTCGAGATCTTTTATCTGAATATAAAATCAAGAATGGAATTGAAATTTTCAATTTTAAACTACTATTTAAAAATTATAAATAATATATTGGTATAATAAATGTCATTATTAATATACCTTTTAAAAATACCTTAATAGGATTAAGTGTGAGTTCATAAACTGCGCAATAACACCATGCACTTAGCTGCCCACTAATATATTCCGTTTAAATGTATTAATACAGTAATAAACGGCCTCTTCATGATCGCTATGTAAAAAATGAAAAAACTGTGGAAAACCACAATGTATATAAAACATTATTCATATGCTTTTACGATGCTGCATGCGACAAAACATATCTACGTGAGGTATTTTAATCTTGGAAGAAGACATGTAATATAAATGAAGATAAATGTAATATAGATCAAGCATATTTTAAGATATGCTTGATCTATTATAAATCTTAATTCTACATTTTTTATGTTGTTTTTTAAACATTTACAAGAATCATGAAATTCTCTACAGTTATTATCTATCTAGATATAAATGGTAACATACATATGATATATTATATCCATAAATACTAAAAAGGAATGAGAAATGAAATATTAGATCATATTAGCAAATACATACATCATTTTCTATAACTGAAATTGCTGGAAACCTAAATCTTTCGACCCAACTCTTATTTCTCTATAAATACGACTACAGTTTTTTTTTTTTTTTTTTTTTTGCTGTATTCACTGTGATCTATTCACGTTCAACTGTTTTATTTTGGTTGATCGTTGAATGTATTTTACCTCGTTCATTTTGCTAAATAGACCTTTAGTTTTGCTTTTAAGACTATATATTATTTGTTATTTTACACAGCTTTCAATTTAGAGTGGAGTAACGTTACATTTCTCAGGATGTTTATATAAAACAGGTAGATATTTAACTGCATATTTTTTTATTAATATTGTAATTTTGTAATATTGTTTTATCACTTATTTTCATATCATCCTTATAATTCCTATCTACCAAGCTAAGTTATTAAATTAATACTCATATACATTTTATAATCTACATGTTCCCAGTTTTAACCAGTACCTGTGACTTGCCTGTGAAATTATTAAATATAACACATACATTTTATAATACTTTTTTTCATTACGAGACTTAGTGGAGATACTTAAGAGATTAAGTGGACTAGTTTCATCCTCTGCAAAAGGTTTAGACAAAAATTATAAATTCTAATAGACCTCTATACTTTATAGAACTTTATTTTTGTTTTTAAGACTATACTTCATTTGTTATTTTACACAGATTTCAATTTAGAGTTAAAATAACGTCACCCTTCTCAGAATGTTTATATAAAACATATACATACTTAATATATGTCTTATTAAAATTTGTAATTTTGTAATGTCATTTGTTTATCACTTCTTTTTCATATTATTCATTTCATTAAGTCTACGTTGATAAAATAGTACCCACATATATTTTATAATATACACATCCTCCCACTTTTACCCGTTGACTATGACTTTGTAGAACTCTTGTATTTTACATAGAACTCGAAGATTATGAAATCGTATGATTTTATACTGAGTGCTTATATATTTGTAGATTAAAATAATTCTGAAGCATTAATATATATTTATTTCTTCTTTATATTATAATTAAATTTCAAGTGTACACAGTTCATTTAATGTAATAAACCCTTTTAAATTTTAAAATGTACTAAATATTGATTCAAACATCCTTTGCATTTTACGTATAAATTAATGATTCTAAAATTTAAATAAAATTTACACAGAATGTACAGTTTGAATCTGTAGACTGATAAGTCTAATGCAAGAGAATGTAACTCGAGAACTTTTATCGGATTAAAAAAATCAATACTTACAATAAAAGTTTCAGTTATAAAGAACTATTTAAAATTATAAATAAAATATTATAATAAATGTCAATGTATAATAAATTTCATTATTAACATATCATTTCTATAGATCTTAATAGGATTAAGACTGAGTTCATGAACTGAGCAATAATATTATACACTAAATTGCTCTCGAATATATTCCTCTTAAATGTATCAATGCAGTAATAAACGGCACCTTCACGAACTGTAAGCAGAAAAAGAAGAAAGAACTATAAAATACCACACTGTATATAATAGATTATTCATATGACTTTAAAATACTGCATGGGGACACAACATAGAGTCCATTAAAACCAAAAAGGAATGAGGAATGCGATATCAGATCATCGTATAAAATAGATAAATTATTTTCTATAACTGAAATTGCTGGAAACCTAAATCTTTCGACCCAACTCTTACTTCTCTATAAATACGATTACAGATTTTGTTTTGTGTATTCACTGTGATCTATTCACTTTCGACTATTCTATTTTTATTGATCGATGAATGAATGTTCCCTCATTCGTTTTGTTGAAGAGACCTTTAGTTTTGCTTTTAAGACTACACATTGTTTGTTATTTTACGCAGCTTTCAATTTAGAGTGATATAACATTTACCCTTCTCAGGAAGTTTAAATAAAACATATAGGTACTTAACTATATATTTTTATTATAATTGTAATTCTATAATATTTTAACACTTATTTTCATATTATCCTTATCATTCCTATCTATTGAGCTTACCTTATTACCTTTATTTTTTTTCAAGACTATAATTTCTTTGTTATTTTACACATATTTCAATTTAGATTGGAATAAGTTTTACCTTTCTCAAAAAGTTTATATAAAACATATAGATACTTACATACATATATTTTATAAATATTGTAATCTTGTATTATTGTTTTACAGCTTATTTTAATATTGTCCTTATTACTACTGTCTACCGATCTAACTTAATAAAATAATACTCATATACATTTTATAATCTACATGTGTTCCCAACTTAACCCAATGCCCTCGACTTGTCTGTGAATCTGCCATTTTTTATCATTTATTTTTCATATTATCAATTTCATTCCAGTCTAAGTTGATAAAATAGTACCCGCATATATTTTATAATATACACATCCTCCCACTTTTACCCGTTGACTGAGACTTTGTAGAACAGTTGTATTTTACAGTAACTCGAAGATTATGAAATAGAATGATTTTATACTGAGAGCTTATATACTCGTAGATTAAAATATTTCAGAAACATTATTTTATATTTATTGCTTCTTTATTATATTATACTTATATTTAAAGTGTATTTCTATTATATTTAATGTAATAAACACCTTTTAAATTTTAAAATATACTAAATATTGATTCAAACAACCCTTGCATTTTATGTAAAAGTTAATGATTTTAAAATTTTAAAAAAAATTACACGGAGTGTAGATTCTGAATCTGTAGACTGATCAGGCTAACGCAAGACAATGTAACTCGAAAACTTTTATAGGATTAAAAAGATCAATACTTACAATAAAATGTTTAGTTTTATAGAACTATTTCAAATTATAAATATAATATAATAAGTGTCAATGTCTAATAAATGAAATTATTAACATATTTATAAATATCTTAATAGGATTAAGCCTGAGTTCATAAACCGAGCAATAAAAGTATGCACTAAATTGCTCTCGAATAAATTTCTCTAAAATGTATCAATGCAGTAATAAACGGCACCTTCACGAACTGTAAGCATAAAAAGAAGAAAAAACTATAAAAAAACAATATTGTATATAAAACATTATTCATATGATTTTATGATACTGCATGTGGATTCAACATAAAGTCAACCAAATATAGATGAGGAATGTGATATCAGGTCATATTATCAAATACATACATCATTTTCTACAACTCAAATTGCTGAAAACCTAAATCTTTCGACCCAAATCTTATTTCTCTATAAATACGATTACAGTGTTTTTTACTGTATTCACTATGATCTATTCACTTTCGACTATTCTCCTTTGGTTGATCGATGAATGTATGTTCCCTCAATCGTTTTGTTGAATATACCTTTAGTTTTGTTTTTAAGACTACATTATTTGTTATTTTACACAGCTTTCAATTTAGAGGGATATAACATTTACCCTTCTCAGGAAGTTTAAATAAAACATATAGGTACTTAAATATATATTTTTATTAAAATTGTAAATCTGTAATATTTTAACACTTATTTTCATATTATCCTTATCATTCCTGTCTATCGAGCTACCTTATTAAAATAATACCCATATACATATTATAATCTACATGTGTTTCCAGTTTTAACCCATTGCTTGAGACTTGCCTATGAATTTGTCATTTTTTATCATTCCTTTTTCATATTTTCCATGTCATTCCAGTCTAAGTTGATAAAATAGTACCTGTATACTTTTATAATCTACAAATCCGCCTACTTTCACCCGTTACCTGCAACTTTCGAGACCCTTTGTATTTTACATAAAACACGAAGATTAATTACTATGTACATACATCCTTATTCATATGATTGTCTGATACTGCATGCGGACACATCATATAGTCCATGAAAACCAAAAAGAAATGAGGAATGCGATATCAGATCATATTATGAAATACATACATTATGTTCTATAACTCAAATTGCTGGAAATCTGAATTTATCGACCCAAATCTTATTTCTTTATAAATACGATTACAGTTTATTTCTGTATTCACTGAGATCTATACACTTTCAACTGTTACAGTTTGGTTGTTCGATGAATGTATTTTCCCTCATTCGTTTTGCTGAAGAGACCTTTATTTTTTTTCAAGACTATACTTTATTTGTTATTTTACACAGATTTCAATTTAGAGTGGAATAACTTTACCCTTCTCAGAAAGTTAATATAAAATGTATAGATATTTAACTGTATATTTTTATTAAAATTGAAAATTTGTAATATTGTTTTATCACTTATTTTCATATTATCTTTATCATTCCTGTCTATCGAACTAACTTATTAAAATAATACTCATATGCATATTATAATCTACACGTGTTCCCTGTTTTAATCTTTTTCGACTTCCCTGTGAATATGTCCTTCTTTATCATTTATTTTTCATATTATTGAAGTCATTCTAGTCTAAGTTGTTAAAAAAGTACCTGCACACATTTTATAATGTATATATATATATATATATATATATATATATATATATATATATATATATATGTCAGGATTTAAAATATAGAGTAATTTAAGAGATTTAATTAGGGATTATTTTAATGGCAGTAACGCGCCTCGGGTTATTAGCCACATAAATATGGCTCACTCGCAGTGATATGGGCAGAGAGCGATAAGCAATTACTATAGGCAGACCTGTGGCTCCTCGAAGCAGTGAAAACCATCTTTGTTAGCAGTTGGGCGCCAATATGAGACGCCATTGTTGAGTAGTGTGTGAAATGGATTAATAAAGAGAAGAAAAAGAATTACTTGAGAGTGGACTGATTTATATATTTTACTAGTGTGTTTACTGGACCACGACACACACACACACACACACACACACACACACACATATATATATATATATATATATATATATATATATATATATATATATATATATATATCCACTTTTTTTACCCATTACCTCCGACACCCGAAAACCCTTGTATGTTACACATAACTCGAAGATTAATTATTATGTACATACATCCTTATTCTTATGATTGTCTAATACTGCATGCGGACACATCATAGAGTCCATAAAAACCAAAAAGAAATGAGGAATTCGATATCAGATCATATTATGAAATACATACACTATGTTCTATAACTCAAATTACTGAAACCCCAAATTTTTCGACCCAACTCTTATTTCTCTCTAAATACGATTACAGTTTTTTCCTGTATTCACTGGGATCTATACACTTTCAACTGTTCTATTTTGGTTGATCGATGAATGTATTTTCCCTCATTCGTTTTGTTGAAGATACCTTTATTTTTTTTCAAGACTATGCTTTATTTGTTATTTTACACAGATTTCAGTTTAGAGTGGAATAACTTTACCCTTCTCAGGAAGTTTATATAAAACCTATAGACACTTAACTATATATCTTTTATTAAAATTTAATTTTCTAATATTGCTTTAATGCTTATTTTTATATTATCTTTATTATTACTGTCTATCGAGCTAACTTATTAAAATAATCCTCATATACATTTTAGAATCTAAATGTGTTCCCAGTTTTAACCCATTGCTTGCGACTTTCCTGTAAATTTGTCATTTTGTATCATTTCTTTTTAATATTATCCATTTCATTCCAGTCTAAGTTGATAAAACAACACTCGCATATATTTTATAATATGCACATCTTCCCATGTTTACCCTTTCATTGCGACTTTGTAGATTTCTTGTATTTTACATAGAACTCGAAGATTATGAAAGATTATTTTATACTAAGTGCTTATATACTTATAGATTAAAAAGTGCTTATATACTTATAGATTAAAATAATTCGGACGCATTAATTTATATTTATTGCTTCTTTATTATATTATACTTATATTTTAAGTGCATTCAGTTCATTTAGTGTAATAAATCTCTTTTGAATTTTAAAATGTACTAAATATTGATTCAAACAACCCTTGTATTTTACGTAAAAATTAATGATTCTAAAAGTTTAAAAAATTACGCGGAGTGTAGAGTATGAATCTGTAGACTAATTAGGCTAATGCAAGACAATGTACAGCAGAAGATTCCCCGAGTGAGCCTAAAGCTTCTAAAAGTCAGATGAGAGCCAACAATCCAAGACTCTTCACCTCTCTCAGAAAGCAATGTTAATTAATGTTTATTACTATATAAGGTTCTGTAATTAACCTCATTAATTAGCGCTGATACGTTTAAGTAAATACGTATGCTGTTGTAATTTTTGTTTTAAATGTGTAAAGTATAAATACTGTTTACATATTTAAAACTTTCTTGTACTCGCATACACGAAACTTCGTAGGAGTAGATCCTATTTCGCGTTTTTTCAGCATTCGAGGAAGAATCTGGTCCCTATTAACCGCAAAAAAACAAGGAATCACGTTACATGTTTGAATTACATAAATAGTTTAAATTATATTTATTTTTTTATACTTATAATAATCACTACAGAATGCCACCGTTAATAGTTACTGGATATCTAAGAACCCTTGAATTTTACGTAGAATGCAGTTATTTATAAATGAAATAATTCTATACGGACTTCAGGAAATTTTGAGGATTACAGAAATAATACATAATTAACACTGAGTTAAATATATTATTTATGGAAAAATGGGTATTGAAGTCCAAATTTCAAAATGGGATGCTTGCATAAGCATTATAAATCTAGAAATAGTAAAATGTTGTTATATCATTAGTATTTTATTTATGAATGCGTTGTTAAGATTAGTTCTAATTCCATAAATTGATCAGTGAAAATATGCGCTTAATAGCACACTAATATTACGATAAATTTCATGAGTAATTTGATAAATGACCACTTCAAAAACTGTTCATGAAATAAGAATAAAAAAATTTGAGAAACTGTATTATACGTCATACATTGCACATATGACTCAAAGATATTCCATGCAAACATGACATGAATTCCATAAAGTAAAAAGAGATGAAAAATGGATATCCTATCATATTATTGAATATATACCATCCTATCCCATTACTAACATTGCTGGTAATCTGATGTTTTCGAACTTACCATTATTTCTCTAGATATGCGAAAGCAGTTTTTTGTATTCAATGTGATCAATTCGCTTTCAACTATTCTTTTTTGGATGATAGATGGTTGCAGGTCATCCAAGTTGTTAGCAGCGAATAATAATGTCAATGGTATTCTAGTTTTAAATATCTATATTTTTATGTCTATCCTTCATGTCTCTTTTATTCCAACTTTAATTACTTTTGAAAAAATGAAAATTTTTATTCTGGACAAGAGGTTAAATGAAATGATGTGAATTGTAATATTCATATTTTTTGAATATTTAATATTTTATTAACTTTTTTCATATTTTCATTTATAAAATTAGTTTTTAAGTTATAAAAACTATAAACATTCTATACTACTGCTCAAAATTATAATCTTCAAAAACAAAATTTATGTAAAAATTTTATAATACTCCTCTAAACAAATTTCAATATTGAGAGTAGTTATGGATATAAACGTGCCAGCTTTTTAATATAAAGAAATTTAAACGTACAAAAGTTTAATATGTTCTTTTATAATTTTTTCCTGTAACGCGCATGTTATACCAAAAAGTTTTTAATATTTTTTATGAAATTTTTACAGGTTGTATATATTATAATTTCCATCCTATCATACCTACATTTTATTTTGTATATTTTCCAAATTTTTTTTCATTACAATGATAAATTTTTAATTTTAAAGAAATAAAGTTCATTATTTCCAAATATTTTTAAAAAATATATATGTATTTTAAATATATACATATTTAAGTTCCAAGTTATTATGAAATAATACAGTATAGGGGAACAATAATTGTGTCTTAAACTTAATTATATTTTTAGTAATCATGTACGTTATCCTTGATATCATATTTATTAACAACAATGTGTTTTTTATTTAATACTTAATAATAAAAATATTTTTTTATCTTTCAAAAGTGAATGACATATCTGTGTAAATATATTAATTTATTCTATGCTAAAAATATGTTTGTAAACTGGTAGTTTTTAAGGCATGAGAAGTCGAAAATTGTTTTTACATTTTTTCGTTTTTTAAACAATCGTACAACCCCTATTATTTTTTAGTACTTTTACAGTTGTTCTGGTACTATGAAAGAAAAAAGAACACTTGTAATTTTTATTACTCAAAATAATTTTATACTGAGTGCAGTGAAATTTATTCATTGATAAATCTAATGCAATATTACGCAACTTGTGTACATTTAAATTAAAAACATAAGGATTTCTAGTAAATTTTCTGTTTGTAATAATGATGTTTTTACCATAAAATAAGGCTATTAAAATTTTAAATAATTAATTAAAATAAAAATTTTACTTTTTTCGTTTAAAAGATACAAAATGATTATTCATGTAAATATTCATTATTATTTTTTTTAATTTTTATAGTAATACTTATATTTTAGCAATTTATACATATCATGCAATAATTTTAAATTGTAGACATTTTTAAAGTGAAGTTATTAAGAATTTCATATCTTGATATGGTCTACTTTTTTCAGGTTTTACTATAAACAAGTGCATGTTATATCAAAAAGTTTTTATTATTTTTCATGAAAGGTTGTTTACATTATAAATTTCATCCAATTGAACCTAAATTTCCTGATATGTTTTCCAAAATATTTTTCCTTATTACAATAATAAAGTTTTAATTTTGATAAAAAAATTCACTATATGTGAAATGCTTTTAAAAATATATATGCATTTTAAATGTAGAGAAATTTAGGTTTCAAGTTGTTATGAGGTAATGTAGTATGTTTAAAAACAATAATTGTGTCTTACATTGAATTATGTTTTTAGAAATAAAGCGCGTTAGCCTTGATATCATATTTATCGTTGAAACATTTAGATAACATGTGATGCTTTTAAATATATTTGTTTGTGATTCTTTGTTATGCTTTTTAAAAAAAAATAATTAAAACTTAGTTAAAGTTGTTTAATTTTCTGAAGTGTTTTCTAAAAGTTTTATATTTTTTCAGTGATAACTTAAGTGTTTTCTTCTGAAGTAAAGTGAAGAAATAAAAATGGTTCCTAAAAATAGACTAATTATTTCACAACAACTTTTCGAATAACTGAGTCTCGTCCTTCTCCAGTAGAGCCCAACGTGGGATCACTGTAGAAGGACGAGACTCATTTTAACCCACGATGCCAACTAATAGTGGGACGCATTCATTATTGAAAGGTAATATTTTATTGTGTTGTGGAACATAGCAAACGAAATAGATATGTTGTCTAAAAATTGACTAATTATTTCACAACAACTTTTCGAATAACTGAGTCTCGTCCTTCTCCAGGTTTTTTCTTCTAAGGACCTGTCTCACCAAAGTCGTTTAACAGCTAACAATCCAGTGAGTGTGTTGTATATGTTGTTGTTTTTGTACTGTGTTGTGGAACATAGCTAACTAAATAAAAATGGTTCCTAAAAATAGACTAATTATTTCAAACAACTTTTGGAATAAATGAGTCTCGTCCTTATCCAATGGCGCCCAAAGTAGGACAACTGTAGACGGACGAGACTCATTTTCGGTCAGTGTGTGTGTTGTATATGTTGTTGTTTTTGTACTGTGTTGTGGAACATAGCGAAAGAAATAAAAATGGTTCCTAAAAATAGACTAATTATTTCAAACAACGTTTTGTACTGTGTTGTGGAACATAGCGAAAGAAATAAAAATGGTTCCTAAAAATAGACTAATTATTTCAAACAACTTTTGGAATAAATAAACCTCGTCCTTATCCAGTGGCGCCCAACGTGGGACCTCTGTAGAAGGACGAGACTCATTTAGGTCAGTGTGTGCATTGTATATTTTTTGTTTTTGTACTGTGTTATGGAACATAGCGAAAGAAATAAAAATGGTTAATAAAAATAGACTAATTATTTCACAACAACTTTTCGAATAACTGAGTCTAAAGTATACAATTTAGGATACAAAATATCAAAACTGTAATTATTTTTATAGGAATAAAATGATGGAAGTAGATATAATATTTGTATTAGGGAGTAGGACAACTGTAGACGGACGAGACTCATTTTCGGTCAGTGTGTGTGTTGTATATGTTGTTGTTTTTGTACTGTGTTGTGGAACATAGCGAAAGAAATAAAAATGGTTCCTAAAAATAGACTAATTATTTCAAACAACTTTTGGAATAAATTTGTCTCGTCCAACTACATATATTTGTATAAAATGTTCAAAAGGAAATTTAAACGTCGTATTGAATCTTTCGGTCAGTGTGTGTGTTGTATATGTTGTTGTTTTTGTACTGTGTTGTGGAACATAGCGAAAGAAATAAAAATGGTTCCTAAAAATAGACTAATTATTTCAAACAACTTTTGGAATAAATAAACCTCGTCCTTATCCAGTGGCGCCCAACGTGGGACCTCTGTAGAAGGACGAGACTCATTTAGGTCAGTGTGTGCATTGTATATTTTTTGTTTTTGTACTGTGTTATGGAACATAGCGAAAGAAATAAAAATGGTTAATAAAAATAGACTAATTATTTCACAACAACTTTTCGAATAACTGAGTCTTGTCCTTCTCCAGTGGCGCCCAAATTGGGACAATTGTAGAAGGACGAGACTCATTTCAGTCAGTGAGTGTGTTGTATATGTTGTTGTTTTTGTACTGTGTTGTGGAACATAGCTAACTAAATAAAAATGGTTCCTAAAAATAGACTAATTATTTCAAACAACTTTTGGAATAAATGAGTCTCGTCCTTATCCAATGGCGCCCAAAGTAGGACAACTGTAGACGGACGAGACTCATTTTCGGTCAGTGTGTGTGTTGTATATGTTGTTGTTTTTGTACTGTGTTGTGGAACATAGCGAAAGAAATAAAAATGGTTCCTAAAAATAGGCTAATTATTTCACAACAACTTTTCGAATAAATGAGTCTCGTCCTTCTCCAGTGGCGCCCAACGTGGGACAACTGTAGAAGGGCGAGACTCATTTCGGTCAGTGTGTGTGTGTTGTATATGTTGTTTTTGTACTGTGTTGTGGAACATAGCGAAAGAAATAAAAAAGGTTCCTAAAAATAGACTAATTATTTCACAACGCCTTTTCCAATACATGAGTCTCGTCCTTCTATACCCTTAAATAATAATTGTATTTTTCTAATATTGTTAGACGGTTTTTTCTACCTTTTGTTTACTGTTTTTCTACTCTTCAGAAACGTCACTAATAAAAACATATAATTGTACATTACTTTAAGTATATTTTTAATTTTCAATCCATAAAATTTTATTATTTTTCCTATTTGTTTCTTATACATTTTAAGTTTCCGAATCAAATTATTTATTAAACAAAGTGTCTCTTGTTTAACATTTTCTAACAAAAATATTTTTTATGTTTCAAAAGTGAATGTATTTTCTACGTAAAGATAATAATTTACACTATGGTAAAATATGTGTTTCTAAAAATAGTAGTTTTCAAGGTAACAGAAGTTGAAGATTGTAATTTTTTTACATTTTTTTCGACTTTTAAAGAGTCGTATGATTCCTTTATTATTTTTAGAATTTTTAGCGTGGTTCTAGTCTTTATAATTTACTTTTATTAATACTATAAAAGGACAAAGAAAACTTGTATTTCTTATGATTCAAAATCTAAAACGAAGCAGTTTTATATGGAATGCAGTTTAATTTGTTTATTGAAAAAACTAAAGCAATATTACTTAACTTATATACATTTACTCTATGGTAAAAATATGTTTATAAAAATGGTAGATTTCAAGGGAAGATAAGTCAAAATTTGTAACGTTTCTACATTTTTTTTTACTTTTAAAGGGTCATATGATCTCTTTATTATTTTTAGTACTTTTACAGTGGTTCTATATGTCATAATTCACACTTCCTTAATGTTACAAAGAACAAAGAATACTTGTAGATTTTTAAGACTCAAAATCTAAAATGAAAAACTTTTATATGCAGTGCAATTAAATTTGTTCATTGAAAAAACTAATGCAATATTACTTAACTTATGTACATTTAAAAGGAAAAAAAATATATGCTCTTTAAATAATAGAAATTTAGATTTCAAGTTTTTATGAAGTAATGTAGTATGTTTTAAAACAATAATTGTGTTTTAAACTTAATTATATTTTTAATAATCAAGCGCGTTAGCCTTGATATCATATTTATTAACAAAAAAGTGCCTCTTATATAAAAATTTCTAACAAAATATTTTTTATGTTCAAAAGTGAATGAGATATCTGAGTAAAGATGATAATTTACTATGGTAAAAAATATGTTTGTAAGAATAGTAGTTTTCAAAGTAACAGAAGTAAAAAATTGTAACTTTTTTACATTTTTAAACAGTCTTTTTACTTTTAAAGAGTCGTATGATCCCTTTATTATTTTAGTACAGTGGTTCTAGTCGTCATAATTTATCTTTTTTAAATACGGTAAAAGAACAAAGAATACTTTTATTTTTAGGACTCAAAATCTAAAATGAAATAATTTTCTATGGAGTGAAGTTAAATTTGTTCATTGAAAAAAACTAATGTAATATTACATAAGTTATGTACACGAAAGGGAAAAAATAAAGCCTTAAAGTAAATATTTTATCAAGCGTACATTTTCTGTTGCCAATTTTTCTGTTTGTAATGATGACTTTTTACCATAAAATAAGCCTAAAAATATTTTTAGTAATTAATGAAAATAAAAATTTTATTTTTTTTTCTTTTAAAAAATACAAAATAATTATCTATGTAAATATTCGTAGGTATTTTTCTTCAATGTCTGTTTTTAGTAATAGCTTCGCAATTTATTCATATTATGCATTATTTTTTAAATTGTAGCCATTTTTAAGGTAGAAGTTATTAAGAATTTTTATTTTTGTCATGTAGTCTACTTTTTTCAGACAGAATAATCACAGTTATCATTTTATATAGTAAACTCGAAATCGCTAAGAGCAAATTTTATCCATTTCTGTTATGCTTAGTCTATTTAGGTTTAATATACATATAAAGGATTTAGCCTTAAAATAATAATGAACTCATTTTTATATCGGCCATAATCTGACACGCGCACTTGTGGCGTAATGTTACAGCGAATACAAGACCATCGGAAGGTTACATGATCAAATTAATAGGTGATGTGAGCAAAAATAACTCAGTTGGCGCGCGACGTTGGAGCTGGCAACAACCCTCACGTCACTCAGATAGAAGTTTAAACAAAGGAACGAAGCCAGTAATATTTAAAATGTCTTAGAACTTAATAAAGAAACTTAAGATGACTAGAAAGTACGATTATTCTCAAATTTGAGCATAATAAAACATTTGTAAATATCATTAATTATTCTAAATACATTTTGTACGTAAATTTACAAATTATTTTTATGAATGTATATAGTTGTTGTTACATTAAATAAATTAAATTTGTATATAAAAACATTATCATGATATTATATGTTCTTGAATGAAATAAATTATCGCAATATATTAGAAATTTGAAACAAAATATAAATATATTACAATATTTGGCTTAAATTTAATAATTTTTTAAAATATCTCATTGAAGAAAGATTAAACAAAACGAAAATGTAGTAATTATAACACCTTGCTTAAAACAAATTCTAAAACACATACGAAACAAGATATATATATATATATATATAAATATATATATAAATATATATATATATATATATATAAATATATATATATATATATATATATATATGTATGTATATATATATATTTCTATAGCCTTAGCAATAAATAGACTTAAAAGATTTATATTGACATTTGTATAGGGTAGAACGTCAGGAGGCTTACAGTTTCTTTATGAAATGTAATTCAAGTGAGGTTATAAATAAGCTTTGAAATATCTGCCTTTTTTATGACATTTTAAAGTATTTATGTGCATGAAAGCTTAATATTTATATGCATATTTATCTCAAGGTATCGTCAAGGTATTATTAAAGAGATGTTTATTTCAATCAAACAACATTTTAATCCTATTCTCATATTTTTCTTTTTTTATACTTGAATATTCGTAAAATGAATATATTTCTATATAGTCCTAAAGTTTTATGTATAATAAAAAGTAGCTAATTCTTAATAAGTGTGATTTTATCTGAATTACATTTGTTAAATTTATAATAACATGATATTATTATTAAAATAAGTCATTTCACGGTCAAAATGTGATTATATAAAACTACATATATTTGTTTATGTTCACAGGAAATTTCGTTATTTATATTCAATTTTTGATAATTAATCTCTCTATATTCTCAATTTATTTTCACATTTAATGTCTTTGTTCACTTTCAAAAAATATGTTCTGCAATTAAGATTTATTTCTTTTCGCTAGCTTTATATTTTTAGTGTTTTTCCTAATAATTAAATTTACTTTATTTTCATAATATATGAAAGCTAAATTGATGCATGATTTAATTTAAAGTTTCACAGAAAGTCTGAAATATAATGCCAATTATTATTTTCAGTATGTATCTAGAGCAAGAATGTCTTTATTTTCGTTTAACCCACTTTAACCCACTGTCTTATCCAGAGGACAGCTGAAAAATAGCAAGTGGAAATCAGTATTGATTTAATGCGAATATTTTATCAGCTGAAATATGTAAAGGCATGTTTAAGCTTCTGCTAGAAACAGTTATGTACCTCCTGTCCATCACAACAGTCTAGAAACTCTTCTTATTTCCCGCTTTAGTGAGCATAGGTTTTATCTTCTTTCTGCGGTTGTAGAATTCCTTTTCATTTTGCTTCAGACACTTAACTGGGTATTTTGTACGTAAGAGTATTCTTTTTTTATCATCCTGGTGGTTAAAGTTTTAATAGTAATAGGTTAGTTGCAGCGCATTATTTTCAGTGGGACAATACATATGCAATTGATGCCCTATTTCTAGCTTTATAACTATAACAGCATACTGCAGGAAATGTAGTAAAATACTTTGTTAGGCTAAATTAGTTTATCGATTATACATATGTAGACGTTTCAACCGACTAAAAATGGAACTCTTAAAGAGAATAATGAAATATTATATATGCTTTGTAAAATCTTGTAGGCTGGAATTACTTTTCACTAATGAAGATAACTCTAAAATCGCTAAGAGCGAATTTTATCCCTTTCATACCAATATCCTGTGTGGAGGACGGGTTAAATTTTCTATATAAAAAATTAAAAAAATTCAAATTCTGTTACGTTTAGTCTATTTAGGTTTAATATACTCCAGAAAGTAAGATTATTCTCAAACTTGAGCATAATAAATAATTCGGGATAAAACGGGTTAAATAAAATATAATTGTAAACCAAATTCAAATTCATAAGAGTATATCATCTTGAGAATTGTGATATCCTGGAATTTAATGAAGTAATTTTATCTAAAATTTAATAATTACAAATACGAATATAATATTGCAAATACGAAAATTACTAAAACATTGGAAGTTTCGCAAAATATAAATAAATTACAATATTTTGTTTAAATTTAATAATTGTTTAAGTATGTCATTGAAAAATGAAACCCATCAGAAGTAAAAAGTCCTACATACATATATCATACGTAAAAAATCATATACAAGCACTATTGTATGTACATATATGTCTCTCACATTACAGAATTAGTCTTTGAGTAAACTACACATGTCCTTGCCGTAGTAATCCTGCATAGCGTTATGTAAGACCATTGACATATATAGTACTCTACGTTATTCAAATTAGATAACAGCTAAAACTAGGATTAGGTTTAAATGTCGATTCTCTGATTAAGTTCTCATCCTCAATAGTTGTACGGTGAACTTAGTGAATAGCACACGGATGTAATCCTTTGAGAAACTATTATACGAGGTAACAATACATGCATGCATTCGTGACACATTTAAATGTATATAAAGTGGATAACATTCAAATAACGTATTTATAACATAAAAAGAAAATGTAGTAATTATAACAACTTGCTTAAAATAATTTCTAAAACACATACAAAATAAGAGACATACATATTTCTATATCCTTAACAATAAATGCACTTAAATCCTTTATATTGACATTTGTATATGGCAGGATGTCAGAAGGCTTGCAGTTTCTTAATGAAATGTAATTCAAGTGAGTATATAAATAAGCTTTGAAATTTATGCCGTTTTTTATCAAATTTTAAAGTATTTATGTACATGAAAGCTTAATATTTATATGAATATTTATCTCAAAGTATTATCTAAATTTAAAGAAATGTTTCAATTAACATTTTAAAACATTTGTTTTCCATCTGAAATATGTGGTACAAAACCTGTTCCTTCACACACATGATATTTGCTTTAGTAGATGGCAGCACAATATTATATATATATATATATATATATATATATATATATATATATATATATATATATATATAATATGTACGATTATGTTTTGAGATAGCTTTTTGTAATATAATCGTATTGATTTGTACATTTATCTTTATATCGGTCAGAACCTGAAGAAAAATCATCACATGCTCTTCCTCTCTCACACTCACGCATACATATGTGTGTGTTTGTATTTTTTCAAAGTGCAACCGAAGATCGAGAGACTATAAAAGAAAGAGAATAAGAGAGAACAAAATAATTTTGTTCTAAAAGTTCTCTAAACATCATACTTAATCTGTCACATATATTTCCGATGTTGCTTCAGAGATTTAGAGAATAAATTCCCTACATTCTTTTGTACTATCTGTCTACTTGTACTACCTACATCTCTACTTGTTATGACTCAATCTTGTCGAAGAGTTACAAAAGTTTAAACACAGTTAGTTTTCCAGTTTTCCTGTTGATCGAGTAACAAAAGATTCCTCACCAACAAAGATATCATAACAACGTTGTTTGGCATATAATATGTATGTTTCTTCTTAATTATGGGTTATGATCAATTCAGATATTAATTGTCACACTTCACTAGATCTGAAATAAAATAAATCACAAGAACTGCTGAAATTTCCATCTCATAACAATGAGTACTTCACAATGCTGTTTTAGCCAATGTGGTTCTTTAGTATTCGTTCATTAGGGATTATTAAATAAACTAGTTATTGCCACAGCGTAGCTATTGCGGGATTAAAAAAATCAAGATCAAAGCATCATTCGGGTTAATTTCAAATCTTTGATGGTAACTTACTCTTCTGATTGTGTAGTAAATTGCAACTGGCAGTATGAAAAGTGCCTGAACCCTCATGGTAAAACTGAACTTAAAATTTGCAACTTTGAATTATAACTCAGGACATTCAAGTTAGAAATTTACTATAAATTGAATAATATGTAAAGTTGTACTTGTAGGACACTTGAAAAGTTCAGTGTCCCTTGTGCCCACCAGGCTTGCTAAACGTTCGGTTGTTTGGATAGTTAAAAGTCTAGAGAGTACTAGGAATCTTAAGCCACTTTTATGAATCTAAGAAATATAATTATTTTGAGAAATTTAATTGGTTAATTGTGTATGCCTTATTTACATATAATCTATTAAGTTTGAGATGTGAACACCTGTTTTATTTACGTTTGGAGCTTTTATTCTAGATCGAAAAAATCCAATATCTCTATGGTCGTAATTTTCGTAACAGAAATTTTCCTTCTATTTTTTATAACAAATTTTAAACATTTTTCTAAATATATGACACTTTTCCATCATTATTTAAATATAATGTTTTTATAAAAGTAAAAAAAAAGTTTCAGAAATTAGGTGGAAAAATAGTTTAATTTATAAGTATAGCTATTGTGCTCATAAGATTATTCTACAAGATTTCATCAACTTTTTAAATTTTCTTCTTTCGGAACATCCTCTGATTTAATCTTTGTACATATTAACAAAACTTTTGTACATATTAATAAAGGGATACAAAATATAGATAAAATAAAGAATATAGGAAGATTATAGTAAGCGGTATAACCTTTGACAAACCAGCGGTATAACCTTTAACAAAACCTTTGTACATATTAATAAAGGGATACAAAATATAGATAAAATAAAGAATATAGGAAGATTATAGTAAGCGGTATAACCTTTGACAAACCAGCAGTATAACATTTAACAAAACCTTTGTACATATAAGTAAAGGAATAGAAATATAGATAAAATAAAGCATATAGGAAGATTATAGTAAGCGGTACAACAGTTTTGAATTTTACGTCTGATTTGTTCCCCTTTCTGATTACACATACATTATATTAGCTGAATTAGAATAATTTTAGATTCCAACTGTTTATTAAAAAAATATAAAATATGAAAACTTGGAATATGATTAAAATTTGAAAGTTTGTGTAAAAGATGGATTTTATGCTTTGACTTCCAAAACACTTTTTTTACATCGTAAAAAGTCCCAATTTAGATAAAGACATCATCCCCTTTATTACTTTACTTATATACCAAGAAAGACCCTATTGCTTCTTATCATAAACTTAATTAATATCTGAGGCTTATTGGACAGAAGAAAAATTTCAAGCCTCCCAAACTCTCAGCTTCGTATATTTTCTGTCTGAAATCCGAAAAACATCTGCCGTTAATTAAGCTTATGCGATGATGACAAAAACTACTCTGACAAAGTTTGTAATCTGCTGGCGTATAACGGGGGAAACAGTATTTTAATGAAATACTGGGGAAATTCAGGAGCCTAACTTAATTAACAATATGATTACTGGAAAGATAAAGAACGGCAGGGACTTTGTTACGGGTGAAATGTTTTTTGGTCCTCATAATATCCGTGAAAAATTTAGATACCATGCGATGCTTTTAAATATTTTTGTTTGTGATTCTTTGTTATGGTTTTTTAAAAAAATAATTAAACTTAGTTAAAGTTGTTTAATTTTCTGAAGTGTTTTCTAAAGTTTGTATATTCTCTCAGTGATCACTTAAGTGTTTTCTTCTGGACTAAAGTAGGTTGAAAAACGTGATTAGTTTTGATAATATGAAAATTCATTCATAACAGCATACAACTAATTAAATTATTTTTGTCTAAATTGCCCTTAAATAATAATTGTATTCTTCTAACATTATTAGACGATTCTTTTTCTACTTTTTTGTACTCTTCTAAAACGACACAAATAAAAACAAATAATTATCCATTATTTTAAATATATTTGATTTTTAAATCTATAATTTTTTTAAATATTCATATATGTTTCTAATACATTTTTAATTTCTGAATCAATTTATTTTAAAACTGGAGGCTACTTAATAAGTGTAATGCATATAAAATTACGATTAGTAATTGTAACACTAAAATACGTGTATTTTTTAATAATTTGTAACTCTTGTTATGTGTTTACAAAATATTTGAAATTAATTTTGACTATTGCAATATATATTATTTTAATTCTACAATTAACTTCAGATTAAGTGTCAATAGTGTTGGAAAAAATTACGGAGGTATTAATCTATATGTTCAATGAAGTTTGCTGGAAATATTACTTCAGGAAACAGTTATCTGCTCTGAGATTATTATTTTTCATATCTGTTTCTAATACATTTTAAGTTTATGAATCAAAATAATTTTACAAATAGAAGCTACTTTAATAATTGTAATTCGTTTAACATTAAGATAAGTAATTGTACCACTAAAATAAGGGTAATTTTTAATAATTCGGAAACCTTATTATGTGTTTACAATCTAATTAAATTCATTTTGAATATTACAGTGTATTTATTTTTCTTCTTACAACTAATTATTTTTGAAGTGGCAATAGTGTTATTGAGGCATTAATCTATATAATCAGTAACTTTTGCTGGAAATATTACTTTAAGAAAAAGTTATCTGCTCTGAGACCATTTTATAAATCTTGGTTGCCTTTGCTACTTTAAGTTTTATTGAATTCTCGATAACAGCTTATACAAGAACCTAATATTGATTTTTCAGATATGTTGATAAAATTAAATATAGAAAGAAAATATTTTTGCTTAAAATCTGTTCCTGTATTTTTATTCTTTAAATTAAAATTTAGGATCTAAATACATTTTACTTTTTGTAATTTTCTAACTATACCTGCTTTACAAATTCAACAAAAATCTTTTAGAACTATCTTTTATTCACCCATATTGAGATTATATTGAGAAATATATTTTCTATACGAAATGCTAAGCCCCATTTTCTTGTTATTGAAAATTAGCAAAAATATTTGCTTAAATAATTACCTAATAGGAGAAATATTTTCATATATACATTAACACAAAATATCTAAATTTTAAAAGAAATATTAAAAATGTATTTAAACAATATATTCTAAACTAAATGGATATATTTATTTAAATATGATATTTAACTTTAGTTCTTGATTTGTGTTCAAACTCCGTAATTATCAGTACGAAAATGTATTTCAAATTTGAAAGCATGTTTGAAGTTTATAGAGTCCAAATAAACAGTTGTTCGTGACATGTGAAAGTTACATAAAATAAAACGCTATGAAGGATAGTCAGATACAAAATTTAAAGATCAATTACCAAAGGCAAATAATAAATAGTATGAAACGCAGTAAAATGTTAAAAAATCTAAATCTGTATAACCACTAAATCCATTATCTAAATAAAAAAAAGAAAAAGAAACTTCTGAATATTTTATTAAAGTTTAATATACCTTTGTTAAGTTTTTTTTTATTTATGACTTCCTATCATTAACAAAGTGCACATATTTGTTTTAATTGTTCTACTGTCATATATCACACAATGGTAGACTTGATTTGGTTTATAGCTTTACAATTTACTGTTTTGCAACACGAGGGCTAATTAAACCGGGAAATACTGCTTAAAGCCGAATCCGGAAGTCTACGATCATCCATGTGTAAAATTAATGTTACATTGCCCTAGTGCTTGAGAAAGAAGAAATCTAAACTCATTAAAAAAGACATGGACAAATATATCTTGATTAAATGATTTTATACAATTCAATAAATGCTAAGGAATACAACTGTAATCAACTTATCATTTGTAGATATCGAAGACTTCTCTCGAGTTGACGTCACCCCTAAAAAACGATATGGTGTAGATTTTCCACGAAAGGTCTACCTTTCAAGACGCGGATGACAGCAGCGTTCACCGTCTACTCTCCTCTGGTCACAACCTTGTTCTCTGAAAAAATCCGACTGTCTCGCGGAGAAAAAAACAGGGGTCGAATGCAGAATGGCGGGGTGTCAGTATCCGCTAAACCAACGGACCTTTCTATAGGTTGGGAGAAGTCCGAAGTTTCTTTCTAGTTCAAATCGGTCCTGTTCTGGTATGTCTGACAATGACTCACGGGAGAAGTAAAAAAGCTGAACCGAATGTAATTTATTGTTGCACTATGGAATAGTGGGATTCGTACTTACGAACTCCTGTACCGAATATCAACGTCCTAACGATTCGGTCATCGTTTGGAGGAAGGAAAGTAGAAAAATATTTTAACCTTCCAGGACGAGCGCTCCCCGCAGTTACACGAGAACGTGCGTCGGGCCTCATTCGAAATCCACCCTCTTCCCCCTTTTTTGTGAATTTAAATACCATTATTTCAAGCCCTACTTTTCCCCGTTATCAGGAGGGAATTAAATTTATTTCTTTATCACATTATAAGTAGATGAAAATAACATTGTTTTTCTGGCATTATGACGTCATTCCTTTAACCATCTCATTTATAGTTTGTTTATTTAAAATTATTTAAATATCGTCTGCATTATTTTCATACGTTTTATCACTGTACTTCGATATTACGTAAGCAAGTTTCTACCCCGACCCGGCGTGTAGCCATACGGAAATACTGAATGATCGGTCACCACAACGATAACCACAACACCACAGGGTGCTGCTGACCTACGAGAGGCTCCGTCGTGGCTCGAAATTAATGTAGACGACCCCAGTAAGGAACAATACCACTTCGGCAAGTTCGGGACTACCAGGGAAGTCGATAGAGAAGGATCACTCAGGAAACCCCGGGTTCGTGAGACCCGAGTATACCTAAAGGAGGTATAACCCTTGAGGTTGTCAGACGGCTATCCTCGGCCTAGGAGGGACACTCCTAGTTACCAGGGGGCGCCACGTGGAGGCTGATAGCTGTCCTAGGTGAGGTACTGTAGTACAACACCCTGAGGCTCAACTCCAGAGCTGTGCCGAAGCACCGCTGAGGTGTATCACTGCCCAATAATTTTCTTTTATATTTGGCTTAAATAATAAATTAGGTACACAAGTGGTAATTTTAAATTTACTCATCAATTATTTTTTGCTGCAATAAAATTTTTATCACCCATATTAACATCCAATTTAACAAGTCTAGGAGTCTATTTCACGGATTAATAAATATCTAGGGTTTAAAATATATCTTTGAAATTTATGAAATTTGTTCGTTTGTGTGTTTGTTTTTTATAAATAACCACATGGTTTGACTAAATTAATTCAATGTGACTCTAAACTACATTCCCAGTATCGGGATATTTTAGATGAGTATGAAGATAAACAAATTATTTAGCTTGTGACATATAATTCTCAGCCAAAAAACAAACCCTTTTTTACCTGCATCATAGGGTACTTTACAATTCTGTAAAATTAAAAAAAAATTACAATGCGTTGTGAGGAGTAGACATCTCACTGTAATAAATATGTACCAAATCAAAAAGACAGGATCAGAGAGATAAATTTTTAAAAATGAAAGTATTTTATAGAATATTAATGCGTTGGTCAAAGTTATATGTCAAACATATATATTCACATACCATCAGTGGTGATAACTGCAAGCCACCTGCTTAAGGTGGGGTTATTTAAGGTTCAGTCACACTCTCTGCCTCAATCCCAAAATGCGCGATCTTAAATAGGTGCACTCACCTTTGGCCACCGAGATTGCCAAGGCGAAAACCGTGTAGCGATACAGTGCCAATTGTGGACCCAACTAACTGTGCCCTGTAGCTGCAGAGACATTCCTTAAAGTACCCATAACAATGACACTTCAATGTTTCTTGACCACAGAGAGCCGTAAGTTTAAAGAGGTGACAAAACAACGCTGCACTAAAGCAGTACCTTCTTACATTCAAACTTGTCTGAGGGGTCGTACACCATCAAATGTTGTAAAAAACCTTTTATTTCGCAACTTCGCAATGTTGCGAACAACCTTTTACTTCGCAACAACCTCCCCAACAACCACATTTAAAAAACTGTGCAAAAGATGTACCATCTTACATTCAAACTGGTCTGAGGGATCGTATACCATCAAATGTTACGAACAACCTTTTACTTCGCAACAACCTCCCCAACAACCACATTTAAAAAACTGTGCAAAAGATGTACCATCTTACATTCAAACTGGTCTGAGGGATCGTATACAATCAAATGTTGCGAACAACCTTTTACTTCACAACAACCTCCTCAACAACCACATTAAAAAAACTGTGCAAAAGCAGTACCTTCTTACAATCAAACTTGTCTGAGAGGTCGTACAGCATAAAATATTGCGAACAACTTTTTACTTCGCAACAACATCTTTATTTTTCATTTTTTAATTTCATCATTTTAATTAAATATCTATGTATTTTTCACAGCATCTCTCCTCCATCCACATATACTAAATAAAAAATTCAAAATAGTATGCACGAACACTGAGTTTCTGGAACCCGAATAAATAAAAATTATCTTTCCTTGGGAAAATTATTTAGAGAAAATTGCGGGATTGCATGAGAAATCCTGTGATATCTACTGAAGTTCTAGGAAGTTTATTTCTGTTAGATGATTTTGTGTAGAATGTTTTTATACCGCTCGGGCCTCAGAAGCTCGGCTCACGTCCATGCAGTTTAATATAGACAGTTGTTGAATAGAAGCATTATAATCTATTGATTTTATTAGAAGAAAGTTAGAGACCACATCATATTGCTTCAAATTAATTCTGAACAGATATGGACATTATTCTAGCAATGAGATTCAAACCCACAAACCCCGTAACTAAAGAGCTGTGTCCAACCCACGCCATAGCTCTGCTAATATCAGTAGTGACTGCCCAGTTCTATAAAAGAACCTCTGTTCAAA
>CM063509.1:115171961-115189461 GCA_032207245.1 Pardosa pseudoannulata
CAACCGTTAAGTTAATAATAAATTTCGTTTTTTTCATTATTTACGATATGCCGGTGTCTTTTACCTCACTTATTTATAAATAAAATTTATAAATGAATAAAAGTTGAAAATATCTAATTAGTTAATTTATTTGTTAAATAATTATAGTCAGAATTAATTTTAAAGTACAAGATTACAGTTCGTATTTACTTATAAAGTGAATTATTTGAAAAAAAACTTCAAACTATTTTACATCTCTTAAGAAGTGAAATTATACATTATAAGAAAACAAGAATTTATTTGTGTTTCATAATTAATTGCTATAAAAAATCAAAAATGAATACTGGAAGATAATGTGTATTGTTTATACTTAACGGGGCTACATCTGTAATGCGTATTTTTGTTAATAATTAATTTATTTGTTATTTAATTATAGTCTGACTTAATCTAAATATACAAGCTTACAATTCGTATTTATTTATAAAGTGAATTATTTTTTTTAATGTCTGAAACTTTCTTACATCTGGTAAAAAGTGAAATTATACATTATAAGAAAACATTAAATTATTTGTGAATCATAATTAATTGCAATAATAAATCAAGATTAAAAATTTTAAGCTAACGTGTATAATTTAGACTTAACGGGACTACCTCTGTAATGCGTATTTTCGTTAATAATTAATTTATCTGAGTTAATTTAAAATTATAAGCTTACAATTCGTATTTATTTATAAAGTGAATTATTTTTTTTAAAAAATGTCTGAAGCTTGTTTACATCTGGTAAGTGAAATTATACATAATAAGAAAACATTAATTTATTTGTGTTTCATAATTAAGTGCAATAATAAAACAAAAATGAATACTGGAAGATACTGTATTTTGCTTAGACTTAACAGGGCTATCTCTGTAATGGGTATTTTTGTTAATAATTAATTTATTTGTTATTTAATTATAGTCTGATTTAATCTAAGTATACAAGCTTACACTTCATATTTACTTATAAAGTGAATTATTTAAAAAAAAGAGTTTGAAACTTATTTACAGCTGGTAGGAAGTGAAATTATACATCCTTAGAAAACATTAATTTATTTGTTTCACAATTAATTGCAATTATAAATAAAAAATGAATATTTCAAATTAACGTATATTTTTTAGACTAATCAGGGCTACCTCTGTAATGTTTTTTTTTTTTGTTTGTTTTGAAAAACACACTCTATTTATAAGCACATTACATTTTACACACAATCTAACACAAAACTTAAAATATGTAATATTTTTTAAACATATTTATATCCCTCTCAAAAATAGTGAATATTATATAAAAATATAGGAAAAAAATTCATTTACTCTAGACAATAGGTTATTAGTTAATTTGTCTAGAGTAATACGTTATGCACTACCTTGAATTTTTTAACTTAACACTAAATTTCAATTAAAATTAAATTTAATTATATGACATGTTACTAAGATATCTACCAATGAAATGAACTACAAATTTTATAATATTTTGAAAACTCACTGAAGAGATAAAATTTAATGGAAAACTACTTATTCCTTATTATGAATTATCAAAATCTTACAAACAAATACCTGCAAAATTTTCATATTACAATTTTTGTGTTTACCTTGTAGAAAAATTACGTCAGATATTTATTATGAATGCTTTAAAAATTTTTGAGATATCTGCTTTATTATAGACCATAATAGGTATGGTAAGAAGTGAAATTATATATATGAAAGCATTAATTTATTTTTGTTTCATAATTAATTGCAATAATACATCAAAAATGAATACTGGTAGGCAACGTACATTGTTTATACTTAACGGGCCTAACTCTGTAATATTTTGAATAATTTTTCTTTTAAAAAACATACTTTATTTAAAACACACATTACATTTTACTCACAATCTAACACAAAACTTAAAATATGTAATATTTTTTAAACATATTTATATCCCTCTCAAAGATAATGAATACTAAATAAAAATATATCCAAAAAAATTTACTTACTCTAGAAAATAGGTCATTCGTTAATTTGTCTAATATACATTTTTATAGTCTACAGTGATACGTTATGCACTACACTCATACGTTTAAATAAATGCTAAATTTGAAATAAATTAAATTTAATTATATAATATATTACTAAGGTATTTACCAGTGCAATGAACTACAAATTCTGTAGTATTTTAAAAACTCACTGAAATAGGTGGAATTTTATGGAAAACTACATAATACTTATTAAAAAATTACCTTACAAATACCTGTGAAATTTTCCTATTACAATTTTTCTTTTTAGCTTGTAGATAAAATATACGTAAATTATTTAATATGAATACTTTTAAAAATTTTCAGATATCTAGTTTATTTTAGACCAAAATAGTAAAAAAAAACAATTTTCATAATAATAATAACAGGTATAATAATCGGGGACAGCATAATATAACAAATAATACAGCATATGTTATGATTCCGTAAGTTATTCGGTTGGAAATTAGTCAAAATATTGATGTGTTTTCTGAATAAATCTTCCCAGTTAAAAACATTTTATTTATTTCTTAGACAACTTAAGAAACATTTTCTTGATGATTGCCATAAAAGGAGCGTTTTGATTCATTCGAATATGTCAACAACATAATATATTAAATTTTAAATCATATTTTAAAAATTCGCAGGTTATTATGTTGAGAAGGAGTGAATAGCATTGCTGTATCTTCAGCAATAATTTTTCTAGGTAAAAACTTTTAAATTATTGGTTAGATACCTTGAGAAACATACTTTTTTATCAATAACCCTCGTACAAGGAACATTGTGTTGCTCGTAGGTTTGATAACAGTATAATATAACATATGGTACAGTATGTGTTTCATATGATCCACAAATTTTGCAGTGTAACTTCAATAGGTAATTCGGTTCAGAAATTGCCAAAATATTAATGTAACCTGTAATATGTCTTTCCAAAAAAATAGCTTTGTTTATTTGATAGACATCTTAAGAATAAACTTTGGTGAGACCCCTAAAGAAAAACGTTTTTGAAGTATGGAAATGAACAACAATATTATTTTTACAATGAGGTACTATGTTAATATTGGTGGTTATTCGAGTGAGAAAAACTGAAGTCAAATAAATTTTCATGATATACAAAAAAAAAATGTTATTTAGAGCCTTGACAACTTTCTTTAGAAGAAAATATGTTCATTTTTAAATTTGTGAAAAACTGTATAATTTATTTGAATGAAGAAACAAATTGAGACAATGAACATTTACCTTTTTAAATGAAATGCGTCCCAACTATTAGTTGGCATCATGGGGTTAAAGTGAGGTTAGCTGTTAAACGACTTTGGTGAGACCGGTCCTTAGAAGAAAAACACATTTGAAGTATGGACAATGAACAAAATATTACTTTCATGCAATGAAATGCGTCCCACTACTGGTTGGCATCATGGGTTAAATCGAGGTTAGCTGTTAAACGACTTTGGTGAGACCGGTCCTTAGAAGAAAAACACATTTGAAGTATGGACAATGAACAAAATATTACTTTCATACAATGAAATGCGTCCCACTATTGGTTGGCATCATGGGTTAAATCGATGTTAGCTGTTAAACGACTTTGGTGAGACCGGTCCCTAGAAGAAAACACATTTGAAGTATGGACAATGAACAAAATATTACCTTTATGCAATGAAATGCGTCCAACTATTAGTTGGCATCGTGGGTTAAATTGAGGCTAGCTGGTAAACGACTTTGGTGAGACCGGTCCTTAGAAGAAAAACACATTTGAAGTATGGACAATGAACAAAATATTACCTTTATGCAATGAAATGCGTCCAACTATTAGTTGGCATCGTGGGTTAAATTGAGGTTAGCTGGTAAACGACTTTGGTGAGACCGGTCCTTAGAAGAAAAACACATTTGAAGTATGGACAATGAACAAAATATTACTTTTATACAATGAAGTGCGTCCCACTATTTGTTGGCATCATGGGTTAAATCGATGTTAGCTGTTAAACGACTTTGGTGAGACCGGTCCTTAGAAGAAAAACACATTTGAAGTATGGACAATGAACAAAATATTACTTTTATACAATGAAATGCGTCCCACTATTGGTTGGCATCATGGGTTAAATCGATGTTAGCTGTTAAACGACTTTGGTGAGACCGGTCCTTAGAAGAAAAACACATTTGAAGTATGGACAATGAACAAAATATTACCTTTATGCAATGAAATGCGTCCCACTATTAGTTGGCATCGTGGGTTAAATCGATGTTAGCTGTTAAACGACTTTGGTGAGACCGGTCCTTAGAAGAAAAACACATTTGAAGTATGGACAATGAACAAAATATTACCTTTATGCAATGAAATGCGTCCCACTATTAGTTGGCATCGTGGGTTAAATTGAGGTTAGCTGGTAAACGACTTTGGTGAGACCGGTCCTTAGAAGAAAAACACATTTGAAGTATGGACAATGAACAAAATATTACTTTTATACAATGAAGTGCGTCCCACTATTGGTTGGCATCATGGGTTAAATCGATGTTAGCTGTTAAACGACTTTGGTGAGACCGGTCCTTAGAAGAAAAACACATTTGAAGTATGGACAATGAACAAAATATTACTTTTATACAATGAAATGCGTCCCACTATTGGTTGGCATCATGGGTTAAATCGATGTTAGCTGTTAAACGACTTTGGTGAGACCGGTCCTTAGAAGAAAAACACATTTGAAGTATGGACAATGAACAAAATATTACTTTTATACAATGAAGTGCGTCCCACTATTTGTTGGCATCATGGGTTAAATCGATGTTAGCTGTTAAACGACTTTGGTGAGACCGGTCCTTAGAAGAAAAACACATTTGAAGTATGGACAATGAACAAAATATTACTTTTATACGCCCCACGATTGTTGGCAATCATGGGTTAAATCGATGTTAGCGTAAACAACTATTGGTGAGACCGTCCCTTAGAAAGAAAAACACAATTTTGCAAGTACGGCCAGTGAACAAAATTATTACTTTCATCACAATAAAATGCTTCCCACTATTAGTTGGCATCGTGGGTTAAATCGATGTTAGTTGTTAAACGACTTTGGTGAGACCAGTCCTTAGAAGATAAACACATTTGAAGTATGAACAGTGAACAAAATATTACCTTCATACAATGAATATAATCGAAAAATAAAAAAGCAAGCCTTCTATTACTGATTAAAATATAAATGACAAATGTATTGAAAAAGTAGAAGGCATGCATATACATATGAATAATTCTGACACAATTGAGGTATATTTTAATCACCATATATAAACTTTAAATGGGAAAAAATACTAACCGTGTTTTATTTTTATGTCCTGCTGACACATTTAAACCCATATTGCTCCACACCAACTAAATATTTCTGCAACTTATTAAAACTTAATCCATATCATTAATACGGTGTAACTAAGTATATAAAACCAAAATTTTGAAAAAAAAATATTTTATTTTTTTATGTAATTGGCTGTCCTATAAATAGGACAACTGTCCAATACACTACTAAATAACTGTCCAATATACTACAAATATCACTTACATTGCATTAGGCTGATTCATAGATTAAATTTGAAGAAATGGTCAAAATAAATTCCAACATTACATTTTAAGCAACTGTTGTTGGTTTTCCCTTGCAGTTATTGAACTGGCAGTAAGAGAGTAAGTTTATCTTGAAATCTCCAGTTTTTCTGAATAGACTAGACATCTATTTACCCCTTGTTGTGTCTAGGTGTGTGAACAGGTGTTTGAACTGGTTTTCATTGAAAGATAAGAAAATAATGTTCGCTATCAATGCAATACCGAATTTATGAAAAACTAATCGGGATTGGACCGTTGTATTAATTTTAGGGCACCTTTTTTTATACTTGCAAAATATACGTGTAAAATATATTTTTCAACAAAAACTTTCAGCTACATTATTAGTGTTTTTTTTTACACTAAAAGTAACCTCCACAATGTGTGAAAAAAATAAGAAAAAATATAAAATTAAAGATTAAAAAATGACAATTTTTAAGGGGTTGCTTAAAAATAAATTTTACAATACAATATAATTTAATTTCTCAGTTTTTTTTTGTTAAAGTGTATCTATTTTAAAGGTGTTAAAATAAAATCCACTCAGAAAATATTTATAACTTTATTATTAAATGGAATTTTATTTGCTGTCCTATTTATAGGACAGCGGTCCAGTATGGGTTAAGCATAGTTATCATTAAATATTTATAAAATGATTTGTACTTTATTTGCGTTTATCAATAAAACACATTGTTTTCATTTTATAATAAGATATTTAAAACAAATCAGTTCAAGTACGAAAAACCCAGTAAATAGAGGTAATACTTCTATAAATCATATATCATAATCATTACATAAGTCACTAACTCAGAATATTATATTAAGTTTCTCCTATATATAAAATCTTTTTAATAAAGTTCAGAGAATTAGCTATATAGAATATACATAAAAGGAAAAATATAAATATAATGTTTATTCTTAAATTCGAATAAAATAAAAGTAACATACATTAGCTTCCATGATAAATCAATATGCAAAAGGCGCTAGTAGTAAAATTTGTATTTAATCATTCTTTATTGTAAATATTTCATGCCAACTGAAAGTAAAATATTACTTCACTATAAATCATTAGGTAAATAGTAATTGTTCTGCATTTACATTTATACTAACTACCATCTAACAGGAGTAATAAGTCAGCATGTGTGTTTTAGTTAGATATTATTCTAAAATTTATAAGTAATTGCTCCATTTTTTGAGTCACTTGAGAGTTCAGATCGTTCAAGTTGTATAAATGAACGAGAAAACGCAATTTGACAATTTGGGTTTCGTCAGAGTCACGTAAATTTTTCATCAGTATATTGGAATTTTAGAGTACATGGTTTTGAATTTGAAACATCGTATTGATGAAATTTACTTTGAAATTTAAAAAAATATACTTTAAATATTTTGAGAAAGTATGCGTTTTTTATTGTTGTAATTTTAATTTATTCAAATATAGCTTCATAGTTTAATTTATGTGTATAAAGTACTTTAATGCTACATTAATATTTTTTGGAGGTAAAGTTTTGAATGTGAAACATCGTATAGGTGGAATTTACTTTGTAATATAAAAAAATATACTTTAAATATTTTGAGAAAGTAAGTTTTAGAAAAGATCACTTGCATATACAGAAAAACTTAAAGACTAAGTTTAATAACTGATGTATGCTAGAAATCTATTTTCTGAAGAAGAAGAATATGATATTTGTGTTTTTTATTGTTATAATTTTAATTTAATAAAATATAGCTTCATATTTTATTTTATGAGTATAAAGTACTTTATTTCTGTATTAATATTTCTGCAGAGTAATGTCATAACGTCCCATTTAGTTTATTTTAATACTAGGAAATTTGCATTAAACAAAAATACCCTGTTTATACCTTTCCTGCCAAGCTCCTAATTATTACGTTTGTGAGACGAAAAGTTACTTTTTTTATGGCATATGAGGCTCTGGATTTTCAATCATACATATCCAAGATGACATCACGAAGATCAAGAGCATCACTTGGCGTTCTCCTTAGCCAGCGCTGAGCTGCAACAGTTTTATAAATTCGCTCTTTTTTATAATATGACATATCCCCACTCCACACACTGGCGTGTTTTTAGTGCTGAGTTTGGTGATTTTCAACCATGCCGTCAGGCGAAAGGAATTTTAATGAGAAACACACACTTGCGAATATCATCCCAGCAGCTACAGTTTATACACTTGACTTGTAGACTTGATGTCCAGCAGCGAGGATGGTGGTATATGAGAACTTTTGACTCCCTAAAAAGAAGAGGGACACGGACTGAGTCCTCCGTAGTTTTCATTTCATAATCGCTATAAATGACATTTTTTTGTTTTCTCCTTTCCTTTTTAATTTAATTTTTGTAATTTTAACCCCTTCCGGTAAAATGACTAGTCTAGCTCGTCATTAGTTTTTCATTCCATACCGCACAATGACGAGCTACACTCGTCATGCGATTAAAGTTACTGTTAAATATGATAATTAATTTAGTTTAAAAATTCTAGTGTATTAAATTTGGCAACACTTTTATCACTTGTGAAAATCACAAGTCACTATTGCATATTGTTTACTTAGAATTTCTTGGTACAAGTCATTGCTAAATTAATGAGTCAGAATAAACGAAAACTTACTAAGAAATGCCGTGCATGAATCAAATTACAAGAATCAAATTAAAAGTGAGACTATTTGGTGGTGTAAACAATTAAGAATTCCTTTGCACTTTGTTTTGAAAAGTACCACTAGCTTGAAGACTATTATCTGTATACCTTATTAATGTTTTGCTTTGATATTTTCTTAATTTTACTGTTTCTGATATTATTTAACACTATGTAAAAAGTGGATTTTAATTAAGAATATGTAAAAAATGTAAAATGAAGAAAGTTTTTTAAATAAAAATTAAACGGTTAATTCATGCACAGTTTATCATTATTAAATCATATCGGAAGGGGTTAAATGTTCAACTAGTTGTCAATTAGTTTTTAATTTCAATTTAACATCTTATTTCAATAAATTTTATTAACTAAATAATAACTTCTAATTTCTTTTTTAATGTCTATTGTGTTTTTATTTACTTTAAGACTGAAGTCATAAGTTAGAGAAAAGCCAAATTTAATTTAAATATTAAAAATAAGGTTATGGTCATAACGTGTACTTCACTATACATCACCACCTCATCAAAAGCTATATTTTTATTGTCTTTTCTGCAATTTCTTTTTCAGGCACTAACTCGTTATGTTTTGTTCGACACAAACTACCCCATAGAAACAACCTCCATAGAGTAGAAAATACCATTTTATATAATTTTTCTTAAATCCATAGAAAACTTTTCTCAGTATGTATTCATAGAAACATTGGATTTGAATCAGAAATTTCACATCTCTGACATTTATTTAGGTTCGTAAATCATTCATTATTCTAAGTATTATGAGTAAACTGCATAAATAGAATGTTAACAGTATACAGTTTGATATCCCGCTTGTGTTAAAACTAAAATCTAGTTACACGTACTTTCTTACAAGAATTATGACTATCTGCATTTTACTTCAATATAAATGTAACATATAATAATTTATTTCATTATATTTTTCCCATATGCGTTTTCAATATGTTCAGGTAGCATTTGGCACTATTTGGAAGTTTACATTGATGCCAAATCTGGCAAAATTATAATCACTGAAGTCAGTTTTAATAAATGTTTTTTTTTTTAAATAAATTTCAATGAAAAATATTTCGAATAACTTATTCTTTCTTAGACATATTTCAATGTAAGAAATTACAGGAGCACAACCTGCATATAGACCAGAAATTATACAGTAAGTGCATTTGTACTATTATATTCTTACAGGAGTAATAAGAATATATGTGTGTTTACGTTGGTACAAATTCTAACATTAATAAATTATTGTTTTGTCTTAAATAAATATTCTATCTTTTGAAGTAATATTAAAAATGATACAATATTAACAAAATTATCCTCAGTTTGATTTTATTAAATACGAGTAATGATTTATAAACAATATAAAAACCTACATTGAAGAGTAGTGGATTTATTATTGCATATTTTAAGTGTAAGAGCGTAACATGTATATACACCAGCTATTACAGAGTAATTGCATTCTGTATGCTATTATATTCTCACAGGAATAATAACTAATAGTAGGAATTGAAAAAAGGGATTTTTCTACATTTGCCGCAAAGTTATGGATCTAATTTTCAGAATGATATATTATTTATAGAAACAGTCACAAACAGGGGCGTTCGCAAGGGGGGGCTAGGAGTTTATACACTCCCTTTGAGCTCAAACAAAATAGCAAATAGAAAAATTTTAGTAGAAATTATGTGGGCTATTATTTTTTAGAATTATGAACCCCTTCCTTGAAAATTATGAAACCCCACCCCCTTGAAGAAATCCTGCGTACGCCACTGGTCACAAATATAACTAAAACTTATATAGGAAGATTATTTTTAGAAAGTGACTTTAAAATTTATCCCATAAAAGGAATTCTAAATTCTAGAGAAAACTTAATAGAAAATGTGTTGACTTAAAGTCGGAAACGATGAAAGGCCGCTGAGTATAAATATTTATATAAAATATATATAAAATATATTTATTTGAGCATATCCAGTTTACCTGTGATAGATGAATTAACTAAAGTAAATATACTTTGAAAGATTCCTGATATCGGATCCGGGGGAAAATTTAGAACTAAATCCTTCCATCGAAAAATCTACAAGAAAGGAGCATGGAGAAAATTTATCCTCATGCATAAATATTTTACTTTTGCTGATGGGGAGATTTGGTCTTAAACGTGCATTCTGTTTTTTTGTGTAAAGAATCTAAATCATATCAAACAAAATATAATTCTGCTTACTGATGTAATACGGATCTTTATTACACAGAAACTTTTATACAGTGTAAATATTTTGGAGTAGGAATCCAATTAACTGGATATTTATGGACTAGCAGTGATTCAAATAAAATTATACAGATAACTGATAATTACCTGGATATTATTTCGTAGAAGAAAACTACTTTTAATGTATTTTGTTAGCGACTAACAATATTTTATTTTAAATTATATATACTACTTGTATTAAAAGTCATAATATAATAGAAATATTCGTTTACCTAATAATTCTAGTACATTTTATAAAGAATACATAAAGTAAGTATCTTAAATCTTAGTTTTTATAAAATATTTGGAGAAAATAAAGTATCTAATTATAATAAATATTACTTTTATTTTGTTATAATTAGGTATTGACTGCCATTTTAATAATCGTATGATGCAACTATCAATAAATACAGAATATCCGTTAATAAAACACTTTTTTGGTATCATATGTAAACACATTCTTTTAAAATGTGGTATAATTAATAAATTAAGTTATTTGTTATTATGTCAGTTAGTGCACTTATGCGAAAGCATGATAAAAAGAATATATATATATATATATATATATATATATATATATATATATATATTATATATATATATATATATATATATATGTTGTTATATATATATATATATATATATATATATATATATATATATATATATATATATATATATATATATATATATATATATATATATATATATATATATATATATATATATATATATATATATATATATATATATATATATATATATATATATATATATATATATATATATATATATATATATATATATATATATATATATATATATATATATATATATATATATATATATATATATATATATATATATATATATATATATATATATATTTATATATATATATATATATATATATATATATATATATATATATATATATATATATATATATATATAATATCAAAAAATGACCAACTTGACCCAACTTAGTTAGGTATTTTAGGTTAATGGTTTTTTCCATTTTAGGAAAACTTAGGGAAATGTTTATAGCATTAAAATGTAACTTTTCTTAAAATGGCTTTGTTTGATCCCATGCGGTCAACGGTTTTGCTATACGAGATCTATTGTAAACAGGTTCCTACTACTTAAACATGAATTAGTGGGATTACAATCCATGAATTGCGTAACCGAACAGAAGCGGCCTTCTCATTCAGATGCTCAACATTTGCTGCTTTATGACTTCCAGGATATATCAAGTTTAAGTCTTATAATCTTCTGCAATAATTTTCAAAGATGCGTATGTGTCTTACGTTGTATTTATGGACGATAATACAATTCAAAACATCATGAGTTTCTTTAAAGTGGATATATTGGTCAAACACCATAGGTTCTAAAGTCTTTTGATATTAATTATATATTAAAGTTATGGAACTACCTCGTTAAAGTAATTTCACATAGATATCTTCTTCCTAGACATCTAAATGCTTTCTAAGCGCCATTTCTGGAAGAATGAAGTTTTAACAATTCAATCAATGTTCAAAAATGATATTAACAGTATGAAAATATGTTCAGATTTGTTCGTACACATCCGAAAATATCCCCTCTTATTTTGCATTTCTAAGAATGCATTCATTTTGATATGTTCCTCTTACTTTTAAATCTCTTTGTCACGTTTTACTATCATCTTTATTGTTTCATTCTATTCTAATAATAATTTATATGCAGCGCAATTAAATTTTTAACTTTTAATAATTATGTCATAATGTTATGTATCATTCCAAAAAGAAACCATAAAATTATAGCCTAATGTTTGAGAAAAATTTATGATTTTCTTTATATATAGATAATTTTGGACTTGAGTGATTATATATGATGAGTGTGATTGACCATAATATCTTAAAAATAAACCAGCTATACTATCTTAATAGAAGGAAAGTTTTCCTTTTTTTAAAAAAAATATTGTTCTGTGAAAAATATATATGATATGGTAAATATTAATTTTTTTTTACTTTTGATATTAAAATTCAAATTTATTTATACAGCTAAAGAGTACTGTTTGTGTGCACGTGCCTCTTTCTTTAAACATGATTACGCTTCAACTGTGCAAACTGCATCCACAAACATTGGTACAGTAACATAAGTAGTAACATAATTTTTGCGACACGTGCAATATTTCTCTTAGCATGTTTTTTTAAACAGAAATAAGATTTTCATTTATTTTATTTTTAAACAGTTACAATTTTTTTTCAAACATTCTAACCAAAATTTGTTGTAAATAAGATTACCGTTATTTAGCTTAAATAAAAAATTCTACAAATATGTTTTTTCAAGCAGAATGACATCACTTCTGCAAATCTTCTACATGGTTTTAACATAGTTTTAATCTGAAATCTATGTAATCTCTCTATGAAATTATTGACTGATTTATATCATTTATACATTATTTTTAAATCTCTTCCTTTCACTTTAAATATTGATTTGAAAATATATTATATATATATAAGATATATATATATAATATATAATATAAATATATCCAACAATATATGTTTTCAAAATTAGAATATTGAAATATATATATATATATATATATATATATATTTTAATATATATATATACACAAGGATATATATATATTTATATATATATATATATATATATATATATATATATATATCTTATATATATATATATATATATATATATATATATATATATATATATATATATATATATATATATATATATATATATAATATATATATATATATATATATATATATATATATATATATACACTTCATTATTGATTTCGAAAAATATATCTTCCTTACTAATGCTTTATTTAACTCTCATGCCATTCTATTTCTATTTAATATCCATTCTTTAAATTAATTCTTTGAAGCAAGGAAAGACATAATCCTTTGAAATTAAAGTGCATTTCTACATGCATTTCAAATGTTTTAATATTTTCATATTTCACAGAAATAATCGAAGAAAGAGCGACTAGAAGAAAAGAAAATAAGTATATTTTTTAAGCACTTTTTATGAGGGATTTTTTTTACCACCTATTCTATCGTAGATACACTTACAACTCCTTAATCCTTGCATTTACCACAAAAATGTTTCTCATTTTCTAGGATTACTCACAATTATTTAGGGAATAAACTTCAAATTTAAGTGCTGTTTTTTATCTCTTTTTTATCTACAAAAAATGAAAGGGGGTGTTTAAAATGCTTCAACGTGTTTATTACTGTAATTAAACAAGAGGAAGGAATATGTTATCAAAGGGATTACACATATTGTAACGAGTTCTTTTAAAACTCTTGAGATACAGTTAATTAATTTTTGTGAATTTAATTCATAAAAATTAAGAAATCAATACGATTTATTTTAGTTTCAAGACTGTATTTTAAATGAAATTAATGTTTTTCGAAAACAACTATAACTCAGAAAATAAGTATTATTGAAAACTTTAAAAAATATTAATCTAAATATATCATATGTATAAATTGTACGTATATTTGTATTCTAAGAATATGATATTTAGAAATGAAAATCGACACATTCATTGAGCATTTTTTGTGAATTTAATTCATAAAATTTAAGAAATCAATACGATTTATTTCAATTTCAAGTTATAGTATCTTAAATGTAATTCATGCTATTCGAAAAGTGTTATAACTGTAAAAAGATGTCGCATTGAAAATTTAAAAAATATATTAATCTAAGTATATCATATGTATAAATTGTACGTATGTTTGTATTCTACGAATATGATATTTAGAAATGAAAATCTACCCAATCATTAAGCAATTTTTGTGAATTTATTCATTGTAATTAAGAAATCAATAATATTTGTTTTAGTTTCAATATATTGTATCTTAAATGTAATTCATGCTTTTCGAAAAGTATTATGACAGTAAAAAGATTTCGCATTGAAAAATGTTTAAAAAATATTAATCTAAGTATATCATATTATAAATTGTACTTATATTTGTATTCTACGAATATGATATTTAGAAATGAATATCTACACATTCATTAAGCAAATTTTGTGAATTTAATTCATTGTAATTAAGAAATCAATAATATTTATTTTAGTTTCAAGATATTGTATTTTAAATGTAAATCACGCTTTTCTAAAAAAATTATAACAAAGAAAATATGTCTCGTTGAAAACTTTAAAAAATATTAATCTAAATATATTATATGTATAAATTGTATGTATATTTGTATTCTACGAATATGATATTTAGAAATGAAAATCTACACATTCATTAAGCAATTACATAATACAGTTAGTGTAAGTTGTAGTTTATTTATAATTCTATGAATATGATATTTAGAAATGAAAATCTACACATTTATTAAGTAATTACATAAATACAATTGGTATAAGTTATACATATATTTGTAATTCTATGAATATGATGTTTAGAAATGAAAATCTACACATTCATGAAGCAATTACATAATATAATTATTATAAATTGTACGTATGTTTGTAATTCTATATATATGATATTTAGAAATGAAAATCTACACATTCATTAAACAATTAGATAATACAATTAAAAATTGCTGACAGGTTTTCAGGTAAAATATGATTATTTTATTGTAAACTTATACATTCATGTTATAAACATTTTCTTTTGGAGAAATATATAGTTAATTTGCCTCGTTAACTTTAATCTTTGTTTGTTTTCTATTTATTAAAAAAAAATTATACATAAACATATATATGTATTATATATATTATAGAATATATTTATTTAAATATGTATATATATATATATAAATATTATAAAATAATAATATATTATAGAAATATTTTTATATAAATATATATATATTAATATAATATATATATAGATATATATATATACAATATATATATACAGCATATTTATAATATATTTTATATATATATATATAGATAATATATATAATATATATAATATATATATATATATATATATATATATATATATATATATATATATAATATATATATATATATATATATATATATACATATATATATATATTATATATATATATAATATATATTATATATATATATATATATATATATATATAATATATATATATATATATATTATATATATACATATATATATATATATATAAATATATATACATATATATATATATATGTATATTTATATTATTTATATATATATAATATATTATATATATATATATATATATATACATTTACATATATATTATAATATAAACATATATATACATTTATATTAAATATATATGTATAAATATATTATATATATATTTTTATATATATATATATAATATATATATAATTTATATATATATTATATATATATTTATATATATATATATACATATTATATATATATATATTATACATATATATATTTTATATATATATATATTTTATATAATATTTAATATATTTACATATATATATATATATATATATATATATATATAATATATATATATATATATATATATATATTATATTATATGATATATATATATATATATATATATATACATATAAATATATTTTATATATATGTATATATATATATTATATATATATATATATATATATTTATATATATATATATATATATATATTATATATATATTATAAAATATATATATATATATTTCTTATAAATATATATAAATATTATATATATATATTTATATATATTTATATATATATATATATATATATATATATTTATTTATTATATATTATTATAATATAATATATGTATATATATACATATGAATCTTCTGTCCGTGTATTTGTAATAGAAGACCTGGTAAATGGTTGGACTAATGGATGAAATTTCGTGTATATAATTATAAGTTGAGTCGAAACTGGTTTAGATTCACATTTTGATACGATAAAAAGTGTTTTTTAATTAACAAATTTTAATAAGTTCGCAAACCAGATTTATGAGCTTATTGAGATTATTCTAATGCCACTCGAAAGATTTCACTATAAATGTATCTGTGGTGCAGTTTTCAGTGATTCGGGTTTGGAGAGAAGTCCCAGCAACAAATCCCCTCAGAAGTGGCGTGGGAATTTTAATTTAATTAGATTAAGTTTGTGATAACTATACGCTTGGCGACGTAAAGTATTTTTAAAAGATTTTTTTCCCTTATTTTTCAATCAAAATGGTTAAATTTATAATATTTTTAAAAACATTTAATTTAAAAGACGTTGTTCTTACATTTATTTATTACAGAGTAACATCAGATGTCTTTTATATCGTCTGGAGGTTTATAGAAAGAGTATTATGCACATACACAAATTTTTATATATTAAAATCTCCTATCCGTATGTTTGCAATAGATCTCCTAATAAACAGCTGCACTGATTTTGATGAAATTTCGTGTATGCAAATAATTTAATTCGAGAATGGTTTAGATTCACAAAAATTAGTTAAATACAAAGATAAATTACATTGCTTATAAAATAATCTTGAAAATCAACCAAAATATTAAATCAATAAATACAGCTTAAATGTTATATTAAACTTAATTAATTATATATGTATAGTACAAGAATTAATTATGCCATCTATATGTTAAAATTATATAATTATTGTAATATAAAAAATTAAGATATCATAAACATACGAAATTATTATTATATGTAATAAAACTTTTATGTCCTATCTAATATGATAGATTTTTGTAACACATAGTTACAAAGTTCTAAAACTTTCCATAAGACACGAAATACTTATAATTCAAATTATTAGTGTAAGATACTTTCATATAATATTTTTATTCTATGGGATATATAGAATATAAGCGATAAAAAATTACTGCTTTTTAAATAATTCCTTAATATTTATTCTATAATGTATGAGAATTGTACTGTATTATAATTAAGTAAATAAAGTAAACCAATTCGCAAACACAGACACACACACACACACACACACACACACACACACACACACACACACACATATATATATATATATATATATATACATAAA
>CM063509.1:115194461-115199461 GCA_032207245.1 Pardosa pseudoannulata
ATACTTCTTTTTCAAACAAAACTGAAAAGTGTGAAAACACTGGCACTTTAACATTAAAAAATAGGTGTTTACCTGAATGTAATATATTCTCTTTCAAAATTTTATTTAATTTAAAAATATAGCTTTACAGGTTAAAGATTTTCTTACACTTAATGCGGTAAATACACTAAAATAAAAATACTTGTAATGTGTTATAAAAGAAAAACATTTGCCATTTACAGAAATGTAAAAATTCCATTGAGAAATTTTATTTAATTTAAAAATATTGTTGAATTTAAAAAGCTAAATATTTTGTTGACACGTGCTATGGAAAATGCACTGTAATGTAATAATAGAAAGAGTACACTGTAGTTTAAAAGAATGACATCTGTTTGCATAAATGTGATATTTTCCTTATTGTATATCGTAAAATATTGTCATTTTTATATATTGAATATTTTCATGGTATCTGTAATCGAAAGCATTTTAGTTTCGATAAGTACTGAAAGTATAAAAGAATTTGTATAATCTGAAGATTAAAATACATGATTTAAAAAAATATAAAAACAAACAAACGTATATAGAAAGTGTTTATAGATTCTAAAAATACCCTTTGTTTAATCTTATTTAGAATAAATAAGGTAAATATACAAAGCCATATATATTTAGTAAGTGTGTTTTTTCCTTTTGTTATTGTGCAGAAACAGTTTTATTTCAGCATTTTTGTACTATTGAAATAAAATCCATTTATATGGTAAAAATAAATATTTCATAAATATTTTCTATGCTATGAACATTAATATTTTTATTAACAATTTTTTAAAGAATAATTAAGTTTTTATTTAATTTTTTGGTGAAAATAATTTTTAAATTTTTGTACTAAAGATAAAGAATTTAAAATAGTTCATTTGAAACATTTATAAATTTGGGTGTATTAAAATATATTTTGTGCTTTATAATTGAGTAAACAAATGCTATTTGTTTGTTCCTATGCATTTACGATTATTATAAGGATATTTGCTTTAAGTGCTTTTTTAAATACTTCTGTTTCAAACAAAACTGAAAAGTGTGAAAACACTGGCACTATAAGATTAAAAAATAGGTGTTTACCGGAATGTAATATCTTCTCTTTCAAAATTTTATTTAATTTAAAAATATAGTTTTATAAGTTAAATATTTTCTTATACTTAATGCGGTAAATACACTATAACAAAAAAAAATTTCCATTTACAGAAATGTAAAAATTCCATTGAGAAATTTTATTTAGTTAAAAATTATTGTTGAATTTAAAAAGCTAAATATTTTGTTGACACGTGCTATGGAAAATACACTGTAATGTAATATAAGAACACCTACACTGTAGTTTAAAAGAATGACATATGTTTACGTAAATGTAATATTTTCTTTATTGCACTTCGTAAAATATTGTTATTTTTTTATGTGTTATATTTTCAAGATATCTGTAATCGAAGCCATTTTAGTTAAGTATTCAAATATTACAAATTTAAATTGTGACATTTAAATACATTTTTGTGTAGGTATTTAATTGTTAAACCATTGAGGAATTCAATATTTTCCTCAAATTAAATTAACATAATGTGCTTTTTTATATACAATATGGGAATTTTCTCATAATTCCTTAATTAAATCATCACAAAAGATAATATTTCTCAAATCTGTGATTGACTTTATTCTTTAATTATTCCCCTCTTTCAAAGGAAAAATTACCATTTTAATTAGTCATGATTACACCATGAAAAGAGATAAATAGAAGGTATCTAGGTGTTGTTTTAATAATACATAATGAGGACAATAACTTTGTGGAATAAAATGTTATGGGATAGATGAAATCAGTTAACCTTTTAAAAGTCACTCTTATAAATGCTTTGGGATTTAATGAAATTAGCTCAATAATGGTATCTATGATCTTGATAAATATAAATGCATATTTTTTTTACATTTCTAGAGGGGGTAGGGTGGTATTTGAGGGATGTTTAAAGTGCAAAACTCTTGTACAGAGTGAAAATACTTTTATAAATGTTTAGCCCTCTAAGCAGTTCGCACGTACAATTCCGCCAAACCGTTGATGTCTTCAAAGCGGTTGTCACGTACGATATTTTCGACCTCCAAAAACGTTCCTAAAATGGATGTAATGTTCATTTTTGCCATTGTTTGTGGTAGGAGGGTCAGGTTCGGTTGTTTAGAAATTGCATCCTTCTTTGATTGACATTTATTGAGGAATGCACCCTACTCCCTCAATGGGGCACAAAAACACTGATAGCTTTTCATGGCTTTGTAAATCTTTATTTCGAAGTGTTTCGTTTGCGGTAATAGATGTATCTCTAATTTTACCACTTAAATATCTTGGATAACTTTCGTAAAAAAATATAAATAATTTTCTTAAAGAATATTTTTATTTGTACTTTTATAATCCATTATTTCTTATGGGATGATCTTCGAGACTTAACGAGCTTTGTGTATTAAAAATTAACAATCTATAATATCTATTTATATATCTATTTATAACCGGAAGTAAAGGGGCAGTAATGAGGGTGGGTTTCCTGTATTCCATTCTAGTCGACAAAGGGTGAAGTAAAAAATCATAGAACGCTTTGCCATTGACACAATAAACCTTTAGCGTATTTTTGGAGACTTTTTTTAATCGGTGTGTTCCACTCGGAGGGTTAGTAATGCTGGAGAAAAAATGATTATCATAAAAAAGGTTATAATAAAGAAAAAACGAAACAATTTACAGCCGAACGATGTCCACATGATAGAGCGCTGCTTTTAGGTACCGGAATTCGTGGTTTCAAATCCCACTGCAGACATAGATGTTCGTAACCGTTCGGAATCGGCTTTAAGCTGTAGGTCTCAGTCTGATTAATCCTCTTGTTGTTAAACAGTAGACCATAGTGCTCCAAACCCAAAAAACAATTTATAAGTGTTGTTTAGATAGATATTTTTTATTTGGGGCTATAAGTGGAAAAACCATATTACTGATTTTTCCAGGTAAAGTAGGTTTAACCACGTTTATTTCAAATGAAATATGGAGCTCTTGTATACTCTATGCTGTGAGTAAGAAATGTCATAAATGCAGAAGACCTAAAAAATCCATCGTATGTTTTTCAAAAGCAGAGAAAGAATTTAACATGTGGTTTCTCTCTGAAACCACTGTCCGTTAAAGGGTTAAAGAGGGATACAAATCATGTTTTTTAACCTATATCCATGATTAGTGTATATATTGAAATAATAAAACGGATGGATATTTGATGAAAGGAGATAGAGCGAAACTACTACTGTGGATTCCGCTTAATGTGATCGCGGTTAATGTTATCAATCGCTTATTGTTACCGCAATCACTTGGTCCTGATTTTCTCTATTCAATTGTATGTTAAAACTATCGCTTTATGTGATCGTTACATCGGTTAATGGGATCAGTTTTCGAACCTCATTTTAACTGGCAAAGGAACATTCAGAATTTATTCAGAAGGAACCTATTTTTTTGAATTTCCGAGAATTCTCTTCTTAAACCTAGTGATATGGGGAATGACAAAGGAGTGGGGTATTAAACACGTTCCTGGAATGTTTCAGAAATACGCACACCCTGCAGGTGGTCAATGGTTGTCAGATAAGCAGAAGGCAACACATTGTTATCGGAACTGAGGAGGAGCGTATTCAAATTTTATGCCTTGTTCGCTTACTGCAGCTTGTTATCAGCTTTCGAACCTCATTTTAACTGGCAAAAGATTATTAACAATATATGCGGAATGAACTTATTCTTTTTCCCTTTCCTGTTGTTTAAATTTCTGAGAATTCTACTTCTTCCACCCACAGAAATGGGGCATGAACAAAGGGGTGGGGTATTACAAGTTCAGGGAATTTTTCAGAGATACGCACACCTTGCCAGTAGTGAATGTTTCTCAGATAAGCAGAAAGCTGCACATTCTAATCGAATTGAGAAGAGTCGTACTCACATTTTATTTTTGGCTCGCTTATGCAGCTTGACGATATGGAAGCCAGAAAGCGAAATGATTTAACATTAAAACAAAACATCGAGCTTCCACTTTAACAGAATCTGAAGTCTGTCAGATTGTCATAGGAAAACAGACAAATGATGTAAACGATGATTTAGATGAAAAATCTCTTGATAAATAACCAACCTCCTGTAAGTGCTGAAATGAGAAATGCATTGAAAGTGTTGAAAAGTGGAGTACAACACACAGGCGATAACTTTAACCCTCTAAGTGGTGCACATGTACAATTCCGCCAAACCGATGATGTCTTCAAAGCTTTTGTCAAGTACAATTTTTTTCGCGCTCCAAAAACGTTCCGAGAATTGATGTAATGCACATTTCTGCCAGTATTTTCCTCCATGGAGTTTTAAGGTAGGAGGGTCAGGTCGATTGTTTAGAAACTGCACCCCTCTTTGAGTGACACCCCTACTCCCTGAGGCACAAAGACGCTTATAGCTTTTCATGGCTTTGTAAATCTCTATTTCGAAATATTTCGTTTGCGGTAATAGATGTATCTCTGATTGCACCACTTAAATATCTTGGATGACTTTCGTAAAAAATATAAATAATTCTCTTAAAGGATATTTTTATTTGAACTTTTAGAATCAATTATTTCTTATGGGAGGATCTTCCAGACTTGACGAGATATATGTGTATTAAAAATTAACAATCTATAACATATATTTATATATATATTTATAACCGGAAGTAAAGAGACAATAACGGGGGTGGGTTTCCCGTATTCCATTCTAGACGACAAAGGATAAAGTAAAAATCATAGAACGCTTTGGCCACTGACACAATAAACATTTAGCGTTTTTTGGAGACTATTTCTTTCCTTCGTGTGTTCCACTAGGGGGGTTAAAAACATTATAAAATATTCATATTTTCATATTTTTTCAGTGATATCTTTTATCAAGATTTGTTGTTTGTGAGATTGCATTCAAAATATAATTTTTCTATTTATCAAGGGAATCGGTCTTGTCAACAAATAATATATAATTACTT
>CM063509.1:115204461-115221961 GCA_032207245.1 Pardosa pseudoannulata
TCGTTATGTTGAGTGATTTTGTGTTAAATTATTTTGAGACGCTCAGTTCTGAGATGCCCCGCTCAACTCCACGTTTGTTAAAGTCATTTCCGAACGACTGCGAACAGCCAAACTTCAGTGGACTTCGAAATCAAGTTTTGAAGATCGGTAGCCTAACCATTCGACCATCTTTCAGCAAGTTCAGGTGGATTAGATATTTAAAAAAATACAATTTTTATATGACATTAGCACACTATTGTATATTCATAAAAAATATCATTAAAAACTTCTAGATTACATATCAGCCATCATGTGTTCTGTAAAAAAGAAATTGTAGTTTAAGGCAGGACAATTAGTAGAGGGTTTTTTAGTAATTGTATGAGCGGGAAAACTTACAATAATTTTCATAACCAGACACCAAAATGTCCACTTCTTTGTATTATTTAGTTTGAGTAATTTATAAGGAGCTATATTATGTTGACACTGCTATTGAACTAAATTTTACAGATTTGCCTTTTTAACAGGCATCCGTTCCCCTATACATCACTGTTTTCATAGGAGAAATATCAATGACTAGATAATCTTGGACAATTTTGATCTTATTTCTATTCTTGCAACAAACCATTCGCTTCACGTGGGTTGTATCTCACGTAGGGCTACATGCTGACAAACTAGCTTATTAGTGTAAGGTGCTTCTGTAAATATTATTAAGTGGAAAATCGTCCCCTTTCTTGGCAAAATAATATTTAGAAGTTTTCACCGATCCATGTAGGATATTTTAGAAGATGCCCTAATTGGTCACTTCTATACAAGAATCAGTCGACTGTCTCGTGTTTTATTAGTAGACACCCAAATTGTTATTTTCCAGCCTAGACGGAAGTTCATTCTCTAATACCATTTGTGGAAAGCTTATTAGACATACACCTTCCAATTTCTTGATCATATATGGTTTACAAAAGAAAATGTATTAAAATACTTGATTTTATACTTTATCATTTTGAAGGTTTTTAGATTCCTGAACAGTATCCAAGATTGCTTTTAATGAAATTATGATAAGGAAAAAATCATCCACTCTCTATGAAAGATAATTGTTAGACGTGTTCACCTAGCCGTGCTGGATATTTTGGATGAAGCCTTAATCGGTCACTTCTATACAAGAACCAGACGACTCTCTAGGGTTTTATTCGTATACATACGAATTTTTATTTTCCAGTCTAGACGGAAGTTATTTTCCTAATAATATTTATCAAACATACCACTTCCATTTTCCTAATCAAATGTGGTTTACTAAAGTAGATGTATTAAAATACTCGATTTTATACTTTATCATTCTGAAGGTTTTTAGATTCCTGAACAAGGTTGCTTTTGCTGTAATTATGATGGGGGGAAATCATCTACTTTCTATGCAAAATAATATTTAGAAGTTCTCAGCAAGCAGTGCATGATGATTTAGAAGAAGAACCAATCGTTCAATCACAACAATACAAGAATCAGGCGACTCTCTCGCATTTTATTAGTTAACACGAATTGTTATTTTCCAGCCTAAATGGAAGTTTTACTCTAATATCATTTGTGGAAAGTTTACCAGACCTATGATTTCACCTTTCTTCACCAAATGTGGTTTACAAAAGAAGATGTATTAAAATACTCGATTTTATACTTTATCAATTTGAAGGATTTTAGATTCCTGAACAATATCCAAGTTCACTTTTACTGGAATTAAGATGGGGAAAAATCCTCCACTCTCCATGCACGATAATCGTTAGAAGTTTTCACCCAGCCAGGCTTGATATTTTGGAAGAAGGTTCTTCTATACAGGAACTGGATGACTCTCTAGCGTTTTATTAGTATACATACGAAATGTTTTTTTCCAGTCTAGACGGAAGTTATTTTCCTAATACTATTTATTGAAAGCTTACCAGACATACCACTTCCATTTTCCTAATCAAATGTGGTTTACCAAAGAAGATGTATAAAAATGCTCAATTATATACTTTATCAATTTGAAAGATTTTAGATTCCTGAACAATATCCAAGGTTACTTTTACTGGAATTAAGAAGGGGAAAAATCATCCAATCTCCATGCAGGATAATCGTCAGAAGTTTTCACCCAGCCAGGCTTGATATTTTGGAAGAAGGTTCTTCTATACAAAAACCAGACGACTATCTAGCGTTTTATTAGTATACATACGAAATGTTTTTTTACAGTCTAGACGGAAGTTATTTTTCTAATTCTATTTTGTGGAAACCTTACAAGCCACACATTTCTTCCATGCGATTTCAAAAAAGATTTAAAAAAAAAAAAAAAAAACGATTTTATAAAATTATTTTTTTTTTTAAATTTAACAGTATTAAGGATTTTTTATAAATTATATTAAAAAATATCATTTTATGCCTTTACATGAAGGTTTTAGATTAATGGATGATAATTTTAAGGCATCTATTTCTAAGAACAAAAACGACTCTCAAAAAGCTTACTGTATATTCATAAGAAAGTAAAATTAAAAATATTTTTTCCGGATAACATTTTGGAAATGTATGTTTTCATTCGAGGTTATTCGTTTTACAAAAAAAAAAAAAAAAAAAAAAATCTTTTTAGATATTTAAATTAAGGATATATATTATTTTCTTCTAACAAAACTTAGAGATTTTATATATATATAACATATATATATATTTTTTCTTTATAATATATTCTTATAAACGACTTATATTTTTACCATACATTTTTCTTTTTAGTTTTTTCTGCATGTTCTTTAGGTCTTAATTTGTAAATTAATGGCAGTTAGGAGTATTTGTTATTACATTTTCTGTAAAAAATTATCTGAAAAAAATTATTAAAAAAGATTTTTGATACTTGAAATCCTAATTTAATCTTATAAATCAGAAAACATATATAATAAACTACTAATGCGTAGATATACATACAAACATGCTTAAAACACAAACAGACAATCACATACACGGATTCAAATACTCTAAAGTAAACAATAAACCTGTATCTAAAGCAAATATTTATAAATGAACTTTGCTTATAAAAGTTAAATAATGAAATTTAGTTCTTTATGTTTTATTTAATTTACTTAATTTAGATTTGCATTTATGCATATGCGTATTTATTATTATGCAGTATATAATTTCCTTTGGAAGGTTGATACAAAATCAAATAAATCTACAAAATCGTGTAGTGAAATTTTTGCATTTACTTTATACTTTCCCCATTGTTTTAAAGAGCATAAAATTTTAAGAATTATATCTGGAAAATATACCAAGATAAGATTGGGGCCAATAGGGTTTATCTCCCCTTGATAACACTATATATATATATATACATACGAAAGACGGAATATATATATATATATATATATATATATATATATTATCTTTCAACTTATTCATATTTTTGTAATACAATTTGTTAGAAATTAGTTTTAAAATTTTCATGTAAGCTCTATGTTATATTTTAGAAAATTAAATTATCTATCCAATGTTATAGATAAGTGTCATACAGAATAAAATTTTCAAACATAGGGGCTTTACCTGAAATCTCTCGATATCTCCTTTTATGACCCTGTGATAAATGATGTTTGAAACCTAAAAGAATAGTGAGAAAATGACTAATTTTTTTTTTCTAGAAAACGGATATTCTTTCGGAAATTTATTTTGGTATGTGACTACGGTGATATCCTGATAAATTTATCAAAATATTAACTCTGCTTTAAATCCGAGATCTACTGTAATGGTACAGCTTCTTTTCAGTGTGAATAATGGAAAAAGTAATTTTACTTCGTTCTACATGAGATTAAATTGTTTCAGATTTCCTTTGCTGCTTTCAGAGTAATGTATAAAAAATTTATAAAATTAAGATCTCAAATATTATAACAATGTGTACAAGAAAACTTTATTCCTCATTTTGTAACTTTATTGTACATATTACAAATTATTGAAAATATAATTATACCTATGAATTTTCATTATCGGAAGGTATATTATATAGACTAACAAAGAAATAGACGGTGATTTTGTATTAATTTTCCATTTTGTGTGCAATATTTTTCTATTTCAAATTCCTCTATGTTTTTAATGTTTTTTATGTTTTTTATCAATTACAGAATATAATGTTACGAATTTGTTAGTGAACCTAAATATTAACATGGAACTATATGGGTATCTCGCCAATTTGGCGACATACCGGCTAATTGGGCGACAAAAATAAGTTTTGGCAACTTATTTTTGTCGCTAAATATCTCCAAATGTTGACAAGTGCAGCGATACTTTACTACTTCCGGTTCCAGTTTCTGGTATAATCTGGAATGTTCGATCAGTTCCAAACGAGGAGAGTGCTCAGGCCCAGGTGCCCCAAACAACAATTCGGAATTCGAAACCAGGAGAGTCATAAAGTAAATTTCTCGGTGCACAGAGTACGCACGGTGTGTTGTGTTTTACCGGTGCTTCCTTTTTGTTTTATGCGGAAAGAGGTACGGAAGCCGACGACATTCTGCTCGGGTTTTTTCTCTATGATTGTGTAAGCTTGTTACGAGTGTGCAGTTCCGTAACCTGAATGTCTTACTGACATTGCATTTTCCAACTGATTGCCAATAAATTATTGATTTCGTGCTGTCTTACTTCAGGTTCATTCGAACCCCGAACTCAGCTTTGAAGATCGTAACAATAATTTTATAATGTATTATTTTGACGAATTTTATGTTTATCTTTAAATTCTACTAATGAGAAATATATTTTCCCGGGAATCAGTTAAAATCTGACACCATTACAGAAAATTTGATTTATTTTTTACCATTATACGTCATTTAGAAATGAAAACCATTTTCATATCATATTTTGTATACACGTGTCAGGTATTCTTTATTTAGGCCTAAGGGCTACACTGCCTATAGTTGGAAACCAATTATGGCCTATGATTTCCGATTTCAACTGCCTGCATATGAAAGCTGAAAGTATGACCTTTATTTTATTGAAAATTTTTCGTCTATTATCTGAGTAGTTAATACTATTCAGGATGTTAGCTAGTTACTAGTCTGATTTACTTTTCCGCAGGTGTATGTCGTAAAATTATGTAAGTGTGAAGTAATCTTTTGAATAGGTTAAAGAGTCATACTTTAAAGATTACAATCAGATATCATTACAGAAAATTCTATTTATTTTTTACCATTATTTGTCATTCAGAAATGAAAAAAAATTACATCACATATTGTACACATGTATCAGGTACTCTTTTCTTATGCCTCAGGGCAACACTGTGTATAGTTGGTAACCAACTTTGGCTTATGATTTACGTTTTCATCTGCCTGCATGTCATTTGGAATTAATTCTCTGTTCGAATGAAAGAAAGAAGACCTTTCTTTTTTTTGAGAAATTCTGTCTATTATCTGTGTAGCTAATACCACTCAGGATGATAGCTAGTTATTAGTGGGATTTATTTCTTCGCAGATGTATTTCGTAAAATCATGTCAGTGTGCAGTAATCTCTCCAAGATCCCAGAATCCCCTATATAATAATAGCCTAAGTTATCTGTCCTTTTGTCCTCGGATTTTGGGCCTGGAAGTGGTTGGACCTGGAATGGATAGCTGCATCCATGTTGGATTCTTGATGAGTTAGGTTTAGCAAAATTCAAAGCAAGAAAAGTTTAAACTTTAAAAGAATAACTTTTAGTCAGCATAATTGTAAAATATAGCAATATTTAATATTCTGACTAATTTTATGTTTATCTGTAAATGCTAGGAATGAGAAATATGTTTATATGTTTTAACGGGATTTTTTTATAATCTTACAGAAAATACTATTTATTTTTTACTATTATTCGCCACTCAAAGGTGACATTTTTACATCATATGTGTTATACATCTGCCAGGTACTCTTTACTGAGGCCTCTGGGATATACTGTGTATAGCTAGAAACCAAGCTTATCTTATGATTTCCGATTTTAACTGCTTGCATATCATTTGGAACCATTAATTCTTTGTTTGGATGCTAGACGTATGACCTTTATTTTTTAGAAGTCTAATATCTGTGTATCCAATACCACTCATGATGTTAGCTGGTTTTTGAAGGGATTTACTTTTCCGGAGGAATATTTTGTTAATTCATGTTTTTATTTTTTTTTTTTTTTTTTTTTATTTTTTTTTTTTTTTTTTTTTTTTATTTTTTTATTTTTTTTTTTTTTTTTTTTTTTTTTTTTTTTTTTTTTTTTTTTTTTTAGATTATTTTTTTTTTCATAATATTGGAAAAATTTGTATATATTTTAAATATAAAATTGAAAATAAACATATATTAAAATTATATATTAATAAAACGATTTTAAAGAAAAATTAAAAATAGTTTAATAAGTAAAAAAATAAAAAATTGAAAAAAAAAAATATCCTTCATGAATTTTTTATTTTGAAAAATAAAGGTTATATGGAAATAAAAAATATTATGTTCTCATGATTACTAAAAATATATGCCAATTACTAAAAACTACTAATAAAATAATGAAATTGTATATATTTAAAATATAAATTTTTTATTTGAAAAAATTAATATTTTCTTTTTTTATTATTGCATAACATATTTGGGAAATATGCGACGTAGGTTAAATTATGTTAATATGACAAGAGCGTTTAGTATACATGTAATTTTCACGTAAGTACAAAATTGAAAAAAAAAAAAACTCATTCTTGTTGAATTTTTGTTTATTTTGAATATAAAATAGGTGTAAATTGGAAATAAAAAATGCTATAAGGCCATATGCCAATAACACTAGAAGTTCTGCAAATGTGGTGTCTTGTGGAAAAAAAAGAAAACAATAATTTAAAAAAATAGCTGATTTTCTAATCTTTTCTATGATCCCAAGAAAATTCGTTCAATTGCCTAAATACTCTGTTAGCAAAACTTGACCAATTATACTATTCGCTTTATTAGGTCATTATTGTTGAAATGTATCTCTTTGTTACATTTCCTCCCTCGGCAAGAGAAAAAAAACCACTTAAGGATGAATCGTTGCACTACTGGAACAGCTAGTGAAACTTCTTTTGCAAGGTGCTGAGCCTTGTAGCCGTAAAATATCTTGCAGCTGTAAAATACAAATTAAAAAAAAAAATATCCTTCCCATTTGTAATTCTATATCACCCAAAATTTTCGATACATTCACATTAGTTAAAATAGGATTTGTTTATATACAAATTTCTTGATATTTACTTAGAATGAATTGCATTGATAGGGAGATCTCAAACCCTCTTGAAACATTTTACATAGTACAATTCAACCTTAATAAACTTTTTACATTTTACAAGAATATTCTGAAATATTATATTATTTAATTTCAGCAGAAAAAAATTCTTTTTAATTATGGCAGAGAAAATTCATGTTTGTCCCTCTTGAGTAACAATGATTACCAAATTTACACACAAAAACAATTCAAGCTTACAATAATATAATGTTGGTTCTATTTTAATTTTGTTTCCTTTTTACAACCGTCATTCAACACATCTGCTTTTACATTAGTACATGTTATTAAAGTCAACAATTTTCTTCATTTTATCAACTTATAATATTTTTGACATACCTTCTTATTAATAAAAAAAAACAATCTTTTGTCATTTTCACAACCATTTATTTACTTTCATTTCAACAATTATCCTTTTAACTTCATTTATTTTAAACAACCTTCCTTTTCTTCAATAAGTCATCATATACGATTATTAATAAAACAATGCAATACAGGCTCTAATACGAATTATATTTTCTTTTCCTTTACATTAATCAATGAAGCAAAATAGTACAAAGTTATAACATTAAACTGAAATTAAAATATTAAGTATTCAATACTCAATCAAATACATATTGTTTTACAATCCTCTTGTATACATATCTTGGACCAACTGTAGTACTAATAACAGTAGTAGTGACCAAGTACTAACAACTGTAGGTCACGAACAACCCAAAAGTCGTGCAGTTTTTTGAAATACTAGTTCCGGGATTTCGAGTCATTACAATCTGCCGTCTATCAAAATCGCTTAGATCCGCAGCCTTTTCCAAAACAGACAAAAGTAAGTGTATATCTGAAATTGTGAAAAGGCCGGCTTGCTGTTAAATGCTTCTATAATATTGATATTTAATTTAGTATTAGGAATAATTCTTGAAATGTCCCAGAATTTCATTAAATACATTTATATTTATGTATACAAAGTATAATAAATTATTTTACTTTATTCATATGTGAATAATAGTTGAATTACAATATGTTTATCACGAAATATATATATATATATATATATATATATATATATATATATATATATATATATATATATATATATATATATATATATATATATTCATGTGCAAGTATATTGTACTTTGGCTTCATTAAATCACTTTAAATTTTTATAAAATAAAGTTTTAATTCAGCTTCAAATTAAGATTATAAAATTAGATACACATATTATTAACTGAATGTTAAAAATGTTAGTTTTTAATAAAAGTTTCATTTATGATACACTTTTTTAATTAATGAAGAACATATTTTTTTACAGAAATTCATTTCGTGGAAAAGTACGGGGTTAAATTTTATATGAAACAAAGGAAAGATAAAAACGGGAATTGTCTAATTAAGCAGGCATGACATTTAATTAAGCGTATAAATTAATAATTACCGACCATAACACCCTGTACTTCTTTTGCTTAAACAATTCTCTAAAACATGAATTAACAAGGGATTTGGATATTTTTGTAGTGTTCATTGGGATGAAAAGAAAACGGATAATTTTTCTTAGAAATATGTTTTTAAGAACAGCTTTTTTTAAAAATTATTTCAATTAAGTAAAAGGATTACTAGAAATAAATTTACATTATTTAAGTACTCTTAAAATAATGTAGTCTTTACTCAAAATTACATTTGTTAAATTTTTTACGATAGCTTAATAAATGTTAAGAATGATTATAAAAATATCTGTTAAGTTTTTAATATTTGCGTTTTGAGATTTGGAATCAAAAAATTATTTGTCAGAGATATAATATGAGTATAAGAATAAAAGAAGGATCTAGCATTGTTTATCTAACAACATTATTTTATGCATTTCGCACTTGTGAGTAAAATAAAGCCATACCATTTGCTGTGTCAGCTTAATTAGTACAAAAACCAAGATATCTGACTACGTAAGCACTACGGTTCACACGTACAATTCCGCCGGTTATCACGTACAATTTTGGACCTCCAAAAACATACCAAAAATGGATGTATTGTACATATCTGCCAGTGCTTTCCCCCATAGAGTTTTGAGGTAAGAGGGTCAGGTCGATTGTTTAGGAACTACACCTCTCTTTAACTGATATTTATTGAGGGATGCACCCTTACTTCCTGAGGCACAAAGAAGCTGATTGCTTCTCAGGCCTTTGTCAATCTCTATTTCGAAATATTTCGTTTGTGGTAACATATGTATCTCTTATTGCACCACTTAAATATCTTGGATGGCTTTCGTAAAAAAATATAAATAATTCTCTTAAGAAATATTTTTATTCGTAATTTTAGAATCCATTATTTCTTATGGAATGATCTTCGAGACTTGACGATCTTTGTTTGTATTAAAATTAACAATCTACAATGTCTATTTATATATCTATTTATAACCGGAAGTAAAGGAACAATAACGAGGGTGGGTTTCCCGTATTCCAATCTAGTCAACAAAGGGTGAAGTAAAAAATCATAGAACACTTTGTTCACTGACACAATAAAACTTTAGTGTATTTTTTGAGACTTTTTTTCCTCGGTGTGTTTCACTCGGAGGGTTAAAATTGCAGGTTTCGATGAAAGTTTAGATTTTTTTTTCATTTGTTAATTTTAAAAAACAATGTTTTAAAATTTCAAATCCGTTTTATTTTTATTCTTACGCAATTCTAACTATTTGTTATCGCTAAAAATGGAAACCGAAAGTAGCATTTAAATGTACTGAAGAAACGTAAACATTGCCATCATAGTTTGTTATTAATTTATTTTAGGTTAAAGTTAAAAATAAATACTCTTTTATTTATTTTTGATACATTAATCTACATATGGAAACAGTTAATAACTCAATTTACTTACTTCGAGTGGCAATAATCTTTACGTTTCGAAACTTGTATACCGCCAATCCATGATAATTTTTATGATTCACCTTCCCTTAATTTTTCCTTTTATTCGGTATAATGTTTAGTTATTTTTCTAATTTATATTAGGTTGGGGAAAAAGGAATCTATTATTTTTGAGTGAAATTAATGATTTTATTTAACATGTTTCGGATTGTCCGTTTTGGGTCAAATATACACCGTGTTGTTGTATAGTTTCTTGTCATTTTAAAGGTAGCTTCATAATGCCTCTCTAATAGAAGTCTTGGTCCTTATTGTCGAAAAACTCTAGTAGTTGATTTTCTCAATTTTCTCTTGATCCCAATTTCTTATCACTCAGGAAATTTTGCAATGCGAGAAAAAGGTGATAATCGTTTGGAGTCAGGTACATGGTGGATGCATTAAAACTTCCCTTTCCAACCCAGCTCCTGAGTTTCTGGCGAGTCGCTACAGACGTGTGTGGCCTAGCGTTGTCCAGATCGAACACAGTACATCTTCTGTTTTTCAGTTCTGGTCAATTGCTAGTTTCAAACGGTCCAGTCGTTGACAGAAGATATCTGAATTTGGTGTTTGGTCATACGGAAGCAACTCATAATAAAAAATTCAAATCCAGTCCCACCAAATACACAGTAGATCCTTCCTGGCCGTTAGCCTTGGTTTAGCCACCGTTTGAGTTGCTTCACCGAGCTTTGAGCGATTTCATTCCGATAGTCCAATGCTTCGCAGACGGAAATTCGACCCATCATGTTTTTTTGTGTTAATTGGTGTGGCCCCTAAACATCGAGCTTCTTTTTCAATCCAACTTTGTGGAAATGGTTTAAAACTGCTGTTGGTCGATGTTGCAACTACTAACATGCCGATCAACAACTATTATTTCTGCGATTTTATCGACATTGTCGACGACGGGTCTTCCTGCCCGATGTGCAACTTTAACATCACAAATGCCTAAATGGAATCAAAATTTCACGTAATTAGCTGTTATAGTATCAGCCCTATAAGCATCATTCACAATTTCAGCCACCTGGCTTGAATTTTGGCCTTTATCAAATAAAAACTGTAAAATGTACCAAATTTTCTCTTTGTTGACTTCCATTTTACATCCTGAACCTCACAAATGAAGAGACCAAAGAAAAATGAGTAAAATGTTTTTAGTGTGAAATGTCACCTTGACAACGAGCATAAATTTGAAATTGTTTAATCGATACTTTACGAGATATCAATCACTACAGCCACCTACCGAAATAAATAAAGGATTCCTTACTCCCTAACTTAATATATATTTTTTTTTATTAAAATTGATGTATCTACTTATTTTATAGTAAATTGCTGTTTAAAAATGCTAAATCACGATCTAAGAGATCAAAAAGCGTACATTTCATGGTACTCTTTATGCAACAAAAAGTGTGTAAAAAGAAGATGAGGTTGTAGGGAGCTCATGCAAACTCAGAACTTCAATTGATAAGCAACAAACTGTTGTACTGTACTTTGTGGTAATAGAATACTTGATATTGCTACTTTAATTTATGTTTTTGCTGCCCTTTGCTGCCCAGTATGTTATGAAACTAGTTTCCAGTTAACTGAAAACTCTAAATTTGGACTATGCTCAAACATATGCTTGGTATGCAAATGTGGATACAGAAATGGCTTTACTTCAACTCCAAGAAAATGAAGCAACTAATGTAATAAATTCATTTCTGATTCTGGGATTACTTCTCATAGGTAAAAGAATTACTTCAGGCCAAAAGTAGTTTTTTTCTTTAAACTTGCCTTTTATATCTAAAGCTAGATTTAGGCAAAGTGAAAGTAAATTATTAGATGTTGTACTATCTACAAAAATATGAGTAAGACTCTAAAGAAGTAATTAATTTTAATAAATGTTTTTGTGTCGTATTTGTCGATGAAACATGGCAGCGGTGAGACCACATATCTTTTAATGTCTCTCTGTCTCCTATTTCCATTAATACTGGAAAGAATTTAGATATAGAGATGATGTCACAGCACTGTTTCATTTGTAACAGTAAAATTGAGACAGGTAAAAGAACGCATTACATTCTGTAAGTACATTGGTTCTGCGGCAAATATGGACGTATTTGGAGCTCACCAAATCCTTAAAAGATCTGTTAAAGGCTAAGAACACATAAATATTAAGGAGATAAAGATTGGAAAGTTTATAAGAATGTAAAAACATTTGCAGTTAAGATACAGTAGAGAAATTGGAATATATAGGCCATATTCAAAACAAAAGTAGGCAGAAGGTTGAGAAAACTGAAAAAGACTTCTAAAGGACTGGAGGGAAAGGAAATTGAGAGATAATTTTATAGATAAACTGCAAATTTACTATGACATAGCAATACGTAGTAATGTAGGTCCTTTGAACAATATGAAATCTACTGTAATAGCAGCATTTTTAACTGCTGCACAAGCAGCACAAATCAAATGCATGGACAGCATTCAGAAGGCCCAAACAGCATAAATATCAGTGAGGACTGTGAAATGTATACAATTGCATTAAAATTCAACTGGTCTTCCAGATTCTATTATTAACATTATAAAACAAAAATAAGTCTATGTGATCCAAAACGTTTAGCTAAATGTTACATGGAAAAAACTAAAACTGCAATGAACATTTTAAGATATTATATGGACTGTTTTTCTAAAAGAGATATTTGTCAGGATAACTCATTTATTACTTGTAAATAATGAAGTTTAGGAAATTTACTTAGGAATTGTTATGGTAGAAAAAATGATAGATAACTATATGTTAACTAAATTTTACTGATTTGTTTTATACATTATTATCTACGTTTCAATCTATAAACTAAGTACTATGTATTGATCTGTGCTTTCTTATATGCAGTTTTCTATAAAAGTAGGGTTTTTTTTCATTTTTTAATTATGTTTCATACGATTTTGGACGAATTTCAATGTATTTTCAGAATATAATATAATTTGTAGTTTGGTGCACAGGTAAGTAAGTATATTAGAAATATGTTGTATGAAGTAAATTCAAATATATTGAGTTGAGATAACTATACAGGTTAAAGCATAAGTATTAAATTTTTCTTAAATTTTGTACAAAATTTCCAATTTTTTAAAGCATATTTTAAAGTTATTTTAAAGAAACAAAAATACATCGTTTTGCTAAACTTTCTGCTTACAAAATAATTTTTCTTTTAACGTGCATCTTGTGGATTTTACTACGAGTCATACACACTTATAAAATTAATATGTTTTTTTAAATATAGAGAAATACACAATCCACTAACTCAGGATTCATACATTGTTCAAGGGAGATACGGAAAACACAGTCAAATGTTTAATATGCTGTTTCTTTAATTTTTAAAAATTTTAAAACTTATCACATCCGTTTAGAAAGGAACACTTATATGTCTATGTAATATTAAAAAATCATATAAAAAACATATTTTATCTAAAATTATATCTTATCCGTCTTTCGAATACACTAATTAAAAATAATATCAAGTTAAATCTAATTTTGAAGAAAAGACCCAACACATTCACAAAAATAAAAACTGAAAAAATCTGCAAAATGTGCTTCCGCTACATGTGCTTTAATAATTATATTTAATTTGTAGATTGTGTTATAAACTACAATTAAAAAATCCGTTAAAATAGTTGACACAATAAATTAATAAAGAAAAATGAAGACTGAATTAATCACATTTGATTAACAAGATCAGAATTAAATTTTAAATTCAAGTCAAGATCATCTACAATTTATAAGTTGTCGTAGCTTAAATAACGAAAATTTTACTATCCAATTAAACAGCATCTTAATGACACAAATGTACATTAAATAAATATTACACATAAATATTATTTTTATAATTATAAATTAGTAGTTTAAAGAACATTTTTTTGGTATGATATTTGAGAAAAAACATAAAAATAATTTATTATGAAAAAGATTTTTAGAATCATAACTTTATACTTTCTGTATCTTTGTAAATTAATTTTTTAAAGTTTTACCACCCCGAAATCAACGGTAAAATAGTTTTACTTAAAATAAAAATATTTTTTAAATAATATTACTCCTTACCATTCTTTCACGCATATTGCTTCCCTTTTATATTTGTTTTTTTTATTCCGTTTATATTGTATATGTTGATAATTTTACAATAAATTGAGAATATATAATTTTTTTTTCGTAATTGTGTTTTATTTACACTAGAAATATATATATATATATATATATATATACACACATATATATATATATATATATATATATATATATATATATATATATATATATATATATATATATATATATAATATATATATATATATATATACATATATACATACATATATATATATATATATATATATTGAAAAATAAAAGTTAATCATATATAGCATTTAACTTTTAAAAATACCTAGGAAAACGGTTACAAATAATACATTTAAATAATTCACCAATGATAAATTCCTTGGTATAAAAGTCTAAGTAATAAAGTATTGATTTTTGTGATGAAGGCAAAACCTGTCTTCACTAATTCTTTTTCATCTACAGATAATGTTGCCGAATATAGTTGTATATATATAACCGTAGATAGTTGAAAGGTCAATCCCGATTTCATACTAGTGTTCAATGCTGCATGTGTAGAATTTAAATCCTTAGAAAAGATGAATTCCTAAGGTAAACTGTGCATAAAGAATGCCGAAAATACCAGTACAGTTTACTGATAATACTGGTAGACGCTTCAGGTGTTATAGAACCAATGGTGTGGAATGATTAATCGTTTGTATTCACTTAGTTAAGAAATTTTAAGTTAAGGATTATTTTGTATCGTAATGAAACAAGTTGGCATCCTTCAAAAACATGATTTTGGCGTAGTAAAAGCATTGTTATATGCATCTATAATCTGTGTAGTTTCTTGTACCACAGATGCACTGCTGGCTACGAAAATTACATTAAAAGGTTGTATTTTGCAAGTATTATTAAATGTGTAATTTGTTTGACTTTCAAATAAAGAATTACAGTTATAAGATTTGGTTTCCAACAGAAAGTCTCAAATTGTAAAAATATTCTGATTAAGGTCCAAGTAATATTTATACATATTTATATCTTTTTCCTTTGTCGAATTATTTAATTTTCATATTTGTACTAAGTTTGGAATTTTAGAATATGTTATTCTCCTAAAGTACTGGCCAAATTAATTAAAAATAACCTTCAATTTCCTAAAAATAATACTCTGATGAATTATGAATTAAAATTTCATTTAAGATTTACTACAAAATACGTAATTCCTGTTTATCTTTATATAACGTTATATTGATTAGTTTGTGATAACCGAAATACACTCATGTCCATAAATTAAGGATAATGAAGTTCAGGCAATGAAAGAGACAAAAGCAAAACAAATTTGACTTATTTGTAAAGTCTATTTATTAAACAAAAAGTAAAGAGCAAAAAAGATGCTATATGTTTGATATAATTAATATAAATTGCGATTTTTACTCCCTGGGGCAAATTTCAAAAAAGAACCTAGTTACAGAAAAAAGTATAACATGGTTAGTGTGATAGTTAATACGGAATATGTTTCCCGTTACAACGCCTACGCATGCTGAGTATCAGATTATCAATCTGATCTTGGGGAAAATTACACCACTCATCAAGCAATGCCCTACGAAGTTCCGATAGACAGTTGGGAGGGGGTTGACTGGCTGCAATTCGTCGGCCAAGCATGTCCCACACATGCTCTATTGGATTGAAGTCCGGTGAGTATGCTGGCTATTCCATACGGGTGATATCCTAAGATTGAAGGCATTCGTCTACAATGTTTGCACGGAGAGGTCGGGCGTTGTCATCCATATACAGAAATTCAGGACCCATGGCGCCCCGAAACAAACGTACATGTTGTTCCAGAATGACATCCCGGTAGATGTGGCCTGTCATCGTTACACTCTGAATCGTTAAACTCTCGTCATTGTGACGTACTATCCGCGCCATCTGGTGGTTTCCTGCAATTTGCATATTCTTCTTCAAGATGTGTGTGGTAATTCTACAGGTGAAATTTTTATTTTAGAGCTCAATTTCTGTGTGATTCTGAATTATCCTTAATTTATGGACATGAGTGTATATAAACTATCATTCATAATAAAAGAAAGATTGTTACGAAAATATGTTTTTTGGGGACAAATACATGTAGATTTAGAATAGAAAAATTTAAATACGCTTACACATATTTTAAATTGGATTAACACATTGTATGCGGGACACATACTAGTACGTTTTCTGGCGATTGATACTTGAGAGCAGGTCAGGTACTAGTACGGGTTAGTGTAAAAACATTGCTTGTTTGTGGGTACAAAAATAACGATATATACAGGAAAACGAAGCGGAATGTTTTTGTCTACAACATAGATCCTGGAAAAAATTAAAGAAATTAAAACTAGTTTTTACATCATTTGATACGGAAACACAGAACGTAAAAGTTGATTAAAAAAATCTATTTAGATTTATAATTAATCTTTTATTTATCCTTGCGAAAATGATATTATATTTATGTATATTTATATATTATGCATACATTTGTATTTATTTATATATATATATATATATATATATATATATATATATATATATGTTTATTTGTATATTTATATATATATATATATATATATATATATATATATATGTTTATTTGTATATTTATAAATTTGTTTATATATTTCAATATAAAATACGAAAGGTTGGTTAAAAATTAAATAATTTTCGATCTATTGAGATTTAATTGTATAAATAAATTTACGCGCACCGTTATTGGTAAAATTCCGCTGTACAATACTGGTACAATACCGTACAATGTACCCTTACATAATGTGTTAAAAATGCAATAATGTTAGACTAATTTTGAAAAAAGTTTAAATAAAAATGTTTGCATTTAAAAAATATACTTTTGTATGAAATATATGTAGTTATAAGCTTCATAAAATAAACCTTACATTTTAGCATACAAAAAAATACACGTAAATCAAATATACAATGACTATATGTCATTTAATACAATACTATTGAAAAAAATAAATTAAAAAAAATTTTTAACATGTAATTTGCATTGCAAAGTTACATATCTATAAATTATTTTAAAGTTAATAAGACAAATTAAAGCTAATGAAATGATGATAGGAATCCCATAAAAGTCTCTGTGTTCTCCTCATATGGCACACATACAAATTTGCACATGTTAGTTTTTTTTCATAGTATTAAGTTAATATATCTAATTAAAATAATTATACAACTCAGTGAACAGGAAAAAAAAGATATATTGGAAAAAAGACAGAATGAGAGAAAAAAGTATGTTTTATCGACTCATTTAATTAAGTAATTATGATGTAATTATCAATTCCTGTTAAAAATGCCGCCTAATTATTTCGAAAAAGAGAGAAAAAA
>CM063509.1:115224461-115236961 GCA_032207245.1 Pardosa pseudoannulata
TATTTAAAAACTATAATTAAAAAACAAATATCATTATACTATGTTTATTAAGTTAAATATCAAAATATTGTAATCGCATGGTTTTAAAATATAATTTTCCTCATGTTTGTCAAAAATATATATATATATATATATATATATATATATCAAATGATTCTATTCTGCCTATTTTTATGAATAATATAATTTGTATATTTAAAAAAATATAATTGAAAACAACAAATATCATTATACTATGTTTATTAATTAAGTAAAATATCAAGATACTGAAATCGAATGGTTTTAAAATATAAATTTCCTCATGTTTATCAAAAAACATAAATATCAAATTATTCTATTCTGCCTTTTTGAAAATAGTATTAATTTGTATATTTAAAAACTATAATTAAAAAACAAATATCATTAAAAATGTTCTTAAAATATTCTTCAATAATACTGTGAGTTCATGTCTTCTGTTAGCAGAACATCTGATTTATAGCGTATGAAATATATGATGTTATGATTATGTTAAGATTTGTTTAGATCGAAAAGTACTTTATTTCCTTAATCTGAATCTTTAGGTCTCCATGAAGAAAATCGAACTTTAAAATAATTACTCACACTGTTAATGTAAATCGCATCATAGAAAATTACACTTAAAAATTCGAAATATTAATCACACAATTCATATTTTATAAGCGAGCAATAATAAGAAATTATTTAAGTCTTACCCATTTCTTCTTCTCACCCTCTTTGTGAATTCTGGTCGTTTTTTCTACTTTTTTGGAATAATTAGGTGTAATTTTCAGCAGAAATAGCTAATTACTTCATAATTACTTAATTAAATAATTTAATCGGCCGATAAAACATGTTCTCACACCTTTTTTTTATTTCTTTCACGGAGAAATTTTTTCAACGAATGTCTTTGCACTCAATTGTATGAAGATTTTAATTAGTAATGTAAACTTGATAATAAGAAAAAGTAATTTCACTTGCTAAGTTCCGTGACAGTGGTTGTGAGCTTTATGGCTTTTCTCATTCTGTTATCAGTATTTAATTATTTTTAAATTGTTGTAATGAATTGGAAAACAATGTGTAGCGCTTTGCATAGGTGAAGCATAAACTTAATTCTTAATTTCCTGTTGATGATAGAGACTATGATTTGTAAATAATATAGTTAATGATTATTTATTTAAAACTTTTGAAATATACCTTTAAAATGCCTTGTATTTAATTAATAAATAAAAATGAACATATTTAAGTATTTAAATAATGTATTATACTTATGTTTTATGTCTCTGAGTGCCTGCATCCCTATATAAGCACATTAGGAAAATTACTTTTAGTACCAATAAAAATATATATAATCAATTAATCACAGTAAAAATTTGATATAAACTTTCTTCAAAAATATTTCCATCCAGTAAAATTTACTAAATAAGGCCTGATGCATCTTTCGAGAATACCACTTTAAAAAGAAAAGATTATTCATTAACATAAAAAAATATTATTTTGGGTTGTTATGCCTTTTAAAATTAAATTTTAAGTATGTATATATATATATATATATATATATATATATATATATATATATATATATATAGAGAGAAGAGAGAGAGAGAGAGAGAGAGAGAGAGAGAGAGATAGATAGATATGTGTGTGTGTGTGTGCGAAATATTTAAGAACTTGCTAAATAATTAAATATTTCACTCGTATAAGATAATATATGGACAGATAAAAAATAAGACAGATAAAAAATATTTTAGAAAAACAGATAATTATTAAAAATACGACAGTGTAAATTCAATGAAATATTAAACTTTCTACATGAAATACTAAAATGCATTTAGTACAACAATTAATTTTGTAATCAAAAAGACTTAATTATTCAATGCTTATTCATTGATAAATATTTCTATAATATTTAAATTAAATAAATATACTGCACTATATTATGTTTACTGTAATATTTTTCGCCTATGGTATCTGTTTAAGATAACAGTTTATCAAAATTTGTCGGGTTAAAATTTTAATCAATATTTCACACCTAACATTTTTAATGGGTATGGTTATATAAAATATTTAATATTTTCTGAATTAGAGTGAAACAACCAAGATAAACACATTGATATATTATATACATTTAAATATTCGTTTCATAATTCTATAAAAAATTCGATATAATTCTCATTTAATAAAATAGTATAAAAACTGCTGAGAATTGTTTTTATTTATATTTTTAGAAAAAAAGTGATGAGTTTTAAATTGATTTTATATTTAGTAAAAACAATATTTATAATGAAATATATTTAAATATTTAAGTTCTTTTTCTAATTTTTAGTTTTAAAAACCTCTTAAATAATATAATCTTACAGGAAATTGAGTATATATATATATATATATATATAATATATATATATATATTATATATATATATAGATATATATATATATTTATTATATTTTATATACTTATCAATATACATATACATATTATTTATATAGAATATATATATATATATAATATATATATATATATAGATATATAATTTTATATTATATATATATATAATATATATATATATATATATATATATATATATATATTTATATACATATATTTACATATACATTTACATATATATATTTATACATATATATATATAATATACATATAGTATATATATAACATATATATTTTATATATATATATATATATATATATATATTATATATATATATATATATATATATATAATATATATATATATATATATTATATAATATATATACAGAGAGAGAGAGAGAGAGAGAGAGAGAGAGAGAGAGAGAGAGAGAGAACAGAGACACTATATGACCGCTAAATAATAAGGAATGATATAGAAAATATTTCACTGAAGTGGATTATATACAAGGATTGGAACTTTAATAGTGGCAACACTGCTGTATAAACGCTACGCAACAAAACCAAAGAATATCGATTATACCATACGTGAGCTACATACCTACCTTACCTCTCATCAAAAAATTATCCTTCCAACTCCATGCGCATGCGCAGTGAAGGGAAGAAGATCCTTGTATTAACTTGCTCTCTAAAGTGTTTTCAGGATGTTTTCAAAACAAGAACAACGAAAATGAATAAACATTCAATGTTCCAGAGGTCGTACAATAAGACAGTGTCCTCTAGGACTTTACCATCCACCATACTTTCTAGGCCTAAAGTCATTGATTTTGCTTTAATTCCTAAGATGAAGGAACCACTTCCTGTCATTCTCTTCAAAACTGTTCCAGAGATTCTTACTCCAATAGACTGGTCCATTCGAACTATCAACACAACAGGCGCTTTTACAGGTGTTCTGAGACTTCCACATCGTTTGAAACGGGTTATACAAAATGTGTGCTACTATAATGAAGGACTATAAAACATATAAATCACTTTTGTATTCCATGTAAATAAATAGTTTCCACTATTAAAAATCTAACCCTCGTAAAACAGTTTTAAAGATGAATCTTCCCGATCGTTTTAACTAACGATTACTTTATAGTTCCCTTACAATTTTATATGATTTTATAACTGACATTTTTACTGAAAATGAAGATCCAAAATTGTAAGTTTACCATCCATTTTTCTTTTAATTTAAAATAATTGTTTACGTTTTTCAAGCGCTATACAAGCATTTTCGAATGCCCCAATACCTTAAGAACTATAATAAAATGAGCCATAGTTTTCGAACAAATATCTCAAAACGATTTGCCAAATCAAGTTTTGTTCATATTATATGTAAATCATCCGATCTGAAATGATGTCATTGCTATTCAAATGTAGATGCCCTTCTGTTTTGAAAATATAACTCAGCTTAATAATGTTAATGAAATGCGATAAATTCATTCTATCTCTTTTAGAATGCATAAGACGAATACTTTTTGTGTGGAATAATGAGGTGTCATCTTTAATGCAAGTTACTCATTATCCTATAATTATCTCATTAAATCAGCTCATCGAGAGAAAATTTTTTTTTATGCTTTTGAATGACTTACACCGTTCACTACTAAGCATTCATTGTTGTGACATATTATAATTTTAATTAATTGTACAAATTGATTTGTAATAAACAGTTTGTAAAAACTATTACTACAGTTTTCTGTTCAGTGCTTATTTTTAAACCGATCAGGTTATATATGAAATGTTTACTTAAGTGAAGGTTTGTATTAATGTATCCACCCCTTTAAATATATCGGTGTCAAAGTAGACAGTTTTTCTACGTTTTAATTGAATTCTATATTAGTAGCAAACAAGAAATTCTGCACAGTTCAACCCGAGTAAAATATCTTTATTTACTACACTTATCTGTGCTATATTAGTTCATTGAAGAAATTATTTGGTAATTGTATTTAAGACCATTTGTATCACTTAAACATATTGAGCCAAAATATATAACTTGAGAAATAAAAACACACACGGGATAAAATAAGAGAAATTTCATATTTCCTTAATTATTTTCAGAACTACTGTATAGATTTAATGAAATTACTCACATTGATGGAATATAGAATAACTAACCATTCTGCAGTTATAAGACACACACGTGGTTCCATATAACACTAGTTGTGATTTGAAGATATCAAATAGTTGTTTCAGAATAGAACAAAAAAAAATCGATTAATAGTGGTTATTCTCCACACTTATAAATATACAAGCCTCGTAGCGCGATTCCATGCTTGAAATAATGCAGTTTATGAATAATTTTGGCAATTGGTCCCACTAATTCAGCAACGTTTCAATGGTTGTATCTTTTAGGTGATTGCAAGTTTCAATTGCTCTTCTCAGAGCGATTCTGGCGTTCTCTACAAGGTTCAGGTAAAGAGATCTTCTTCGCCAAGCTATTCTGCGAATATGTATGACTTCTAGAAATGCGTCGACCTGAAAAAATCAATGCGTCTCCAATTTATTGTCCATTAAAATGAACAGAAAGCCAATTTCACCACTGAAAAGACAAATGCCTCCACTACTTTATCCTCACAGAGGTAAAAGTTCTTCTTTCATAGACATGGATGTATGAAGGGGCATTCAATATGGTTAACTGCCCAAACTATTAAACCTCCTGTGTCACAGTTGTCGATTGAGTGAACATTGGAGGGTAGGTAGCTGGGTCACTTCCTATGAAAGCATGGCGGGAATTGGTGGTTAGTCCAACTCGGTACTCTCAGTGAAGAGAACAGTCACCGATTGATCCGTATTCCAATCTTTATGTTTTCTGCACTATGCTAAATAGAATCTTTTGTTCATAGAAATGATTGGGAAGCAAAGAGGAAAAAATATTGGAAGCGACCCCCTGTCATAACGTTTTCTGTGAACAGCCACCCTTGTAACTGAAGTAACTGTGGCCATATACAAATTAAGAGACAGTTCATAAGCTGTAAAACCACCCTTACACCTTCCTATAAATTTGACAAATGACGATTTTCTCTGGACGTCGTAATTCTTGGATGACCTTTGCCAGTCCTCTTCTCTCGATGGATATGATGTACTGGAATTATTTTCAGAAGTTGCACACTACGCGGGCATTAACCGAATTCTTTACAAATTTGGACTTCTCCCTGGCCTTCTTCTAACCACTCCTTAATTCGTCATTTCATTACATGATCTAAACGTTAGTGTGTACTCGTTTTTTAGTGTTAGAATTTGCGTTTAACAGATTACTGTAAAAAATCCCCTCCTCCCCAAGAAATTCAATGAGCTCGGCGAGAGAACAAAATGCATATTATTTCACATGTGTTTATACAAAATGTTCCTCTACTGGCTTCGCCCACACGCAAATGTACACTTGCGTATTCGATTTACAAGATTTGCATACTTGTCTCAAAGCGATGATTTTACATTTCAGTCAATTGTTGTCACAAAATTGTACAAAATATCCAATTTATCTTAATTTTATATATGAATGTATAATACTAATAGATATAACGAATAGCGTACCTTTGCAACAATGAAGAATACAAAATATACTATGTATGTTCTTGAAAAATTAAGTAATCTGCATATGACAAGATCGAAATATCGTAACATAAGAAAATCCGTTTAATCAAATTTCCAAATAAGTAAATTTACGAATAATATAGGATGGTGAATATTTAAAAATTTATTTCCGCTCTAGGTATTTCACAAATAAATCAATTTTGAATCTATAATACACATTCATTACTGGCAGTTATCTTTATTATCCTAATATACCTATCTAATTAGTAATCATTCTACATTCTATGTAAAATATATTAAATTATAAAACGTTCTTTCTGCTGTCTGCAAACATAATAAATTACCTTTTAGATTTCAATTAGGTGGATCTTATATGCATGCCGCAATTTGTGATCCAAATACAATTAGAGAATATAAATCAACTTCATAAAAGAGTCCCAATGTTCTGAAGATATAAAGTATAATGGTCGTCTCTTGGAGATAAAAAATGGAAAGTTTTATATACAACTCTCACCGTTAATTAAAAGTCTTGAAAGTTAACTAAGGGCGTAAAACTTTTTCTATCGGAATTCAATATCAACCTTGAGGGATCAGTAAAAAAAGAAACTTAAGTTACCCAACGTCTTTCAAAAAGAAACTAATGGAACTAATATATTCAGCCAATTTCAAGCTAAAAAATCCCTTTAGATCAAATTAATTATTTATTATGAGCAGGTTTTTTTTATTTTCAATTTAAACTTTTATTAATTCACTTATATTTCTTATTTACCTTATTTAATACTATTTGGTCCCGATCTTAACAGAATATAAAACTCACAAGTAGGTATTGTTTAAATATTTTTTTACCACTCTCCAAATTTATATTGTATCTCTATTAACTAAGTTTATTATAACAGATGTTTTATTATAAAAAAAATATTGTTCCAGTGTTCTCATATAGTAACGGAAAATTTTCATTCTTATATTTACTCTTTGTTAACAACTCTGTAAAAAAAACAACCTTGAAATACAATTGTTTTCATTTTTAATTGTATTGAGGTGATTTAGAACTATGTAGAAATCTTTTAATTAAATTGTAATAAAATCTTGTATTTGTAATAAAAGTTTTGGATTTAAATCTAACCATATAATATCTTGATAGATCTCAATACCTAGATGATCTCATTATAAAAAGTATGTGGATTTATCAGGGTGATGTGTGTCACATTGGATTGCCAAACAATATTACACGAGTGTCTCCTATTCTGGAAATAAAGTGGAATGGCCTTTTCTATATATTTATGGCACTCTAGAGGGACCCTACAGACCCTTTACTTTTGTGGTTCAATGCTGTATAGGATTTTGAGGTTTGAATTTTCCATAATGTTTGAGGCTTAAAGATGAAAGTGTGCCAAATTGAGTATTCAATAGATGATCAACGAATCAAAAATATCAAGATGTTTAAATTGACCACATGAAAAAGGAAGAAGGAGCAATAAATCAAAATAAAATATTAGGAGTCTAGAAAGTCCTCGTGGTTTTGCCAGCAGTTGTATCAATAGTGTCATAAGTAATGGCAGTCGGTGGCAACAGCAGGTGCAGTAGTGGTCAATATCTGGCAGAGTCTAAACGAATGAAAAGGTTTGCCTAGGATGAGAGTTCCAGATCAGAGGTGTGATTAAAAGGGATTATTTCAAAAGATACACCGTGCCGATTCACTAATAGCCCCATGTCTTTACTTTACTAACTCCAACTTTAATTTATACAATAGGTACGAACAATCTTATACATAAATATTGTGTACTTCAGATCATAAAGAATATTGATTTTTAGTTTATAAAAATTTTAAATAAGGGAATTGATCATTGTAACAATAAGTTACATGCTGCTAAGCTTTTTTGCCTCTTAACGTGAGTCACCGTGAAAGATATACCAGTACAGGACCGGTTTGAACGAGAAAGAAACTTTGGATTTCTTTCAACCAGTAGAATGGTCCGTTTGTTTGGGGGATTCTGACCCCCCGCCGTTGTGGAGTGGACCCCGGTTTTTTCTCCAATAGGCAGTCTGATTTTTTTTATCGGACAAAGTTGTTACCAGAGGAGACAAGAGGGGAACGCTGCTGGCATCGGCGGCTGGAGGGATATACAATTTTTGCAGCGACACCTGAAAGAGGAAAATCATCACCATATTATTTTTTAGAGTCGCAGTCTACTCAAGAGCACACTTCGATATCTACAAATGATAAGTTGATTCCAGTTGTATTCCTTGGGCATTTATTTAATTGTATAAAATCATTTAATCAATATATAATTGTCCATGTGTTTGTTAATGAGTTTTAATTGCTTCTTTCTCAAACACAATATCAACGTAACATTATTTTTAGAATCAGTCTCCAAACCGAAAAAATTAGGAAGTTGTTTGTTTTTGAATGTAGAATGATTACTAACAATTTTTAAATATCAATTGAAGTATATTTATCTACAATATTGTGTAAATACTAAGTGTATATTAATATTCGTGTATATATATTTATATATACTTTTAAATTTAATATTGTGTCGCTCTTTAATGTATGAAGATACTTTATGAATAACATTTAAAAGTTTACTTGAACATGCCTAAAATTGTCTATAGGCTCACAGAACCTTAGAGATACATAATTATTACGAATTCTAAATAATTTACACAACGGATTAAATAATTAAATCTACTTAAATAAATATTTCATCACTAACGATCTATGTACTCTAATATAACAATGAAAGGGCTCTGGAGTACTACGCAATACTAACTATTCTTCACATTTGTGTTTATGTAACCTATTGTGCTGCGGAGACAATGATCAGCGTATATACTAATGATGAAACTAATTTTTTTAATTTTAAATTATTCAACACCATGATCACGTTTATGAGACCGAGTTCACTGCACAACCTGTGGTATCGTATCTATGATAAATCATTTTAAGAAGTAAAGCATGTCATGACAATGGTATGACTTCAAATTTTAACCCATTGCCTGTAAAATATATTTGAAAAAAGTGTCAAAAACGAAATTTTTTTACTTTAATTTTGTTGTTTATTTTCATCAAAATGTTAAAATTAGATTATATTATTTTAAAAATGGAAATTTTAAACGAAATAACTACTACTTTCAATATTTTCACATCTATGAGAAATATCAATGAATTACAGTAATTGTTGCTGAAATTATAGCAAAATAAATCAAATGACATACTTTTATGAATAAATACAATACACTAATACAACAGTATTATTATCCAAATCAGCAGTCATGTATTCCATCTCCCTCAGATTCCTTTGAATGTCACAAATCCTTTACAATATCTGAGAATCAGTGACAAATGGCAAGAAACCGCCAAAACTTTAAAGGGAAAGTATCTCTATCGATTGGGAAAATGGCAAATTATATATTAGCGTTTACTTATTGAAATAACTTTATTTCTTTTGCCCCAAATCAGGTCGGCCTTCCAAAGTTGGCAAATTTCCGTTGCCCGAACTAAATTCGGCCGTCACAGGAAAGGGGTTAAAAAACACTAGATGGAGGTTGTGACCCATTATATTTCGAATTGTGACTCAAAGAGCTGTGGCTATCATGTCCTTCCGATCTCGAGGATTTTCGTAGGATCAATAGTATTGAAACACGTACATAATGAGATATGTTCGATATGAAAACACAAATGATTTTATCAGCAAAGCTTCCTTTATATATATATATATATATATATATATATATATATATATCACTCACATATGTTATAACTATTTTATTAAATTTAAGTCATTTTATTTAAAAAAAAACATTGATTTGTTTTCAAAAACGTCGAAATATTTTTATAAAATATTAAGATTCTATAAATGGTAATAAACTTCAAGTTTATGAGTATTGTATTATAGTAACAATTTTATATATGTTTTTAAATAAAATAAGACTTAAAAGGTGTTTATCTCATGTCTTCAAATTTCGAAGCACTTGAAACTCCGTATAGAACCTCCATTAAAACCTCCGTATTTCTCCTTCGGGTGGACTGAAATGCACTAAATTTAATTTGATTTAAAGCTATTTAGATTTAATTCCCAATTAGATATTAGTACTGTGTTGCTTATAACTGTGTTGCTGTTGTGTCTGATGTCACTTTGTCAAACCAAGCACTATTGAACCATACGCTAATCTTTGTTGTTATTATTGACTTGTGTCACTTTGTCAAACCAAGCACTACTGAGCCGGAGGCTACACGTTATTGTGGCAAAGGGGTGCTCCTTTCGTTTTCACGAGTACCTCAAGATTGAAAAGTGAGATGTATGCTCAAGCTGGTCCTCGTTATTGTGAAGCAGGGACCAAGAAAAATACCCACAGGCTTTGCTTGCCACCCCCAGAGGTATTGATAGTGATCTATGGAGGACATTGTGACCACTGACATATTTTAAGTGACCCAGTCATCTTTAACGAACACGGCGGATCTGAGGACGGCTCGGGATCCTAACTCCAGTTACGAAACAGTTACCTTTGTCGACTGAGCTACCACAGGCTCAAGGTATTCGTATTAAGGGAAAAGAGTGTGTCTTTCTTTTCAAAGAGCCACTTTGTGCCACTTTGGGTGAAAGTACCACTTTTTGCTGAAGTGGGTCCTCGTAATTTAGAAGCAGTGTCCAGGCAGAAGGACCCATCGGCTTGGCGTGCTACCCTTACAGGTACGAATCGAGAACTTGTAGTACATTGTAACCATGAACATATTTTCCGTGCCCCAGTGACCTTTAAAGAAGAACATGACGCATCTTAGGCCGGTTCGGGCTCCGAATCCCGGAATTCCCTCCATTTAAAACAACGCTGTCTTTGCTGACTGAGCTACCACTGCTCACAACCCGATGACTACAGTAAAATATGATAATGGATATGAAAATACAAAAATAAAGCTTAATGACATATGTGTATGATAAAGTATTGATATAAATATATATTATCTGTCTTTATCAAACTTAAACTACCATTTCTAAAAGAAACCCTCTGTAATATGTATATTTTATATTTTATTAACTTACATATCATTTTTACACTTAAGGAACGCAGCTTTAAACTAATTTTGTTTTAGATCATAAGGCATCTAAAATGTTTTTTTCGTGCGAAATTACCGGTTTCTTCTTTCTGTCTGAAGATTTGTATTTAAAAGCTAAACCTAATATTTAGGCATTTTAACATAATTACAAATAATATTATACAAATTTCAGCATCCAGTAATGTTGTTATGAGAATGCTAATTCATAGAATATAATTAGGACAGTTAATAAATACTTCAATTTATTTTTAAATGAATTAGGCAAAATTGGCTTACTATTAAATAAAAAATTCTATTAAATTATTTTAAGTAAGTAAATTTTAACCCTTTATATCCTGAATTTAATTTACCATCCACATTCTTACTGCATTTTTGCATTATTAGATAAGGTTTAATGGAGATATCATAGTAAAAAAAGAAAATTATTAGTTGCTGTATTTTAGTAGTAGGTTATTTTGCAGTTTTTACTTTCTACTACCAACATATATTTTTAATTTTATGATAGAAAATAAAACATTAAATTATGAATAAAGCAAATGAAATGCTTACCTGCAAAGTATAGAAGTCTTTAAAGAATAATAGTACAAAATAACTGGTAAGAAACCACTAAATTTACTCAATTGAACAACACGTGTATCAACTCTGCACAAAATAACCTTCGAATGCAGCACGCCAATTATATAATCCCTACTACTCGAACAAAAAGGATTCCTGATTGGTGCTGTCGTATTTCTTTTCTGCTGTAGGAACTGCATCGTTCATGTCCTTGTGAGTACCGTCAGGAAAAAACGGCTTTAATATTAGGAATATATAGGTGTTTAATATTAATATATAAGTACCTATATTAATATATAGGTATCTTAAAAAATATTTTTTAAGAATAAATATAGAAACAATCTGAGGAGTTAATAACTCAAAAATGTACTAGAACATAAAAAATAAATAAGAACTTTACATGAGAAACGTATTTATGACAATAAAAGAAACACAATTGAGAGTTCATGAAAAATCTCTGACGTTAATGAAAATAAAGATTTGGGAAACTTTAGCTATAAGTAGAAAGCTATGTATACGTCAGTTTTTTAGTTCTTCTTAACCAACTATATACTTTTAAGTAACGCATTTAAGATTTTTTTACAGTTTTCAATTTTAGAAAAAAGGCATAAAAGTAAATTGGTGTAAGAAAATAATTTTATTTATTACTAGTTTTTCTGGCATAATAACCTCCTAGTAGAATGAATTAGAGCGCTATGTAAAATTAAAATCTGTGAAGTACACAATCTTTGGAACTTCTTTTTTGAAATCTTTTTATTCAAAACAAAACTTAATCCTGGATAATGTTCGAAGCAAGGGGAAAAAAGCTTCTTATCCACATTTCTTTGTTTTTATAATGCTTTTAACCCAGTTACGGAGGAAATAAATTTCTTTTAAATTCTTAATGCGTTAAAAAATGTAAAAATTTGAAAATCTTGTGTATTTTTCCTTCTTTTTT
>CM063509.1:115241961-115249461 GCA_032207245.1 Pardosa pseudoannulata
GTAATTATGCATTTTAATATATGATTTATATTCTACCATATTTTGTAAAACGTTTTCTACATCATTTATGTTTCTAAAAAAATTTTTAAAACACGTAAAAAATTCTAATTTGTTTTTTAATTTTATAAATTTTTTTTTAAAAAATTATATAGTATAATGCGATAAAAATTATATTTCGATTACCTAAAAATATTTTTTTAATTCATTTATCTATGATAAAATTTGTTTTTTTTAAGAAATATTCCATTCAAAATGATAATAAATACTAAAGACTTAAATAAAAATTTTTCATTATAAAATTTAAAAACATCTGTGTGAAATATTTGGGATGAATTCTAAAATAGATTGAATAGAAATTTTCTTCATATTAAAAATATAAAGGCATACATGATTTTCAGTTAATATTACTTACAAATTTCCGTTTATTTTTCTCAAGAATCAATAATTTAATTGAAGATTCAAACTGTGAAGTTATAAATTTTCATTTTGTAAATATAACCAAAATATGGTTTTATAATATTAAAGTTTGATTGGCAAGAAAAGTTTTTAAAAGTCAAATATTTGAAATTGTTTTTTTAAAATGCTAACAAAAAATATTTTAGTTTGTCAAACACAATTATGTAATAATGCTTTAGGATATGTAAATTATTTCATTAAATAAAAGTAAATAAATTTTTGTAGTTTACCAAATCTTTTAAATAAAGATTTCTATCTAATAACTTTATTACGTTCATATATTTCATGAGTTAGGAAAATGTATATTTTAAGAAGCATAGAAAAAGTTTTTTTTAGTTTTCATTTTAAAACTCTAGAAAATTAATAAATCAACATACTGTTGTATGATTTTTATCTTTTTTAAAATTCTCTTAAATGTTTGAACTACTCTCGTAAAATTTCAGAAGCCTATTTAACAACTAATCTACTACAGAAAATGGATTTTAAATCAAGAAGAATAATACGATAAAATGTTGTTTGAGTTGTACCATACGCCACAGACATTAAACAGTGCAAATTATAGTTGTACTTCCTTATTTTTCGAAGAAGTTAAATAGAGTATTTTTCTGAAAGATTGGCCGTGTGTCTACATTATCCCTCATTAAGTACAGCATTTGCAATACATGTTACTTTTACAGCAAATACCTTGGGTGGTTTCCGATTTTTAAACTTGGTTTGTTTTACTTATCCTCGAAGTCTTTGTGTCGTGTTCAATTTAACTTCAGTTCAATGTGCAGTAATAAAAGTGGGTTAAATGGACAATTTAATTCTGTTGATATAAGTAGCTGTGTAAACTCTCTCTCATTTTCAATAAACCCAGATTATTACTTACAAGGAGAATTTCAAATTATCTTCATATCCTATTGATTGTACGTTAATGGTATATATAATATTGACATTTTCAGTTGATGTTATCCATAAAGAAATTATAATATTTATATTGAATTTGGTAATTACTAAAGACATATTAAAGTTTCAGGGAGTTTTATTAACAAAAAAATGATTTAAATGTCTAATGTATATTTCAGTATATTTTATATCTGTTTGGTTTTAAATTCAAAATACATTTATATATACCCATTTCATGTTAAAAAATTACATGCAAACATTGTTTTAATATATATGAACGTATTCACTTTATTTACTTAAAATACATAAAAATTAATTGGAAAATTTCTTTTACAATCTGATATGTAAATTATCATAATCAAAATAATTTAATAATACTAATTTATTGTAAGATTCTATTCAATGAAATTCAAGAATATCATAAAAATAATGAAGGAACTTAAAATGCATTTAAAATTGAAGAAATAAATAAAACTTAGCATTTTGTTAAATTATAAACTCTTGAGTATTAAAAATTGTTTACAGCAGTATTTCAGTATGTTTTATATCTGTTTGGTTTTAAATTCAAAATACATTTAGATATACCTATTTCATGATAAAAAATTTCATAGAAAATTCAAATTTTAATATATATGGACATATTCACTTTATTTACTTAATATATAACAAATAATTGAAAAAAAATCTTCTGCAATTTGATTTGTGTATTATCATAATCAAGATAATATTATAATATTAATTTATTATCCTTAAGATTAAGTGAATTTCCAGAAACATCATGGAAATATGGAAGGAACTTAAAATGTATTTAAAATTGAAGAAATAAAATTATGAATTTTGATAAATTATAAACTCTTGAGTATTAAAAATTGTTTATAGCAGTATTTCAGTATGTTTTATATCTGTTTGGTTTTAAACTCTAAATACATTTAGATATACGCATTTTATGATAAAAAAATTACATACAAGCATCAAGTTTTAAATATATATGAACATATTCACTTTGTTTACATAATATATAACAAATAATTAAAAGATTTCTTTGCAATTTGATTTGTTTATTATTATAATCAAGATAATTTAATAATACTAATTTATTGTCTGTAAGATTGAATTAAATAAAATTAAGATACATCAAAAAATGTAATTAACTTCTACATTTAAAATTGGAGAAAAAATTTAATAAAACTGTGATTTTGTTAAATTATAAATCTGATTTTTAAAAAAATTTACAGCAGTATTTAAATAGTACATTATAAGATGTAAGAATCATATAAATGCTTTATTTCACTATAATTAGCAGTCTTGAAACATTGAATTTTTAAATTTCATAATATGTTTATATGAAAATCACATGTATATTTACGATCTTTTATTTTTCATACTTACATTAAATTCATATCTGGATGCTAACATATTCATGAAAAAATTTTGCTACAAACAACTATTTTAAACTATGTATAAAATACTTATTTATCATATTCATTTAGAACAAAAAATTTGGAATGTAAATTATTCAGAATTTACGAATGTATCTTATTCAATCATTCTTTGGTAACTAGTAAATTTATATTATTAATTTCTTCGTCATAATAATTTAATTTATTTCACGACATTTTCCTTCGTCTGGTGTTCCGTTATACATAAAAATAAATTACGATATACTCATTTATCATGATTTTGTTATAATAATATAAAATTTTAATTACTAAAATTTTTTAACAGTTTACTAATTTTGGTTAAACATACAATAAACTAAATAAATTGTTTAACAACAGTATTTCATATATTCTGTTTGTTTTAAATTCAAAATTGCTGTTTTTATACAGAGAAAATTTACTTTCAAAAGTTATTTATATTGTTATTTTAAATATATATATGCATGATTAAAATTTATTAGTGTTTACATAAATATAAAACATAATTTTAAACATGTGATTTTAAATTAAATTTACATCAATACTAATTACTAAAAATGTACTGTATTTGAGAATAATAAAGAAAATAATTAAAATTCACAAGATTTCAATAAAATATTTGGAATTAACTACATGTATTTAAAATTGGAGAAATAAATAAAACTGTGCATTTTATTAAATTATAAACTCTTGAGTATTAAAAATTGTTTACAGCAGTATTTAAAATAGTACATTAGTGAAGATGTAAGAATCATATAAAATGCTTTATTTCACTGTACTTTACTTCAGCAGTCTTGAAACATTGAATTTTAAACTTTCAACTAATATTCAGATTTATATGAATGGAATCACATGTTATATTTACGATCTTTTCTATTTTTCATACTGCTACATTAAATATGCATGAGGTCTGGATGCTAACACACTTCACTGAAAAAGGTATTTGGCTACAAACAACTATTTTAAACTATGTATAAATACTTGATTTAGGAGCCTCATATATCATTTAGAACAGAGAGCAATTTGGAATGTAAATTATTCAGAAACGTTTACGTAATGTATCTTAACCTTCAAAGTCACTTCTTTGGTAACTAGTAAATTTATACCTTATTAAACTTTCTTCGTCATAATATATTTTAATTTATTTGTCGACGACCATTTTCTTTCGTCTGGTGTTTCCGTTACTACATTTTTCTACTCTAAAATGACCAATTACGAATGCGTATACTCATTTATCATAAATTTGTTATATAATATAAATTTCTTAATGTACTTTACCGGCAATTTTTAACAGTTTACTAACTTTTCGGTTTTAACATACAATAACTAAATAAATTATATTAACAACAGCTAACAATATAGGCATATTTCTTAGGATTTGTTTTGAACAGCAAAATAGCTGTTTTCCCTATACAGAGAAAGCGAAAGTTTACTTTCAAAATTATTTATATTGTTACGTACTTTACAATATATAAATGCATGATTAAAGTATTATTAGTAGAATGTTACTCACAGTGCAAATTATCTTTACATTAAGGCATTTCACCTTTTTTTCCCTCCATATTACATGCATGATTTTAATCCAAAATAAATTGTTACATCAAAGCTTCAGGCTATTACTAAAAATGTACTGAGAATTTGAGCACATGCAACAAAAAGAAAATATTTTGAAAATATCACAAAGAATTTCAATAAAAATATTTGAAACTCTATTACATATGACAATGTTTTTTTCAAATATAAGAAATCTTTGTGCATTTTGTTAAATTATAAACTATTGAGTATTAAAAATTGTTTACACGAGTATTTAAATTAGTACATTAGTAAAGATGTAAGAATCATATAAAATGCTTTATTGCAGTATACTTCACTTCATTCATTTTAAAACAATGAATTTCACCTTATCAACTAGTATTCAGATTTCTATTATTGGAATCATATGTTATATTTATTACCTTTTTTATTTTTTTACTGCTACATTAACTATATGATCTATCTAAGAGTAATGACTACATATATTGCTACAAACAACTATATTTTAAATGTAATATTAAATATTTAGAATATATATATTTATAATATTTTATTTACAAATCTTATTTCAAATTGACTTTTTGTATTTTACTAAATTATTTATAGTAAACATTCTTCGTCATTAAATATATTTTATTATTAATATTATTTTTTCTTTTCGTCTGGTTTTCCGCTAACATTTTCTGCACTAAATATAATTAAAATGCATATATTAATAAAATATTAAAGGAATTTTAATATAAATTTTTAATAAAAATTTTAAATGTTTAACATACAACTAATTTAAATATTAACAACAGTTAACAATATAGGTTCAGTGGTTAGTCTTTGATTTCAGGAGCAAAATAGATGTTTTCCCTTTCAAGAGAAAGAGAAAATTTACATTCAAAAGTTATTTCTATTGTTAGGTACTTTGGAATATATAAATGTATGATTAAAGGTTTTATATGTTGATTATACTATTATACTAAAAGTTTTAAATACAAATTTAAATTATTTTAAAAATATTTTTAAAAAATTGTTTCAAAAGTTTATTTAATAAAATGCATGATTTAAAAACAATTTTTAAAATATACATCTGGTTTGAATAAAATTTTAACTCTACAAAGCACATCTGACTTTTCATTCTTTTTTGAACTTGACAGTTTTTGTAAAATGGAAGTTTTTAATTTTTCTTATTTACTTATTATATATACTTATTTACTTTTACTATGAGAAAATTTATTACGAAAATTTATTTTTTCATGGATATGTTAGATAAAGTAAAATCAAAATTTATACATATAATTTTAGTTACTAAAAAAAAACATATATATATAATATATATATATATAATAATATAATAATAATATAAATATATATATAAATATAATATATATATATATATAATATATATATATATATAATATAATATATATATATCTAAAAAAAATAAATATAAACATCAAAAAAAAAAAAAAATTTTTCCCCTCTATATTAAAAAAAAAAAAATTGTTACAAAGCTCCATTAAAAAATAAAAAACAATAAAAAAAACCAAAAAAATAAAAATAAAAACAAAACACAAAAAAAAAAAAAAAACAACAATATACTAAAAAAAAAAAAAAAAAAAAAAATTAATTACAAAAAAAAAAAAAAAAAAAAAAAAAAATAAAAAAAAAAAAATAAAAAAAAAAAAAAAAAAAAAAAAAAAACAAAAAAAAAAAAAAAAAAAAAAAAAAAATAAAAAATCACTACAAAAAATGAAAAAAAAAAAAAATAAAATAAAAATAAAAACATACAAACAGTATAAAAAAAAAAAAAAAAAAAAAAAATTAAAAAAAAAAAATTTAAAATAAAAGTAAACTCAATACTACATAATGCATTGTTCCAACAATTTCTTCGACATTATATATAAGAATTACTAAACTGTTACTAAACTGAACTAAACTCCTCGGTGCAACAGCTTCTAAGAGGTCAGAGCCTACGGTACCAATATCTGTTTACGTGACCAAGGGCTGTGGGGTGCAAAGCGTATGTTCCGGTTAGGAGGTCAATCTTACGTAAAACCCCCAGTGTTTAGTTCCCAAGAACGTTTAGTCCTCAATTCATTTACCCACTGAAGGGATGAAAGGCCCGAGATCGAACCTCGAACCTGTGTCATGGGAGTGCGAATTGCTACCCCAACGCCACTTTTCTTTCCAGATTTGCTATAATAAATCTAGTGTTAAAGTATTATTAGTAAAATGTTAGTCACATTGAAAATTATCTTTATATTAAGGCATTTCGCATTTTCCCCCTCTATATTTCATGCATTTCTTTAATCACCAATAAATTGTTACATTAAAACTTCAGGCTATTACTAAAAATGCACTGAAAATTTGAGCACATGCAACAATAAATAAATAATTTGAAAATATCAAACAAAATTTTAATAAAAATATTTGCAAAGTATATGACCACTTTTAATTCATTTGAAATATAAAGTAAATTTGTAACGTTTAGGTGCAGTGTTTATGCTTTGACATTAAGTTCGATATAACTGTATTTACTTTTACACGGTAAGAGAAAATTAATTACTAAAAGCTAGTTTGTTTCATGGACTAATGATTATATAAATGTAAAATTGAATTCAAAATTAGGAAAGTGTAAGCGTCGGTACAACATAATGTATTGTTCAAACTATTTCTTCGGCATTATATAAGAATTTAAACACCAGCTTTGTTACTAAACTGAACTAAATTCCTCGGTGCAACAGCTTCTAAGAGGTCAAAGCCTATGTTACCAATATCTGTTTAAGTGATCAAGGGCCCTTTGGTTCAAAGCGTATGTTCCGGTTAGGAGGTCAATCTTACATGAAACCCCCAGTGGTAGTCCCGAACTTGCCTCTGTAGAGATTGTTCCTTACTGGGGCCGACCACATACATTCTCGAGCCAAGACAGAACCTCGAATAGATCAGCAGCAGCTCTGTAGCTGTTGTGGTTGCGGTCGTGGCGACTGGTTTTCAGTAAAAGCTGCTGTATGGGCGAAAAGCCTCGGTTAGCTAAGGAATTACCTTACCCACTGAAGGGATGAAAGGCTGAGTCAACATTTCCCAACCCCGAGATCGAACCTCGAACCTGTGTCATAGGAGCTCGAAGGGCTACCCCAACACCACTTTTCTTCCCAGCTTTGCTATAGTCATGTTATATTTTTTATTGCATTAGGCCCTTACTAAACATGTACTT
>CM063509.1:115256961-115271961 GCA_032207245.1 Pardosa pseudoannulata
TATTATTATCTATATCAACTCTCACGAATTACATGTCTCTCAGATTCCTTTCAATTTCATAAACCATTACAGTATCCGAGAATTATCGACTAACGACGCTTGCTGTATATCTATTTGCAATTTATAAAATTAAATATTGTGCATTGGACGAACCTATTTCAGGCCTTAAGTGAATGAAATACCGTATATTTACATGCCCGAACTTCGGTCGGGCATTCCAAAATTAGCGCAACCATCGCTTTTGCCAAATGGTATTTAACGAAATTAGCTGGCAATTATATGCAGTACACAGACAAAATTTTCTCTGTATTAAAATCAATCAAATGAATTTTTAAGTGTTCATGTTGTTGACTGCACTATTTTGGCTGAATATAAAATATGGACTAGCTATATAATCTTTCTTTTAACTTTGGGCAAAAAAAAGGAAACCATGAATCTATTATACGATCTGCGTTAGTAACTCTCTCTGAGAGGTAATTTTTGTAAAAGTAGTTAGTAAAAAACCCTTTAATTCATATAATAATTAACTATTATACTATAATAAATAACAGTTTTACTAGAAAAATAAATTTAATGTAACTATAAATTAACTGTAAGAATAACTAAATGTTCCCTGTAATAACCATATTTATAATTGAGTTGTGAAAGTTACAAATGTTAATAAGTAGTAAAGAGAAATCAGAAAAGAAAAAGAGAGTAAATAAGAATAAGAATAAATAATTCAAATAATTAATAAGTGTATTAAGAATAAGCTTGAAGAAAAATAATGACTAATCTTAAATAGACTGAATTAGTTCATTAAATTCCTAAATAATTCAGGATTTATGAAGTTATGATTTTTCAGTAAAAATGAAAAGAGACAAAAAATAAAAGGGAAAGAAAATAACAACTAATGTCATTAATTTAGAAAAAAAAAAAATAATGAAAATTTATAAATAATTAATATTAATTCATAATAATTTACTAGAATAAAATTATGAACTATAAATTAAATCTGAAAATAAGAATAACTAAATGTTCCCTGTAATAATCATATTTATAATTGATTTGTGAAAGTTACAAATGTAAATAAGTAGTAAAGAAAATTTAGAAAAGAAAAAGAGTAAATAAGAATAAGAATAAATAAAAAGAAGAATTAAAAAGAGTATTAAGAATAAGCGTGAAGAAAAATAATCACTAATCTTAAAAATCTGAAATAGTTCATTAAATTAATAAATAATTCAGGATTTATGAAGTTATGATTTTTCAGTAAAAATGAAAAGAGACAAAAACTAATAGGGAAAGGAAATAAAAACTAATGTCATAAATTTAGAAAAATCAGAAAAGAAAAAGGGTAAATAAGAATAAGAATAATTAATAAGAGTATTAAGAATAATCGTGACGAAAAATAATGACTAATCTTAAATAGACTGAATTAGTTCATTAAATTCCTAAATAATTCAGGATTTATGAAGTTATGATTTTTCAGTAAAAATGAAAAGAGACAAAAACTAAAAGGGAAAGAAAATAACAACTAATGTCATTAATTTAGAAAAATCAGAAAAGAAAAAGGGTAAATAAGAATAAGAATAATTAATAAGAGTATTAAGAATAATCGTGACGAAACATAATGACTAATCTTAGATAGACTGAATTAGTTCATTAAATTCCTAAATAATTCAGGATTTATGAAGTTATGATTTTTCAGTAAAAATGAAAAGAGACAAAAACTAATAGGGAAAGGAAATAAAAATTAATGTCATAAATTTAGAAAAATCAGAAAAGAAAAAGGGTAAATAAGAATAAGAATAATTAATAAGAGTATTAAGAATAATCGTGACGAAACATAATGACTAATCTTAGATAGACTGAATTAGTTCATTAAATTCCTAAATAATTCAAGATTTATGAAGTTATGATTTTTCAGTAAAAATGAAAAGAGACAAAAACTAATAGGGAAAGAAAACAACATCTAATGTCATTAATTTATAAGTTAATTAATAAACTATTGACAGTAGTCATTATAACCTACTATAACCTATCATTATAATCACACTTGTAACCTAATTACATATGTCATTAGGTGACAATTACTGAAAGCTCAGTTCAATGAATCATACGACAGTTAAACCGACAAAAAATTAGATTTTTCAGAAAAAAAAATGTATGTGAAAATGAATTTAATTCTGAAAATTTATAACATCGAAGTAAAAAGTTTTGAATACTGAGAGGAGTTACGAATGAAAACGTGTCAGCTGTTTAATCTAAAGAAATTTAACTTACAAAAAATTAACCTGATATTTCTCAAATTGTGAATTTTTTGAATGTAACTCGCGTGTTATCTCAAAAAGTTTTTAATATTTCTTCATAAAAATTTTAGAAATTGTTCAAAATATAATTTTAATCCAATCAAACCTAAATTTTCTACTATATTTTACGAAAAAGTTTACAATGATTTATTTTTAATTTCTAAGGAAAAAATCCATTTCTTTCAAATCATTTAAAAAATAGTTATGTATCTAAAATACATAGATATATAGATTCAATATTATTTTGAGTCATTGGAGTATATTTGACAATAATAAGTTTTAACTATTAATTCATTAATCTTTTAATTCCTTAACTTAATTTTATTTTTAGTTATCATACGCGTTATTCAAGATACCTTTTTTGTTAACAGCAACGTGTCTCTTATTTAAACGTTTCTCAGAAAAATATATTTTATGTTTCAAAAATTAATGACATATGTAAATGAAGATAAGACATTTTTTCTAACTATGATAAAAAATTAATGTTTATAAAACTGGAAGTTTTCAAGCTATAAGAAAAACGAAAATAATACTTATTTTACATTTTTTTTTTACTTTTCAGAATCATATGACCTTAAGATGACACGTTAATTTTAAAGAACTCTTTATAGAATTACTTAATTTTTACCTTATATATTTTAAATTCTTATTTTAAATACGTATTATTTTAGCATTCCAAGTACTATAAATAATAAAAAAAGTAAAGCATAAATAAAAAAAGTAAATAATAAATAAAATGAACAACAAGTAAAAATATAGGTAGAATTACATCTCAGGTCTATAATGCATTTACTTTGAAAATTTGAAATCCATATGTGCAATAGCTTTAATTTGCATTGAGCGCAAGTTGAAAAGAGCAATTTTCAGTAACATACGTTTAAAACTTTTCTAGTTTTCTTAAAAGATATGATGTAAAATGCAAATGTTTTATAATTTTCCCGATTCTGCTTTGAACATTTCGATCGGCTTTGTTTAAAACGACCCATAAGTCCCGAGATTTTAAAAATGTAAAATGATAAAAATCGAATTGTATAAAGTTTGAAGTCATGTGTCCCTTTAGCAAGTATTTGTTGTTAACAATTATTATCAGACGTTTTATGTACTTCATGTTTTCTGATTATTTCACAAAAACAGACGAAATTTTTAAGACACATGATATATTTATTATAGGATTATATAAAGAATCGTTTCATTTTAAATTTTAAAAAGCATATTACACACACAATCACACATATATACATATATATATATATATATATATTATATATATATATATATATATATATATAAATATATATATATATATATATATATATATATATATATATATATATATATATATATTATATATATATATATATATATATATATATATATATATATATATATATATATATATATATATATATATATATATATATATATATATATATATATATATATATATATATATATATATATAATATATATATATATATATATATATATATATATATATATATATATATATATATATATATATATATATATATATATATATATATATGTATATATATATATATATATATATATATATATATATATATATATATATATATATATATATATATATATATATATATATATATATATATATATATATATATATATATATATATATATATATATATATGTATATATATATGTATATATGTTTGTGTCCTTCCAAAGGTTATTGAATCCATTTTTCATATCATGGAGTTATGGTGAATTGTAGTCGTATTTAAAAACTCAGAGAAACTTGTAATCAAACTGACATACGTTATTCAGACAACTTCTCTGACGGAAAGAAAAATATGTACGCCTAGGTAAAAATAATTGTCTGGGCCAATAAGTTAAATTACCAGTCCCGTAGGTGACACCGATATTGTAGTTTAAACATCAGAATATATTTTGAAGTACTTGCGCAACAGGAAACTTGGAGTTGCGAAAGTCGCTAATTTAATAGGGGAGTAAATTTTTTCGCAAAAGTTGCTACAAATGTATGCCAGTTATTAAAATAAATTATGTCATTACATATATATAATGTGAATGTGAGTGTCTGTTTGTGTAACACGGTAAAAATTAATCCATCAGTAACATCGAATTAAGCCCTTGTTATATTCACTTGCTGGCCTTTCTAGGCAAAGAGAAGATTAGACATCTAGACAAGAAAACTGTGATTTTGTAAAAAAACGTATACTTTTATTGAGTTAAAAAATTTGCATGTCGCTCTATTAAGGGCAAAAGACAATATGATAGTGAAAATGTGTGTGGATTACAGGGTTGGACCACAGAGCGAGACCTTGTGATGAATTCCAAAGAGAGAGCTGTTTAGTAGGAGTTATTAACAGTCACACAGGTACTTAGATTACTGTAAGTTCTTCATTGTGACAGCTAGAAAATATGGATAGTGGTAAAACAAAATTGAATTCACTGCAGAGAAAATTTTGGGAAATAGGTTGGATGAATTTTATGTCGAGGGCACTCGTTTAATTAAGATATTTTGTGGCTGGAATAGATTTGAAGGAATATTAATGGGAAACAGGAAAACTTTCAATAGATAGTGAAGTTTAATAATTTTAATATAATAATTATATTACATACACACACACACACATATATATATATATATATATACACACATTTATACGACTATTGCTTGCTATATTATTTTTTACCTTTTTCTCACTGTGATGCACAGCTGATGTTTCAATATTTCTTGCTGAAAGAAAGCTTGTTTTCAAATACGTCATTTAGAATAAAGCAACTCGATCTCTACCAACCACATTTTAATCTTTTAATCAAAGCATATCCTTAAAATAATATATATATATATATATATATATATATATATATATATATATATATATATATATATATATATATATATATATATATATATATATATATATATATATATATATATATATATATCAGGTTTAATAATTGGGGTTAAGAATTAAGCGAGAGATAATTAAATTAAGAGATAATTAGAGTGAAGAAGCTACTATAATAGGACATAGGAAATTTGCTTAGGTAGCAACTCCAAAAAAGACAGTTCTGAGCAAGAACTTGCTCTTATAACATCCTCCACCTTTATCGTGGTAAAGTATGAGAACAAGTGATTCCTAAGTTTAATAGCTATGAACAGAATGATTATAATAATGAATTTTTTATATATGATATAAAATGTGTCTTCCATGCCTTAACCTCTCGTCCATGTCATATATATATATATATATATATATATATATATATATATATATATATATATATATATATATATTCAGTGCTACAACTGACACATTAATAAATAAAATATCGTAAAATATCTCTATACAAATTCACTTTTCTCAACATTATGCTTAAAATACCTTATTTTGAACTGGAGAATTACTGTGACGAAATACTTGTATTTAATTTTCTCTATATATTGTAAAACTTTGCTTCCACAGCTAGTATCAATTTCCGATATAATATAAAAGTATTTAAAAATTTAAAGATAGTATTGAAGGAAAATAATCTGTGGATATTGCTTCAAAATACCTTTAAGATAAAATTTTTTTCAAGATATTTGGTATTAAATATTGATTCACGTAATGGTAGATAAAAGAAAATGATGAGGGTTATAAGTTCAGAGAAATCTTATGTAATGTATTATAAAGAAAAGATTTGAAAATATACATTAAAATTCCATATCTCGTTTGCTTGAGTTTAAACTGTTTCCACTTTTCTCATCCAAGCATTCTTGAAATATATTATATATGTAAGAAATTTATGTTTTTTTCATTAAAAAATATTTCATTCTGAAGTTAATATTATATAGTTATTTTGACTTCTCATCTATGGAGCATCTGACCCAGGAACATGTACCATGTTCCGATGAGAACCAGCCGATAAGAATGTTGAGAATTAATCATATGACGATACATAAGTTACGTAAAATAATTATATAAAAATAGTAGACACCAGCAGGAATTAGTTTGTTTTACGCGAATTCTCTAAGGTTACCACAATTAGATGTTTCTCTTCTATAGTTCTCTTTTATAAAAGTTTCCTTTCTGTCAAAGGTTTCTTTCATGTAGTAGTTTTATCGATAAAATTATCAGAATTAAAAAAAAATACAATTATAATTTTGTTAAATGGTTTTGGATTAAAACGTCTTTGTATATACACTCAAAAGCCAAAACATTATGACCATCCCTACATTTTGCAATAAACTGGCCTGGATGACATAGAAGGCACTTGATCAGGTGGAAGTGGTATTTAACTGCTAAAGGAGTGTCTAAAGAATCATTCTTTCACTTACTTCTGTGTGGGATTGGGAAAGGCTGCGGATCTAAGCGATTTTGATACAGGGCAGATTACAATGACTCGAAGGCTCGAAACAAGTATTTCCGAAACTGCGCGGGTTGTTCACGATCTACAAATCTTAGAACTTATGCAAAGTGTATGAATGACGGTGAAACCAGCAGTAGACGATATGGTGTTGGAGGTCAACACGCTATCAAAGGAAAAGGTCGTCGGAGATTGTCTCGCATGGTGAAGCAAAACCGGAGCCAGACAGTGTCTCAGCTAACAACCCAATACAATGCAGGTCTAAGAAGAATAGTATTGGAGCACACTGTTCAGCGGACACCATTGGATATGGTTCTATGCAGCAAACGTCCCACTCGTGTGCCTTTGCTGACCAAGCATCATCGCCAACTGCGCATACGCTGGGCCCTGGAGCATCCCGACTGATCCATGAATCAGTGGGAGAGAGTTGCTTGGTCGGATGAATCACGGTTTGTTACTCATCACAGCAATGGCCGTGTCAGGGTACGCCGTCTTCCAGGCGAACATTTGCTCTCTGAATGTACAGTAGGTATAAATTTCAAGAGACACAATATAAGACCAACAGCAAAATATCACAAAACAAAAACGTTTATTATACGAAATATGAGTCATTTTTTAATTTATAACAAGGTGCGGTGCAGTCAGCATGCCGTCATCATCGTAAAGCAGGTAAGAGCAAATGTGAAAATACAAAGCGTCCTAAATTAAAAAATTGCTGACCATAAAGAAAAATCTGTACATTTCCACTTGGTGTGATCTCCCGTGCAATGTTAGTCTCAAGCGTTCTGTCATTGATTCAAATACATTTTCTAAATTATTTAGTGCGCTTTTTTAAATCATCACATATAATTAATATTTGTGGGACATATACCCTTTTAACATAGACGTTATTTTAACGTTTTTTTTATTACTTATTTATTTGGGATTAAGTTACAGAACTTATTAGTTACAAGTTAAAGAAGCAAATTCTATTTCCTAAATCGCATAATATTTCTTCACAAATATTCTCATACAGCCAATACGCTCGCTATACATGTTTTACCTATGAATTTTGTGAGTGTAAACTAAACAAATTTGCAACAACAACTTTCCGACCTCGAGTGCTAATTTTTATAAAAATGTGTCTTTTCAAATGTTTTACATTATACGTTTTATAAAACAGATCATAGCTATATTTTTATTTTTTCATGCAAATGTGTTCACCGCTTACAAAGTTTTCTCACAGAAGACGAAGGTTAAAAATAAGCAATAAAATAGACATGAAACTATGGTGATGTCCTTTAAAAATATAGAATTTGGTTACACACATTATACACTTTACAATTGAACATTAATTTTTATACATTTTTTGCATAAGACTTGTAACTTGAATACAAACAGAAAATGTATAAGACTTTGTTCGATCTGGTTTGCAATGTCTCATAACAGCCTGACTTTTAGAATACAAGTTTCATCAAACAAACAACTACACAACAACATAGAAATAAAACTATGATTTTGTCCTTTATTAATATGAAGTATTATAGAATTTTATTTCATTTACATATAATACTATTTTATAATCATTTGAATATAAAAAAACTGAGTATTAAAAATCTCTTGTATATCGAAATGAATGAGGAAACATTCACATTTTTTTATTTGTTCCTAAACTTTTCTTAAAAACAAAATTCCATAATATTGAATTGATTTCGGATGGTTAGACTATAATCGAGAACAATAAACTAAATGAATAATATTTTTTACAGCTAATATACAAGTTTTTATTTGCTTTTTTACTTTCCTTAAAATCAGAGTTACATAATACTGAATTGTTTTTCTGGTGGTTACTCTATAATCGAGAACAATATACTAAATCAAGAATATTTTTTACAGCTAATGTAAACTTTTTTATTTGCTTTTTTACTTTCCTTAAAATCAGAGTTACATAATACTGAATTGTTTTTCTGGTGGTTACTCTATAATCGAGAACAATATACTAAATCAAGAATATTTTTTACAGCTAATGTAAACTTTTTTGTTTGCTTTCTTTACTTTCCTTAAAATCAGAGTTACATAATATTGAATTGTTGTTTTGGTGGTTAGATTATAATCTACAATAATAAACTAAATGAAGAATACTTTTTACAGCTAACATACAATTTTTTATTTGCTTTCTTTACTTTCCTTAAAATCAAAGTTACGTAATATTTAATTGTTTTTCTGGTGGTTAGTTTATAATCTACAACAATAAACTAAATGAAAAATACTTTTTACAGCTAATGTAAACTTTTTTGTTTGCTTTCTTTACTTTCCTTAAAATCGGAGTTATATAATATTGAATTGTTTTTTTTGGGGGGTGGTTAGTTTATAATCTACAACAATAAACTAAATGAAGAATACTTTTTACAGCTAATATACAATTTGTTATTTGCTTTTTTTGCTTTCCTTAAAATCAGAGTTACATAATATTGAATCATTTTTCTGGCGATTTGTCTATAATCGAGAACAATAAACTAAATGAAGACTATTTTTTACAGCTAATACAGAGAAGTAAAATAATACTAAGCCTTAGAAATCTCAGCCTATATAGATGAGGGAATCTTTCAACAAGAGAATTTGCAAAGGATAGTCTGGGTATATTTTCTCCACCTTCATTGTCTCAGTAATGCAACAAATTTCCCTGTGACCGAAGTAATTCGGGACTATTTCTCATGATATTGGAAGACATATGTAGGTAGATAATCGCATATCTGAGGTGGAAGGGAATTCCATTCATTGTCTGGGAATTCCCGAAATGCTTTGCGTCAGCTTCGTAACTATTTTACTTCATCATAAAAGATTTCCTAGGAAGGGAAAGGAAATTCGGCGGAAAAGAACCCCGTATAATCTGCCCTTTGGTGTGTACTCACACATTTAAGGTATTTTCCTCTTCAATGCACAAAGTTATTCTTCCTGACAATTATATTTTATCCATATCATTTTGTTCCGAACGAGGAAAATTACTTGGATAAACAAAATGTATACATAGTATCACAAGAAAACAAAATGAAACAAATGGATAAAGGCATGGATTGATGAAAAATTATTTAACAAATATTTTTATATGAATTTTTAGCAATAAATATATATTCTTAATTATAAAAATATTAAGAAATAATTTGTTTAAACTATAACTGAAATATAAGTGATTTATTTAAGTGTTTTTAATTTAAATTCATAGAAAATTTTTAATAAAATTTACTACTCGTTCCGGCATTTTTTACAAAATTAAAATGGATATTACAAATGTCCCCAGTTATTTAAGTAATAATTGTTTCAAACGGGGAAAAAGACTTGGATAAACAAAATCTATACATAAGAAACCAAAATGAAACATATGGATAAATGGGTGGATTAATTCAAAATATATATAATAAGTATTTTTATATGAATTTTTAGCAATAAATATATATTCTTAATTATAAAAATATTAAGAAATAATTTGTTTAAACTATAACTGAAATATAAGTGATTTATTTAAGTGTTTTTAATTTAAATTCATAGAAAATTTTTAATAAAATTTACTACTCGTTGCGATAATTTTTACAATATTAAAATGGTCACTACAAATGTCCCAAGTTATTTAAGTAATAATTGTTTCTAACGTGGAAAATGATTTGGATAAACAAAATCTATACATAGAAATCTATTTATAAGAAACCAAAATGAAACATATGGATAAATGGGTGGATTAATTCAAAATATATTTAACAAATATTTTTATATGAATTTTTAGCAATAAATATATATTCTTAATTATAAAAATATTAAGAAATAATTTGTTTAAACTATAACTGAAATATAAGTGATTTATTTAAGTGTTTTTAATTTAAATTCATAGAAAATTTTTAATAAAATTTACTACATGTTCTGTTATTTATTATAAAATTAAATTGGTTATTACAAATGTCCCAAGTTATTTTAGTAATAATTATTAAGTAATAATTGTTTCGAATGGGGAAAATGACTTGGAAAAACAAACTATATACATAGTATCACAAGAAAACAAAATGAAACAAATGGATAAAGGCATGGATTGATGAAAAAATATTTAACAAATATTTTTATATGAATTTTTAGCAATAAATATATATTCTTAATTATAAAAATATTAAGAAATAATTTTTTTTAAACTGTAAGTGAAATATTAGTGATTTATTTAAGTGATTTTAATTTAAAATTCATAGAAAATTATTAATAAAATTTATCACTTATTCCGATATTTTTTACAAAATTAAAATGGATATTACAAATGTCCCCAGTTATTTAAGTAATAATTGTTTCAAACGGGGAAAAAGACTTGGATAAACAAAATCTATACATAGTATCATAAGAAAACAAAATGAATCAAATGGATTAATGCACGAATTGATACAAAAATATTTAACAAATATTTTATATGAATGTTTAACAATAAATATATAAATTTCTTAATTATAAAAATATTAAGAAATAATTTGTTTAAACTATAACTGAAATATAAGTGATTTATTTAAGTGTTTTTAATTTAAAACTCATAGAAAATTATTAAAAAAATGTACTACTCGTTCCGACATGTTTTACAAAATTAAAATGGTTACTACAAATGTCCCAAGTTATTTAAGTAATAATTGTTCCGAACGGGGAAAATTACTTGGATAAACAAAATGTATACATAGTATCACAAGAAAACAAAATGAAACAAATGGATAAAGGCATGGATTGATGAAAAAATATTTAACAAATATTTTTATATGAATTTTTAGCAATAAATATATATTCTTAATTATAAAAATATTAAGAAATAATTTGTTTAAACTATAACTGAAATATAAGTGATTTATTTAAGTGTTTTTAATTTAAATTCATAGAAAATTTTTAATAAAATTTACTACTCGTTCCGGCATTTTTTACAAAATTAAAATGGATATTACAAATGTCCCCAGTTATTTAAGTAATAATTGTTTCAAACGGGGAAAAAGACTTGGATAAACAAAATCTATACATAGTATCATAAGAAAACAAAATGAATCAAATGGATTAATGCACGAATTGATACAAAAATATTTAACAAATATTTTATATGAATGTTTAACAATAAATATATAAATTTCTTAATAATAAATATATATTCTTAATTTTAAAAATATTAAAATTCCTTTTGTTTATACTATAAGTGAAATACTAGTAATTTATTTAAATATTAGTAATATTATTAATTTATTAAACTTCATAAAATTTATTAACAAAAATTACTACTCCTTTTGACATTTTGTACCAAATTAAAATAATTAATACAAATGCCCCAAGCTATTTATGTAATAACTATTAAGCTGATTAAAATTTTATTAATATTTTACTTTAAATTATATTAAAATTTAATGTTAAAAGGAAATAAATAATTAAGGAACTTATGGGGAAAATATTTAAACCCTGTTCTATTTTAAATAAATTTGAAACATTGATTGTTTTAAATTTCCCTCTGCTATGAATAAAAGATACTGCTAACAAAGGGTTTGCTTGGGATATTTGGTGTGCTTAATATAAATAATTAAAATAGTTGTTAATAAATATAACTAAAACTGCTAGGATCGCGTGTCTTGTATTAATGTTATAAGCTGTCAGCTGAATTATATACATACATAATCAATTATTCTCACAAAAGAATTAACGTTGTTTAATTGAGATAGTCACCTGAAGTAAATATTTAAATCAAATATTCAAATTTTAACTGTGCTTTTCCAAAGAGCATAAATAATGTTGCTATAAAATGTTGCTTATCTGAAATGCTAAAGTTGCTTATCTAAATATAAGTAATTTTCACAAAAAAATATTAGCTTATTATTTTCTACTTCTCTACAATATGTTTATTTCTTATATAGAAACAGATATTGGTGCCAATTTTACCTTACGTTAAGTATGAGTTTCACTATACATTTATTTCAGACTAGTAAATATTTATAATTATATACTGATTATCTGTAGCCTGAAACTATACTTTACCATTTTATACACTATATATATATATATATATATATATATATATATATATATATATATATATATACATATAAAAGATACAAAAAAGAATACAAAATAGTAAGATTGTATTAAAATTCAACAACAGAAAATTAGTATTTTCTTTACCAGAGATATCAATTACTGTAGTACCATTAGATTATTTAACTTAACAGTTAATAAAATAAAACTTTTTAATTTTATAAATACGTTAAAAACCGTAATTACATTTATAATAATTATGTTCTTCAAATACCATCAACAGATTAAAGTGCATGTTAAAAAAATATTTGACAGAAATCCATTTTAAACACCACAATTTTTCAGCTTTTGTATTTCAAAAGCATTTTATACATATTTTCAACTGTCACCGTTTTTTATTACTCTATATCTAACGAATGCTTCTAACTCCTAAATTATTTTTCAAACCACAATAATTAACCTCTGAATAATAAAGATAATATTAACCAACTGTAGTCATTTGGTTAAAATGTTTTCAATAATGGGTTTTTTAATAAATACTAGTAAAACACTTTTAAAAATATAAAACATTACATTGAATATAAACACTTTATTTTATTACATTTTTATTAAGGTATTAAATTTGAATTAGTTTTTTTAATGAAGGAAAAAAGACAATGGATTTCCAATTTCGCTTTGTGTCATTTTTATTCTTGTACATTGAATGCAAGTTATAAGTATTATTACATCTTGCTCAATATTACAATGCTGTAATTATCTTAGTATCTTTGTTGCATGAAATAAGAAACATCTGCCTGAAATAAAAAAAAAACTTTAAGCAACATTTTTAACTTTAGCACTCACATAACTATAAACAATGCATCAGTCTTGCAGTCCAAGACGAAATTTCAAAAAAGATTGAATATTCGTTTGCTTTCGTAAGTGATTTATTTTCAGTATTTTCAATAAAAAGGAAAATATGAATATAAAAAAATGAAATTTCTACTAGTATGTCTTCTTTTTTATTGATAATCCTGTTTTTATTTGATTACTCTTGTCAAAGGAATGTCCTGAAAGATATTCAACTCTTTATATCGTCGAAACAAGATAAGACGATATAAAAAAGAAAGAAGATATTCGGAATTATTCGAACTCTGTTGTTGCAAAGAGACTTTAGTTCGCTAATATTTTATCCTAGCTTTGTATCTTGGGGATATTTGTTCTATTTTGTCGAAAGACATATTGTTTGTTACGCAGATAGCATAGCAAGACTTCTGATACGAATGATCGAAGAAATATGAGTTATAACTCTGAACTTCGTGTATTCCTAATACGTAATTGATATCTAATAGAAACAGAATAAATAAGATTCTATAAGATCAGGATTTTAGTTTGTCATGCATCAATTATTCCCATTCTTAATATTTATTGAAACAAAAGAAGTGATTTCCCCCGATTTGAAAATTTAAAAATTGAGTTTGGTATTTAAATTAAAATATTACTTGAAAATATCTATATTATCATGTTTAAAATGATATACTAGATCGTTTACAGGTCTATTTGAATTATCATATTAAGTAAAATTCAAAATAATTTAATGACATTACGTAAAAGGGTTTACGTAAAGGAAGACTAGAAACTCTTATTGGGGCCAAGTCAACTCCAAATTTTCATTAAAAAATGGTACTCCCACAAATTGGGATTTGAGCAACATTATTTCTGTTGCATCTACAATATTTACATTTCAATATAAAAAATAATAACAATTTAGACTATTGAAATTAATTATCTATATTAAAGGTTATCTGTAACAAACAATTATACATAAATATGATAACTTTTATAAATGAAGATATTAAATGAATATTATATCTAGGTAAACTTAAATTCACCCTGCTTCTAAAATAATATTTGAAAATTTATCCGAATTATCATATTAAGTAAAATTCAGAATAAATATTTAAGTAAAGGAAGTCTAGAAACTCTTATTGGTGGCAAGTCAACTCCAAATTTCCATTAAAACAAGTTACTCCCACAAATTCTGATTTTAGTAATATTATTTCTGTTACATCTAAAATATTTATATTTCAATATTAAAAATAATAACAATTTCAGATTATTAAAATTAATTATCTATAATAAACGTTATCTGTAAATAACAATTATACATAAATGTGATTACTTTTTTTAATTAAAATATATTTTATATTTAGGTAAATTTAAATTCACCTTGCTTCTTGTATTACATTTTTATCATACACAACAATTATGTTCGTAACATTTCAAATTTCAGTTTTGGAAGTGATATTCTATCATTGGGGGCAAGTCAACTCCAAATTGCCATTAAAATATATTACTCCCACATATTTTGAGT
>CM063509.1:115276961-115286961 GCA_032207245.1 Pardosa pseudoannulata
ATGTAATTCGAGAAAGCTTAGTTGATTAAAAAAAATATTACTACCTTTCTGCACATAAAATTAGGTGTTATGAAGCAGTTTGTTAAGGCTCTTCCAAAAGATGGTGAGTGCTTAAAATATATGTGTAAAATGTTTCCTGGATTTTCTGAAGCCAAATTGAAAGAGGGAGTCTTCGTAGGACCAGACATCCGAAAACTTATTAGGAATAACAAATTTGAGACAACTATGACATTAAAGGAAAGAGAAGCTTGGGTTGCCTTCAAAGATGTTGTGGAAAAATTTCTGGGCAATCACAAAGATCCTAAATTTAAAAGAATTGTTGGCAACATGCTAGACAAATTTCAAGTGTTGGTCTGCTCCATGTGTGTAAAATTGCATTTCCTCCAATCGCATTTGGTCTTTTTCCCAAAAATTTAGGATCCGTCAGCGAAGAACAGGGAGAAAGTTCCACCAAGACATGAAGGATATGGAGAGAAAATATCAAGGTAGGTGGAATAAGAATAGACTTACCGACTATTGTTGGATGTTAGCAAGAGATGAAGATAAGATTGAACATAAAAGAAGAACGTCAAAAAGAAATTTTAACGGAAAAAATGTACGTAACTAAATTTAAATATCTTTGTTTCGTATTGAGTTTCAAATATATTTCAAACTTACATTTATTATATATAAACCTTAATAAAACATAAAATCAGTTAGTTGGGGTTTTTCTTATAAAATTAATGTAAAAAATTTAATAAAGAGGGAACTTTTTGTCTCGCCCTGGTGCAGCTCATGCGTTCTGGTTGCGATGGTTTTCACTCTTCATATAGAAAATGTATACATTTTTAATTTTAATTGTTGTTTAAAAATTAATATGCCTAATCATAAACAGATTAAATATACTCACATGAATAGATAAAACCCACTGTTGCCAGTCAGTACAAGCTAACAGTTCGAGAGCATTTTTTCCGTATAGGATATTACCAGTAATATGTACATCAATTTTACAAAAAATCCTGATGTGATGGAAAAAAATGGAGGTCATTTTCGAAATCAGCATACCAAATAACTTAAAAATAAGACAAAAACTTCTCTTGTATTTTTCAAAGATTTCAATTTCGCAGGCCTGTGTTATTTTTTATCAGAACCACGTTGTCCAAAACTGATCACAATAAGCAGAGTCCACTGTATAATCAATAAGTAATTGATATCTAATGAATAAAAATTATTTATGCCTCTATAAAATAACTATTATAGTTTCACATGCATCAAAAATTCTAACACTTAACATTGGAATCAATAAGATAAAACATTACACCGAATAAAAAATCTTGAATTATATCTTTTCTACTTGGGGAGATTTTGCAATCTTCGCTATTAAAACACATATTACCTGAACAAATTTTAATTTTAGTTAATTTATTTATGTTACTTCTAATATTTATATATTTAAATATTAAAAATATTTAGAATTGCAGATATTTAAAATTAAATATTAAAAAAAAAATCCGTAAACACCAACAATACTTAAATCTTACATATACAAATATAGTCATTAAACGCTTATGAATGTCAGGTAAATTATTTTTTATCCAGTTTTCATTTTGCATAACTATGTCATAAACAATAATTATATTCATAACATATCAAATTTCAATTTTATACCTAATATTTTGTCAGAAAATAAAGGAAAGTGCAAAATATGTATATGAATTAATATGAAATATTTTCTATCTTTGCATACTCGTTAATGATTACCAATATATTTTATTACTCTTACAAAAGTGTATTGAAAGATAGCTAGCTCTTTATTTCGTCAAAATAAAGTGATTACTATGTTAGATGACTTAGAAATAAAAGTACATGCATCAAAATTTCGTAACTATTCTGTTGCAGATAAAATGTAATAGATATAATGGTTCGTTAGCATTTTCCCTATCTATATCTTAGAGTTATTTGTTCTAATTTGTTAAATGGCATATTGTTTGTTGCACATTTGTTACACAGATAGCATAAAAATACGTCTTATATGATTGATGGAATATATATGCATTATAATAATGAACTTTTTTGTGCATTCTAATTTCTTAATGATATGTAATAGATAAACTATAAATATAATTTTATAATACTCAAACATTTAACACTGAAGACAATAGAAGAAGTTTTTTCACTGAATACGAAAATATGAAGTATATCTAAAATTATATTGGTTACAAGTTTGAAGCATTGAAAATTAATTAATATTTTAAAATATTGATTTTATTATTCTTATAATGATATTTTAGATTATTTACAGTTCTTTAAGCATAACCATATAAAGTAAAATGCAGAATAAATTAATTACATTAAGTCATAGGAATTTTAACACTAATAATTCACTTCGGGACATTTCAACTGCATATCTCTATAGATATCTATGTCACTCCTTTAAATTTTAATTTTAGTTAATTTATTTTTGATGTTCTTAATATTTTTATATTTACATATTAAATATATTAACAACTATGGTTTATTCAAACTATTTATTTGTAAAATCTATCTGTAAACACCAAATTTACTCAAACTGATTATATTGATTACATTGGACTCCGCTTAATGTGATCAGTTTGGGGCCAGCTGAATTTTGATAACAATAATCGTTTGAGAGCAATAAACGATATGCAAAATTAGATAAAATTATCCCCCCTCCCTTTTAAATCCTACGTACTAAATTTCAAAACAAAATGAAAAACTCACCTTATATTTATGTACTGTATATTATCCTCTAAAACATAAGAATTGCATAAGTAACTAAAAAAAATTGATCAATTGTTGGTGGTCTACAATTTTTTCTAAGAAGGTCATTGATAAATTGTTTATAATCATAATGTTTTTTAAAGTCACCGGAGCGGTGTTGTACTCCACGTTTCATCACTTGCAATGCATTTCTCATTTTAGCACTTGTAGAAGGTGGCTCAGTATCAAGAGATATTTCATCTGCCTCATCAGTTCCATCATTCGTCTGTTTTCATATGATAATCTGACAGACTTCAGATTCTGTTAACGTGGGGGCTACTGATATATTTTGTTCTACTTTCACCCATGACTCCAACTCTTTAGAGGTCGTATACGATTTCTACCATTTTTGGAAAATTCTGGTAATTTGTTTTGCAAAATTAAGGATAAAATGTGAATACGCTCCTTCTCAGTTCCGATAAAAATGAGTTGCCTTCTGCTTATCTGACAACCATTGACCAAGAGCAGGGTGTGCGGATTTCTAAAAAAGGTCAGGAACGTATCATATCCCACTCCTTTGTTCATTCCCCTTTTCATTAAGTGGATGAGGGAGAATTCTCGGAAAATCAAACAACAGCGAAAGGAAAGAAGATAATAGGTTCCTTCTGAGTATATTGTGAATATTCCTTTGCTACTTAAAACGGGGTTAAAAAATTCATAACATTAACCTATGTAACGATCACATAAAGCAATGATTTTAACAAACAATTAAATAAAGAAAATCGGGACCAAGTGATTTCGATAACAATAAGCGACTGATAACATTAACAGAGATCACATTAAGCGGAGTCCACTGTCTATAAATAAAGTAATTAAAGGTTCATTGATTTTAGGTAAATTTAAATTACTCCAGTTCTCATTTTGTAAGTTTGTCATGAACAATAACTTGGTTTATTATATTTCTAATTTGAATCTTAGAGGTGATATTTTTTTAAATACTTAAAGGAAATATAAAATATGCATATGAATAAAAATGAAACATTATCTATCATGGCATCGTCGTTAATGATAATATATTTATTTGATTACTCTTGCAAAAGTATATTGAAAGGTAGTTGGTTCTTTATATCATCAAAATAAAATGATTACTCCATTAGACGCATTAGAAATAAAAGTAAAGACACCGAAATCTTCAAACAATTCTGTATGAATTAGGATACATTAGTCCATTAATATATTTTCTATATTTATATCTTAGTTATTTGTTTTATTTTCTTCAAAGACATATTGTTTGTTACACAGATAGCAAACGTCTGATACAAAAGATGGATGAAATATTATTTACATCTCTAAATTTTTGTGATGTGTTTTTTACTATTAAGACATAATTGATAGAAATATGATAGGTATGATTCCATGAGATCACGATTTTTGTTCATCACGCATCAATTATCCCAACATTTAACATTTATTACATAATAAAAGAAGTGTTTTCCATTAATAACTTGAGTTATGTCTAGTGGTAGCTTGATCACAAATTTAAAATATGATTAAATATGCAATAATGCTATAAATAATGCTATATTTGGAATTAAGTATAAATCGTTAACAAAATGTATACATTAGGGGTTTTATACTTAAAGCTTTCATTCATAGTATTTCGACTCCAAATCCTATTAAAACATATGTTGCAGATACAAATTTTAATAACAGTTAATGTATTTCTACTCTTTTTAATATTTTTAAATAACTATATTGCCCGAAAGTTTTAAATCAGTAGTTATATTTTAATATTAGATATGTGTAAATACCTTTAAAACGTCATCGATACTCAAGTCTGATAAGAATGACTACTTAACCTTAAACTCTTAAGTAGTCTTATATCTTAAATAACTTTCTTAAGATATAAGAGTACTTAAATATCTTAAGTATCTTTCTCCTAAATCTTAAGAACTATTATGCTTACTATACTATATAATTCAAATAAGATAAACTCTTTTGGTACATTTGTAACCATCACAAAATACCATTCTATGTAATATCAAAAAATTCACCTTGTGAGGTTAAAATAAAAAATAAAATAATTTAATCCATTTTGAATAAAAAATTGTATCGCTTTTTAATTTTATGTTAAAAATATGTTTAATGCTATTTTGTTAATAACTTATTTTAAGAGAAAGTCTTATTCCATAAAATTTTATATAATTATATCGAATAAGTTATTGAATGAAATTTAATGGTAGTTAAATCAAATCCCATCCAGTTCTAATTTTATATTTTTATTATTATGAATAATAATTTCATATATGACAACTTAATATTTTTTAAATAATTATATTATCTGATAATTTTAAATCATTAACTATATTTTAATATTAGATACGTGTAAATATCATTAAAACGTCCTCGATACTGAAGTCTGATAAAATTGACTATTTTCTCCTAAATATTAAGTACTATTATACTTACAATACTATAAAATTCATATAGATTATATACTTATAAAAATATAATACAAATAAAAGAAGCACTTTTGGTACATTTGTAACCATCATAAACTACCATTGTATGTAATACCACAAAAATTTACCTAGTGGAGTACAAAAAATAATTTAATCTATATTGAATAAAACATTTTTATCGCATTTTAATTTATATATATTTTTATTCTATTTTGTTAATTATTTATTCTTAAAAAAAGACGTATTATACAAAATTTTAAAGAAATATTAAATTTTAATTATATCGAATAAGTGATTGAATGCATATTAACATTAGATAAGTTTAAATCCCATAGCGTAAGAATTTCATATTTTTATTATTATGAATAATAGTTTCATCTATCACAATTTTTATATGTATTGAATGTTTGTTTGCATTTAGAGATTACAAATTTTCAAAGTATTAAAAAAAAGCAAAATATGAATATGAATAAAATTGAAAATTTTTGTATCATGGTATTATTGTTAAATATAATGTATTTATAATATTACCCTTCCACAAGTGTGTTATGACAGATCGCTGGATGCTTAAATTTGTAAAAACATTCAATACTATATAAGAGGAATAAAAAAGATATAATAAATATTAAATTCATTTATGTGACATTAGTTCTGTAATATTTTCTTCCTCTCTATATATATTACTGTTAACTGCAGTATAATGTTTTGAAAATAATCTTCTTTGTTATAGAGATAGTGATGCAAGACGTCTGATATGAAATGAGATATAGCTTTAGCATTTGTCTCTTGTTTATTTTAATTTTATTTTTAATATTTAACTGATATTTGATAGAAATATGATAAATCTGGTTATATGAGATTACATTTACAAATTTATTTACTCAACGATTCTTACATTTAAAATACACCATATAACAATAAACAACTGATTTTAGGAAATTAGAAAATTTGACTTATATCTAGAATTGCCTGGTTTACCATTTCTAGCTATTGTTGATAATGAATTCTATAGAAGAAAATATATGATTTTATGCTATAAACAGTATTTTAGATTAGTTCGTAAATATTAGTTTTTACAGCACGTTAAACTCATTAAATAAAACGTAAAAATAAAATTCCTGATTCCATAGGATTGTTAACTTAAAAGAAATCTAAGAATTTTGGAATTTTCTTACTGCTTTGTTGTACACTGTTGGATTAAGTTTACATAGAATAAAAATATATCTGAAGATTATTTAAGAGAACAGGCTGTAATGCTGCAATAAAACTATGTCCCCACGGTATATATATATATTTAATATATATATAATATATATATATATAGTATAGTATATATATATCATATATATCAATATATATATATATATATATAAATAAATATATATATATAAATATATATATATATATATATGTAATAGTTCAGGGACCAACTAGCACCGAACTTTACACTTAACACTTCTTTGAAATTGCCCCTATTATTTTCCTCAGCCCGGCAAGCTGGGCTGCCAAGTGTCCCGCTAAATTTCTGCCCTGCATAAACACATCAGTCGTCCTGGCCGAAGATAATTTTTATTTCACCCTATAAAAATAGCACAAAATCCAGAGACGTCTGAACCGCACGGTGTCAGAACGCTCTCTCGCTCTCTAAGTAATAGTAATGCCAACCTTCTGCGAGAGACGGCTAAAACCCGTGTGTGGGAAAAATGCTGAGGCACGTGTGATTTGCTTATAGAAGTAACCTTTGACTGGAGCCATCTGTAACGTGTCTCGTCTCAGAGGAGCATTACTGCTGATCATTACAGATTTTTCCTATGAGAGTTATAACTTCCTAATTAAAATGCCAGCTATATCATTTTCTGTTTTGGGAATCATAGAAAGAATTTCGGGGTTACGCTGAAGGAATGAAAACAACCTCGTTTAAATTGGATTCTGGGAAATATGGTTAATATAAAGAGAAGAATTTAAGATCTAGAATAATGAATGAGGAAAAGGGATAATTTTGGAATACGCTTTAGGGTTTAGATATTGATATTATTACATATATATATATATATATATATATATATATATATATATATATATATATATATATATATAATTGATTTTTATTTTGTCACATTTTTATACAAAAATTCATATTATGAAGTTGTGGTACAGATAACTGAAAATGCTTTATATTCAATCATTCCCAATTTTTAAAAACTATGAAGACCAGTCCGTATATAAAATGATTTTGTATATCATTAAACCAATAATTGTTTTTTTTATTCAATACTTAATTGAAAATATTTTATCAATCATTATCTTCATATGTTCGTCATCAGAATGATACACTACATTACTTAATATATCTTCTAAATATTCCGAGATATACGTTTATAGCGTATCTACAATTTCTCTGAACAGAAACCTGTTTTCCACTTTTGGTATACTTCTACTTAGAAGCAAGTATGAAACCTATAAAACTTCACGGAAATTGTTTAAATGCACTCCAGTTGTTTCTTGCATCTATAAACATTTTCGCACTGCAAACAGTGACAACATTTGAAACAGATTGAACATATCTTTGCTTTTCGCATTGATGATACTTTAACCACCCAGAAAGAAAAGTAAAATACGAATATATGAAAATGATACTTTTTCCCTCTCGACTTCGTTTTTTCGGAGGGTAATCCTTTCTTTATATGATTACTCTTGTCAAAGGAATTTTCTGAAATATAGCGGACTCGTTATATCTTCGAAACAAAAAGATTACTAGAGATGTTGATAAAAAAAGGAAATAAAAGACAGAATTCTTCGAGTGATGTTGTCGCAATGAAGACATTTTATTTTTTCTAATATTTTTTATATTTATGTATCTTGGAGTATTTATTCTACATTGTTTGAAGGAACATTGCTTGATAAGGAGATACCGTGGCAAGACGTCAGATAACGAAAGATTAAAGAAATATGAGTTAGAAATATGATACTTTGTTTTCTTGTTTTTTTTTATCTCCATACGTAATTGATATCTCTTAGTAATAGAATAGATAGAAACATATGATATCTCCATTTTGTTTTACTATGCTTTATTCGTTCCAATACTTACATTTACTACATTATTAAAGCAAGTGCTTTTACAGGTTAATGTAAAATACATTCAACCTAGAAATTACTTCACATCACGATATAGTACAAAATAGGTGCCTAGATATTATCAACAAAGGTAAATATTGGTATTAAACACAATAACAATACTCTTTATTATTTTAATGCTTTTACATTCTTAATAATTAAAAACATTAAGAACCCATTTGTCCAATAAGCATATGAATATATATATATATATATATATATATATATATATATATATATATATATATATATATATATATATTATATATATATATATATACATATGCTTGTGTGTGTGTGTGTGTCATTTTTGAAATCGTAAATTAATAGATTAGAGGTTTTAGAGCAGAAAACGCAGCTTGTCGTGTAGTCCTCGTTTATATTTGGGTATTAACATGTGATCAAATGTATAGGGGTATTTATTTTGATTGCATTGTGTAAAAGTATTTTAGTACTAAATTTAACCACAGGTTCTAAGAAACTACAGACTTAAAAAATGAAAATAAATTAAAAGCTAAATTAAAAGCATCAGAGACCAGCTTAAAATAAAAAATGTAAAATTTATTATAAAGATATATATAGACATCTATGTACGCAAAATCTGATCCTATCTTCCTAAAATTAACTTTATTCACACCTTCAAATTAGGTACCACTCTAATTTAGTTCGGAAAATAATTTTCATCACTTAAGTAAACATGTAAATATAAGAGAGAGGACCTAATCTCAATTTCAAACATATGTAAAAGGGGGTACCTTTATGAGATAATATGGTGTGCCCGGAGCACTGCTGGTTGATGGCTGATTAGGATTGGGTATGTATGGATCTTCCGTCGGTTTGGTCATTCACTTCTTTTTGAGTGTTTGCGGTGCGGCCGTAATATTTGATACAAGAACACTTCCCGTCGGACTTGTCTGCTAGACTGCACTCTCGAACACTTTCCGTCGGACTCCCGAACACCTTCTGTCGGACTCCAAAACACCTTCTCTGTTTTTTAGATTTTTCTCATTTTATTAATTTCATCCTTGTCCCCTCTTCCTTCTTATTGTCCAATCGGGATAGTTGTAAGAATCTAATTGGTCTGCTTAAACCCCGCCTTGAGACCGCCAACGTGGAAAACTTTATACTTTCTAATTGGGCACTGTTCCTTTAGGGACTCCTCAAAGGTACATTCTTGTTTAATGTCAAGTACGGAGACGGGATTCTAAACTGGGACTGGGATCAGAGACCACCACACAAGACAACAATAACCGTAGAATATAATTTTATGGTCCTCTGTCTTTTACAAAGATGTGATGAGGTCAGATTTAGATCCCGAGCATTTTACTTCTTGTAAGAATGAATCAATTATATTACTGATCTAAATCGCCTCATAACACAGCTCACTCTTTTAATGCAGGAGCACGAATATCAAATAACTCATTAAAAATGCACTTGATGAGTAAGGATTGAGAGACAAGTTATTGATAAATAACTGCTAAATTAACCGAGGCTAAGGGGCGTCCTTTTTTAGAGTGCAATGTATGTATGTATATGCAATTATACATACATATATATATATATATATATATATATATATATATATATATATATGTATATATAATGTTTTCTTAAAATTTTGTCAACTTTTTTGCATTAATCATAAAGATCAGAGAAAGTCAAATATGTTTTGGATAAAAACGGAAGTACAATATTGTTTTATTTGCAGTACAGAGTCAAAAACA
>CM063509.1:115289461-115301961 GCA_032207245.1 Pardosa pseudoannulata
CACCGTACGGGCGCGGGTAACGTGCCTTTAATGATTTGCCCGTACTGCTTATGGGTAATATGATTTCTTTTTTGTTCTCATTTTCTTGGCCTTATCTGTTGTATTTTCAATGTCAGATTACTTTTATAGATGCCCCCAAGATGTAAGTTTTCGAAGTGTACTCTGGTTTAAAAGTGTAGACTTTCTAATAGGTTTTGTATTACTCTGCGTGTTTTTATCTTTGAGTTTTTGGGAGACTGAACGAGAGAGACTATTTAGAGGTAATTACACTCACAGTAAAAAAACTAAGACCTGCAAACTAGTGCTATGTATGAGTACTAAAGAAAAATGATATGGGCAAAAGAATTACTGAAGAGACTAGGTAATTATGTCCAGACTATGGAGTTGGACTATGCCTTTTGCCCTCTTTCGAGATTTATCGCACTAAATCTGACATTTGAATAAACAGGTTGTAAATGTTGTTGTAGTATTTGTATTCGAAATTAACTGCGTAGTAATTGTAAACGAAAATATTTGTATTTTTTATATGCACAACTGTAGACTTAACTTTCCTGTCTGGCATACATAAGAGAGAAAATAAAACTTCCAAGGAAAACATTATTATATTTCCTGTAAAAAAGTTGTTATACGTGCTTAAAATAATTAAAAATATTATATTTAAAAACATTTTCCAGCCTACAAATGTAAAATGAGTGAAATTATGCAATAAAAAAATGTGACATTTTTGGGATCGAATTCGTGAAATAAATGAAACTGTTAAGAGGTTAAAACAGCCGTCTTCGCTAAATGAGAAACGTATGAATTAATTCATTAATATAATAAACACTTTTTATCCCAGCACTTTTATAATTATTTAATTCACTTTTTATATTATCTATTAAAATAATAAAAAAAGAAACGTTGATGTCACATTCTATGTCGTGTTAAAAAAGCAAGAGTACAATACATGGAATGATAGAATTACACACCGGTAACATCAAGTCATTCTCACTACAATCCCTGGAAAAATGAGAGTTCAAATCATTGCTAATGTAAATGAATTCTCTGACCCTCCAATTAAATTGCTTTTTATGCAGAAAAATGAAGATAGCTTTACTACCACAAGTTAACGGGCCCATATGGAAGAGCAGACCTATTACAAAAGAGCAGCCAAAAGTCACACATTGAAGAGGTCCCTTGAAAGATATAAACCAGAGAGTGTTTTACCGAACTATAAAAGTCGTTAGTTCATGAAAGTTTAAACCTTGTGTGAATAATTTAAATGACCGAAAAGTGTAGCCGCAGATCATGTAAACAGATCGTGACTAATTTTAGACTAAAAATTGCATATAGCTGCTTAGACGGACACCTGAACATAATAGCCATATTTGCTGAAAATTTGTCATCGATATCTAATGCAAACTATATGAATACAGAACGCTTGTCTATCCCTACATTACCAAGTAGACGTGATGTTTACCTACTATATGAGATTGCCAGGAATCTCGTCTAACTAAACACTTGAACTCTATTTTGGCTTTGGATTTTAGAGAGATTACAAATAATTTTATAATTATTTTAAATGTTGTGAACTTTTAATTGCTTTTAGTATTTTAAATGTCTTGGTATATTATTTATCTTGGTTAAATATTTTGAAATTTTAATAGGTTATTTTACTTTTTGTATTAATGTAGGTTTTTTGTATTCAGTTCATTTTTATATAAAAAAAGCAACAACATGGCTGCTTAGACGGACACATGAACATAATAGCCTTATTTACTGAAAATTTTCATATATACTGCAAACAATATGAATATAGAATACAGGTATGTCCAGATCTTTTCCCGACATTACCACGTAGAGGTTATGTTTACCTACTATGTCAGATTGCCAGGAATCTCGTCTCCTAAACACTTAGACTCTAGTCTTTGGCTTTGGATTTTAGAGAGATTACTAATAGTTTTATGATTATTTTAAATATTGTGGAAGAGATCATGGCTAATTTTAGACTGAAAACAGTACATGGCTGTTCAGACGGACACTTGTACATAATAGCCATATTTTCTGAAAATTTATGACTCATATTTACTGCAAACAATATGAATACAGAACACAGGTGTGTCCAGATCTTTCCCCTACATTACAATGTAGAGGTGATGTTTGCCTCCTATATCAGATTACCAGGAATATAGTCTCCTAAACACTTGGACTCTAGTCTTTTGGCTTTGGAGTTTAGAGGGATAACTAATAGTTTTATAATTGAAGATGCTCGGTCGCTGGTTCTGAATTAGTAATGATTATCACAAAATATGTGATAGACTGTAGCTCTTAAATTAAACTTTTATTCTCAGACGAATACTCAGTCCCTTCACGAAGCGAAGAGTCGAACACTCCTCGCATTTTACACACTCTATCTTACAAACATAAAAATCAACAATTCTTATTGTGTAATTTTACAACAAGCTGTCAGAATTAATGCCAAGAGCTCTATTGGCGGTTTTTACAAAACATAACTCAACAATGATTGTTTTTAATATTGAGGACTTTTAATCATTTGTTAATTGTTTTGGTATTTTAAATGTCTTATTATTTTATTCGTCTTGGATTTCTTTAAATATTTTGAAATTTTACTAGGTTATTTTACTTTTTTTTTATTAATGTAGGTTTTTTGTACTCAGTTCATTTTTGGCCTTAAAAAACAATTTCAAAGTTGCTTTTTTGAAAAAATATTTTTAAAGAGATTTCGTAACTGAGATACTAACAAACTTTTACTGGAAAACTGGCTTATTGTCTCAAAAGAAAACCTAAAATATATGTACCTGATTAAAGCAAAAAGACTTATCACTACTTTCCCCAAATACATTTAAATTTACTCTCTGTATATTCCGTTGCATACGAATGTTATTTAGTTTACATCTCTTTAAAATTTAATAAGGAATTTTTCCAACAAACTTATAAAGGTGTAAATTTAACAAAAGAGCATTTTTAGATTCGCTTTTAAATCAAATTTGTTTTTCCACTTCCGATCCAAAACTGGATCCAAAAAACTTTCTTTTTTTCTTTGTTGTTTTTCTCCAATGTGTTTATGTTTTTTAACGCAGAAACCACTCGTAAGCATTTTATTTTCATTTTTATTTAGTTAATTGTTTCATGTAGTCTTCAAAGGTATTTTTTAGATGTTAGCTTAAGAACAAAAAAAATAGTCGTTTATATTTGTTTTGTTTAGTTTCAATTATTTTTTGTGTCTCGTATTTTCGTCATGAAATATCATTATCCATGATACCTGTTTGTATATCTTTGGTAAAAAATAATTCATTTGGTAAAATAAAAAACTAATGTTTTTTATTTATAATACGAGAAATAAATTTTAAGTAAGTTCATTGATATAGTAAATAAAATTTTAGTTTACAAGTTATAATTGCTTCTTAAATTAAACATTTCATCGAGGCAAATGAATTCAATTGAAAAAAGAATGGAATGTTTCCAACCAGATGTTTTTATATTTAAAGGTCATTAATTTTAATTGCTAGAAAAAATTTTCGTAAATAAATTATATGTGATTAATTTAACATTAAAACGTGTGTGTCTACATGTGTGAGAAAATTTAATATTTTGGATGATAGTCTTCCACACGGAAACATGGAATTTTACTAACCATATTACCTGCCTAATACATCTTTGAGATTAAAAAAAATGGTTTATTTGTTGCAATAAAAAATTTGAAACTTATCTAACGAGAAAAAATTTTAAATAAGGTGAAAAGTATATTGAAACATATTGTTACGATCTTCAAAGCTGGTTTCTGGGATTGAATGGACTTGAAATAAGACAGCACGAAAACAATAATTTACTGGCAATCAGTTGTAAAATACAATGTCAGAAAGGCATCAAGGTTAGGCTACTGCACACTCGTACCAAGTTTACAAAATCTTCGCGAATCAACTCAAGCAGAATGCCGTGGGCTTCCGTACCTCTTTCCTCATAAAACAAAACGGAAGCACCGGTAAAACACAATACATCGTGCGTACTATGCAAATCGAGAAATGTACTTAACGACGACTCTCGTTTTGGGACTCAGCCTGCCTTATATAGGCCCGAAGAAACTGGTCGAACATTCCAGATTATACCGGACACCCGAACCGGAAGTTCACATCGGCACACTTGGCAACATTTAGCGACATTTGGCGATATTTGGTGACGAACTTGGCGATAAAAAAAGAGTTGCCAAAACTGTCGCCAATGAGCCGATATCTCGCCAATTTGGCGAGATACACATAGAGTCTCATGTTAAATTTAAGGTTCACTAACAAATTCGTAACAATATAAACTTGTCAATATTTTACACGTTATACACAGGGTGTCCCAAAACGACTGAATAAGCTCTGCACAGCTAGATTCCTGCTTTTGAGTACGTAAACACTGTCAAAAGAAGAGTTTCTGTACGATCCATAGTTTACGAGAAATAAAAAAGGAAAACGGAGTATGACGTCACTGCTGGTGCAAGAAAAAAACTTTAATGGACATATCAACAGCAGTATATGCACAATTTAAAGCAGAAGTTCAAAATGTCCGACGTACATAGCCTTGAGCACGCCGTGGAATGGCTGTCGTCATACGTTGCAGCATCACGAGGTCCACCGGAGTACAAGCAGCATGCAGACGAGCAACTAAGTCCATTGGTGTAGTCACTACTTCTCAATACAGCAGTTTCTTGAAATGTCCCCATAGGAAAAAATCCAACGGTGTAAGATGTGTTCGGCGAACGTTTCAAACATTATCGTCTGGAAAGATATGCATATACTGCTGTTGATATGTCCAATAAAGTGTTTTTATTGTACCGGCAGTGAAGCCATACTTTGCTTTCTGTATTTTTCTCGTAAACTATGGATCGTACAGGAATTCTTCTTTGGGCAATTTTTATGTACTCCCAACGAGGAATCTATGTGTGCACAGTTTATGCGGTCGTTTTGGGACATCCTATATATTGTTTTACGAATTCTACCTTTCATCGGAGCAATTGGAGTAAATTGTAAACCATGTTTTGTTCCAATCATATTATACTTTTACATTTAAATGTCATTATTTATAATTGTTAGAAAATTCTTTAATAAATAAATTATAAGTGACTAAATAATCATAAAATGTGTGACCTCTTGTGTTAGGGAGATTCAATCTTTATTATGCCCATACTTCTACCAGGTGATAAAAAAGTCCGTATAAACCTAAAATATTCGTAATAACCGGAAAATTAACCAAAATAAAAAAAAAACAGATTTGCAGGGTTAGTATCGTTATAGCATGGGATTTTTGAAACAGAAAAAATAACTGAAAAAGAGTCGATAGAGGTCACTGTACACAAGTCAAAGAAAAAGAAAAGGAAATAACAAACAGAATGCCTTCAAACCGTTTATTACAACAGTATGTGTTCCACATGACAACCATCACAGGGGATAACATTCTGTATTCGGTACTTACGCAAGTCAGCATTCGCTGATTCCTGTTTGACGTGAAACAACTTCCCCAACAAGACTTTATCCTTCGCACTCAGCATCCTTGTTCGCATACATGGTTTACAGCTGTGAACTGGTTGTATATTTATAGCAGCGCAAGTTCTTATAACAATCTCATTTGCATATTTCCACCTAAGCCGCTTGTACCAACGCCATCTGTCAGCTGTTTTTGAGTTATTGATTTTTCTTTTTTATAAAACTCCCATGCTCTAGCGATACTAAGCCTGCAAACCGTTTTTAATTTTGGTTATTTTTTCCGGTTATTATAAATTTGTAAATTTTATACGGACTTTTCGATTACCCGGTATATGGAAACACACAATTAAAAGTGAAATCAATAGCACAATTTTACGGTAACTGCATTAACATTGTTAAGTAAAAAACATACCAGATTTTTCATATATTAAATATTCTCTAGAAATAATACCTATAGCATATTAAAATTCAGAAAAAAAGATTTTTGGAATTTTTTCTCAAAGTATTACCTAAATATTATCTCGAAATCAAATTGAACTTATTGAATAAATTAATTTATTGGTTTTAAACTTTCACTATTATGTTAAATTTTTATATAACAGAGTTGTTGTTTCTCCTGCCACATGGAAAAACCAAGCACTATTGACCCTGCATTCTTTCGTTTTAAGGAGCACCATTATGGTGAAAGAATGATTTCACTCAAGTAGGTCCTCGTAACTTTGAAGCAGAACCCAAGCTGAAGATTCACAGACTTAAAAGGCCGCCCTCAGAGGTATTGATTGAGAACTTGGAGGACATTATGACCACGAACGTATTTTACGTGCCCCAGTCACCTTTAACGAACACGGTGGATCTTAGTCGGCTCTGGTTCCAAACCGGCAGACTTTAAGATATGAGATCGTTGCCTTTGAGACTGAATTGCTGAGCTCATACGTAAGAAAGTATAATTAAAAATGTTTAAGGAAGCAAATCTAAATGTTCCAAAAACATTGATAATGATTTGAGGGTTTCACCATACAGAATTACATAATTTTCTTTTCATCCTAGCTATTCACGCAAATATTCTCATATAATAATAGACGAAAAATTCTAATTTTTAAAAATGTTTAGCTATAAATTTCAATGTATCATTAAATGTACTTATTAAATGTCAATTCTATTGATTGTTTTCTACCATTTCAAAAGTGAATTTGATTGTTTTTTATGAAAGTATTGTTTCTTTATTTCCAAAGGCAGAGATACAACTTTTTTTAGTTTTATCTTCGCTTACAATCTATTCTTTTATTGACTCTTCAAAGAAACCACTTTAAAAGTTAGAGCCGGTTTAAATAAAAGCATAAAATTTTACATTCCGTTTCTTCCTTTCAACTCTTTTTCTGTTTTCCATGGATTGGCCAAAGATTATAATGAAACAATCTGCAACTCTTTTTACCTTTGATAAAAATGTTCCTTTGATGAAATAAAACGGATAAGATATGTTTGTGGTATTAAAACGAGATTAATTGATTTCTTTAATGTGGGTGATTGGTAAAAAAGATTTATCTTATGCATTATAAGTGACAATGGAGATTTTTCCATTTTACAAAACAAATCTCTCTGTTCTAGCCACTCAGATTGTGCAGTGTGTTAGATAGTGTGCTACACTCTGACATAATATGTGTGTGTACCCAATAGTGTGTGAACCCAATAATGTGTGTACCCAATAGACGTAGGTTCGATTCTAGAGTAAAGTTTGCAAGTTTTTGAGGTATGATTGAATGTTAGCCTCATATATGATGCTTCCCCAATAAACAGAATATTCCGAATTGTACAAACCAATTTTTATTCATAAATCTGATAATCAATTTTGATAATCAATCTGATGATCAATTTTGCAAAATATCTATTTATAAATCTATTATAAATCTATTTATAATTTTTTATATCTAGTTATAATGAAGTATAACTTAAAATGTAATGAATGAACAGTGTATCATATATTACCTTTGATATTGTGTTAAATTGACTTTAGTATTATAGAATGCATTAGCATAAAACTCTCAATTGAATTATCATAAGATGATATTTTTTACCGTGTACTCACCATTGTTCTAATAATGGAACATGATTTTTAAATTAAAAAATTCACATGTAAAAAACATCTTATCAATATCTCTTTTACATACAATTAAAAATGACATTATAAAGTATTTTTTTGAAATAAATTTTACTTTGTTTAGATAATTATTTACTTTTTAAAATGTATTGAATTTTACTATATTTTGCCTTTTTTACTGTCCTTACAAATAAATTTACCAAAATTACAGTTTAAATAGAAAAATGCAATACTTTAAAATATACCATTAGATAACATATTCTAAGAGAATACAATAAAAGTAAAATTTTAATTTTAAATTTTAAAAAAATTACGTTTTTATTATCTATGTTCCATTATTGGAACATTGGCGTTTCAAGAGTTCATTTATCATTTATGCGTAAAGCATTGTATGATATTGGAAACATTATTTTCTTCTTATTCAGATAAAAATAGAGACTTTTCTAAAAATTGGTTTGGTTTGGTTTGGAATGCTACTGTCTACTTTTTGCAACACGAGTGCTAATGAGACCGGGAAATACTGCTTAAATCCGATTCCGAATGGCTACGAACATCCATGCCACTGTGGGATTCGAACCCACGAACTCCGGTACCGAAGGTTTGCACCCTAACCAATCGGTCATCTTACTTTTCATCGGTTTACTTTTCATCTTACTGGTCATCGGTTACTTTTCTAAAGAAAATAAATAAGGTTGCAAATGGAAACTAAAACACTTCGAAAGTATTATAATTTTGGCCCTTGACATTGATGTTCACTTTGGTAAAGTCATAACAATAGAAATAAATTATTTTGATAAGGTGGCTGAACATGCGTGTGGGCGGGAGGCTCTCACCTGTGCCTTTTTAGACAAGTGCAATTTCGGATAAAAAGGTGTCTTATTGCATATTTTGCTGAAATAGTTATCAGTTTCCTTTGAGATTGAGTTTTTTTTATCAGTTTGTCGGATTACATTGAAAAAGCTCCATGTGTGCTTTTTATGTGTGTCATTTATAAAGTTTTCATAAATTTAACTCTATGTCTCAAAGATGAGTTACAATACATAATGCTTTCGGATTTCTAGAATCACTTTCGTATTCTGATTTGGGAAATGTAGATATTTGCCAGTTACAGCTCGATGAACCTCATAACCTAACCAATGAAGAAGATATTGCTATAAATGATTTAGGTGCAGTTTCTCCATTTGATGTGTGAAATGGTCGAAGTCATTTTAAAAAAAAGATGAAAGTACTCCAGATGAAGATCAATTTCAGAAACCGGGTCCAAGGGCCAAGAAAAAATATACAACTGAAAACCCTGCAGTAAAATGGAAAGAAAAAATTCGATAATCCAACGAAATTGGAAAATATTGCATAAATTCTACAGAGTCATAAAATTTATTATTTGTTCATTATTTAAAGATAAATAAACAAAACAGTAATATTAAGAAAATATTATAATTATTAGAGTTTAAGTTAACTATTTTCTTGAGCTTTTAAAAATATGCAAAAATTAATCATGTAACACGTCAATGTTCCAATAATGTAACATAGCTAAAAACACCCTAAAATTTTTTCTCTAGATTTTAAAACTTTACTGTATTTATATATTTTTAATTAACATAATGTAACCAATTTATGAAGCGTAGCGTTCATTAATTAAGTAGACTTTGAATTAAGACAGCAAAAATAACAGCACTTTTTTCCTAATGCAGGGAAAACACGAATACAGCAGCTAACAACGCGAGAACTTGCTAGCACAGGTGATAGTTCACTAAAACACTTAGCGCCAAACAACGTAGGTCTTTACCTCTACAAATTTCTCAGCTAACTCAACCTCGATCAGGATCGGCCCCCGGTATTTATATCCTCGGGAGAAACTGGAATATTCTAGAAAGTACTAGGTACAAACGGTCGCCAAAAAAGTCGCCAAGTCGCCAAATTTGGCGATATATCGCCAAACATGGCGCCAAAAATTATTCACCAAAAACATCACCAATGAGCCCATATCTCGCCAAATACATGATTTACCCATTATAATACACAGTATACCGCAAAATAAAAGCATGCCAACTTGCGAAATTCGTAACAATAATAACGAAATTTCAAGTCATTGAGACAATTCTTTCTGAATTCGGAGTTTAAACAGTTAAAAAGCAAAAATTTCGTGTATTTATTTTTATTGATAAACAAAGTTATAAAATTTTGCAGTAAATTTATCTTTCAGTGAAGATGTAAGCCGTTACACCATAAAAAACACGAATCCCATGACTTAAATCGAAATGACATAAATTTTCACCCTCATCGATAAAATTATATATAATAGTAGGTAACCGAATATTTAATAACATTTCTAGAGGATTACTTTCGCCAAAGTGAAAACTCCTGAAGAAAAATGTAAATTATCATAAAATAATTTTTAGTTTTCTCATGCTATGTATATACACTACAGCAAACGAAACCTTGAATGAAATTGTGGGAAAGTAAATTTTAAATCCTGTAACATTTTTAGCTCCTTATGCATTTTAATTTATTCTGACTTTTGAAAGTATTTTGGCGTTAAAATGGTTTGAACGGGAGGAGAATGTAGAAAATGCCATTGTTAAAAACTTCAAGCTCTTTTAATACACATTTACTTAAATGAGAACATGATGTATACAGTGTATCTATGTGCATTTTTTAGTGTTTACTGAATCTTTATATTTAGAAACTTCGAAGCATTTAAATAAACATTTATATGTAAGAATAGTATATTTACTTGTGATTTAAATATATTAATAAAACATTTCTATAAAAAATGACTTTTTCTTACTGCTAAAAATAATTTTGCAGTTGCTGCCTGCAAATGTTTTGCACTAATTCCATTTTATTGTATCAAAAGGAAAAAAAAATCTTTAAATAACACGTAGTTTTTTCACTTCATTTCCCAGTTGAATTTAAATGTTTCTTTCTTATTCTTTAAATTTAACCTTTGAATGTAAAAGTTTCGCTTTTTATATGCATTTAAGATTTAATAAAGTATCTTTCTAGAGCATATATAAATGTATACCATTCTAAAAAGAGATAAATTTTTAATTTCCCTTTAAATCCAATTTGACTTTCCTTTTATACACAAAACATTTTTTTAACCACAGGCTCGAAAAATAAATACTTTATTCCTTCTCGTGTACATTGGTTTTTTCTTTATTTTTTTGTGTAGAAACAAATTTTATATCTCGTTTAGTTTTATTTGTGTTTATTTAACTCCTTTATGTAGGCGTTAGAGATACTTTTTATACAGGTTAGATCACGAAAAAAAATTACTTCTGGATTCTTTCATAACAAATTTTTTCTATGCAGTATTTTTTATTGTCATGGAATTTCGTGATAGATACTGTGAGTCTTGGATACTCTGATACACATTCTTCATTCTTAGATCTAAAAAAATCTTTTAAGTGATTCCTAAAATTATATAAGGATTAGAACTCTTTAAGAAAGTTGTTTACGTATTAGAATTAATACTGTAAGTAAAATCTAAAATTAACTTTAGTAAAAATGAATATATGAGATGTAATTTCATCATAATTTGATTATTAAATATCTTGTATCTCTTCTCAATTCAGTAAAATTGGATTGAGTGAGTTGTAGCTTGATTTTATTTCTAAAGATTTAATGTTTTTCTTTTGACTTATATATATATATATATATATATATATATATATATATATATATATATATATATATATATATATATATATATTATATATATATATATATATATATATATATATATATATATATATATATGTATATATATATATATATATATATATATATATGGATTACATTTTTTAAATTAAACGATGTAAGTTTGCATTCGGAATTAGACGTTTAATAAATTCCAAGTTCTGAATATTTCTGAAAAATATTCAGAATTTTAAATAATGTTTAAATTATTTTTCCAAGTGAAGTAAATGCTGGCGTAATCTATGATTGTAAAAGTTATATTTACTTGATTCACAAAAAAATTAATAAATAATTTTACTAATATATTTGAAATGTATAAAATTTTATAAAAAACTAGTTAATTTTTATTATTCCGACTCAGTGTTTCTTTTTTAACCCAAAATGTTTTTATATCATACTCGAGAAAATATACAGTTTTGTTGTCTGAGTAAATCTTGCTTATTTTTTGTTCTTAAACGTATAAGAAACTTTCACATGTAATTTCTTTCATTCTCATTTATTTGTTTACTTACTTTTCAAATACACTATTTTAACTCAAGAAAAAAGTCGAATTTTACACTTGATTAGTTTATTTAATTTTTTTAAAGTGACAATGGAGATTGTTCCATTTTACAAAACAAATTTCTCACTTTCCAGTCACCCAGATTGTGCAGTGTGTAGCATAGTGTGCTTTGACTCATTAGACGTTGATTCGATTCTAGAGTAAAGCTTGAATAAACTTGAGGTATGATAGAATGTTAGCAGCATCTATGGTGCTTCCAGAATAAAATATTAAATAAAATTTTCGGCATTGCACAGGCCAATTTTTATTCAACAATTTGTAAAATATTTATCCATTTCTGCAAACCTATATAATTATAAATCTATTTATAAATTTATATATCTATCTATAAATCACGTTTAATTTAAAATGTAATGATCAGTGTATCAAATATTAACTTGAATATCGTATTAAATTGAATTTAATATTATAGCATGTTTTCCATAGCAAATATCCTCAATTTAAATATCATATGATGATATTTTAAAACGAAAATCCGTGATAAAAAATGCATTTCTTCATATACAAAAACAGAGCCATAAATTAAATTTTTATAGTAAGTTTTGCTTTCCGTAAAGATTTCAGTCTATATACCATCAAAAGAGAAGCCATGTGACGTTGGAGTAGCTCTTCTTGTTCCCACTACACAAGTTCGAGGTTCGAGCAGCCTTTTATCCCTTCAGTGGATAGACAAACC
>CM063509.1:115316961-115329461 GCA_032207245.1 Pardosa pseudoannulata
TAATTGATATTCCTGTATCGGATGACCCCTTTGAGTTACAACATATTCCAGATGAATTTCGCGCTCAAATGCTTAAGCTTTTGCATAATTACCAGCCACACAAAACCTAAACTTCTGATATTAAATTAAAAATTGTTCTAACTGATGATATACCTGTAGTAAATAAATCACGTCGTTTTTCGCATGCTGAAAAAACGGAAATTAGTAAACAAATTCAAGAATGGCTAAACAAAAAAATTAATCAACCCAGTTGCTCTGATTATGATTCACCCATTGTTTTGGTTAAAAAGAAAAACGGGTCGACCCGTCTGTGTATAGACTACCATAAATTAAACAAGAAAATTATAAAAGATAGATTCCCTCTTCCTCTTGTTGAAGATGTCATTGATAAGCTTCATTCAGCTAAAGTATTTACCACACTTGATCTGAAGAATGGGTTTTTTTCATGTTCCTAATGATGACACCAGTAAGAAATATACAGCATTTATTACTGATCAAGGTCTTCTTGAGTTTAATTTTGCACCGTTTGGACTTTGTCTATCTCCTGCTATTTTTCAACGCTATGTTAATTATGTTTTAAGATATTTATTACATGACGGCACTATTCTGATATACATGGACGACATAATTATTCCATCCGAAAATATTCAAGAAGTTATTGATAAATTGCAACGTGTTCTGAATACTGCATCAAAATTCGGTCTCGAGATAAATTTTAACAAATGCCAATTTTTACAATCTAAAATTGAATTCCTTGGATATTTGATCGAAAGTGGAACAATTAAACCTTCTCCGGATAAAATTAAAGCCGTAAAGAACTTTCCGGAACCAAAATCAATTAAAAACATACAACAATTTTTAGGTCTAACCGGATATTTTCGAAAGTTCATTAATTCTTATTCAATTATTGCTAAACCTCTCAGTGACTTATTGCGTAATGATCATAACTTTTCCTTTTGTGAAGAACAACGTATTGCTTTTAAACATTTAAAAGATGCCCTCTCATCTGACCCCGTGCTACATACTTTTAATCCTTTTCCTAACTTACAATTACACACGGATGCTAGTAAATATGGTTATGGTGCCATATTATTGCAAGAATCGGACGACGGACAGTACCATCCAATTTACTATATGAGTAAAAGAACACTTCCACATCAAGAAAAGTATTCTAGCTATAAGTTAGAAATGTTAGCCATGATTGAATCCCTCAAAAAATTCCACCATTTCTTACAAGGTACCCATTTTAAAATATTTACTGACAGTTCAGCATTTCAACAAACCATTAATAAAAAAGACATAACTCCTAAATTCGCAAGATGGGCTATTTTCTTGTCAGAATTCGATTATGAAATCTTTCACAGGCCAAGTAACCAAATGAAACACGTGGATGCTTTAAGAGGACAACCGGTAATGGCAGTCACATACGATGAAATTACTTTGAAAATTAAGAATGCCCAAGCTAAAGACGAATATATCACATCGATTAAGAAACTTATAGAAAATGGATCAGCTAATGATTTTACAGTTCGAAACGATATTCTTTTTAAAACCAAAGACGGACAGGAACTGTTAGTAGTACCCGCTTCGATGCAAACTGAGATAATTAAGACAGCACATGAAGAAGGCCATTTTGCCGTCGCAAAGACTGAACAGATACTGCAACTTGAATATTATTTTCCAAATTTAAGAAGTAAAGTACAAGACGTGTTAGCAAATTGCATTCACTGCATCCTTGTCAACAGGAAACGTGGTAAAGGAGAAGGTTTTCTAAATCCTATACCTAAAGGTGACACTCCATTACAAACGTACCACATTGATTTTTTAGGTCCCCTACCATCAACTAATAAAAACTATAAATATATATTTACTGTGATAGATGCATTTACTAAATTCACGTGGATTTATCCTGTTAAATCAACTTCTACATCAGATGTTGTAAATTGTTTAGAACTACAGAAAAGTGTATTCGGCACCCCATTGCGTATAATTTAGGACAGAGGAACAGCTTTTACATCTCATGATTTTGAAATTTATTGTAAAACCGAATCTATTGAACATGTAAATATCACCACTGGCATAACCCGCAATAACTGTCAAGTTGGACGAATTCATGCCACATTAATTCCAGTGTTCTCAAAACTTTCAATTAATGAACCGGAAAAATGGTACAAACATGTCACTAACCTCCAACGAATATTGAACAATACCGTAAGTTCAACGACAAAATTTTCACCCTTTGAATTATTGATAGGTTTTAAAATGAAAACCAAAGATGACGCAAAAGTAATCGAAATTTTAAAGGATGAATATACAGCAAGCCTTATGCACGAACGTGACCAAATGCGAGAAGACGCAAGACGAAACATTAAAAAATTTCAAGAAATTACGAAAGCTCAATATGATAAGAAACGAAAAACACCCAACCATTACAAAATTGGTGATCTTGTCGCAATAAAAAGAACGCAGTTTGGTACTGGACTAAAACTAAGACCCAAGTTCTTCGGTCCTTATAAAGTGACTAAAATAAAACAAAACGACAGATATGACGTACAGAAAATTGGCATACACGAAGGACCCGACGTTACCTCCACTGCGGCAGACCAAATGAAGAGTTGGACGCAACATCTTTAATTTCTATACGACTAAGACTTTTTCCCCGACTGTGACTTTAAAACCAAAACTGTGACATTTCCTGCATGACGGACAATTTTCCTTTTCAATATCATTCTTCATTTTTACATTTTTTAACGACGCATATTACGTGCAACGATGTGTGTATACGACGACGAATGACGGAAAGGCAACGATGATCATTCACAGACTAACCACGTAATTAAGTCTACGAGTACAGCCTCTTTACTTTTTTTTCTCTTATTTTTTCTAGGTTCTTTGATGTTCCAAGCTGACGACGTATTGATGACGATGACAACGACGCCGTACAATTTTCGTGGTCGCCGAGGACGTCTCCAACCTAGGATGGCCGAATGTCAAAGCGCAGCAAGAGCTGAACTCAACTCCATCCACTAGACTTCTAAAACTATGAATTTCAATGCGAAGAAGCGGGCGCCACAGATTCAGACACAGACAGAGAGACTGAGACAGAGCGTGTGTGTGCAGTAAAGAAAAAGGACAATGACGACTTTATTAATGCCAATTTTATGTTAATCGTTTAATTTTTATGTTTTTGTGTTTTTCCAATTAAATGTTCCTGTATTGTGCAATGGAAGTTATGTTGTTTTATCACACACACACACACACACACACACACACACATATATATATATAATATATATATATATATATATATATATATATATATATATATATATATATATATATATATATATATATATATATATATGTATATGTATATATATATATATATATATGTATGTAGATGTATATATATATGTATATATATATGTATTTATATGTATATATATATATATATATATATATATATATATATATAATATATATTATATAAAATAAATATTAGAATATAAAGATATATATAGCAACAATTACATAGAGGTAAACAAATATGAAAAAGGATTAATTATATAACTCCATGAACTCTAAAAAAATGTTAAAAAGATAGGTATTATATATATATATATATATATATATATATATATATATATATATATAATATATATATATATATATATATATATATATATATATATATATATATATATATATATATATATATATATATATATATATATATACTTGTCCTAATTCCAAAATACAATAAATCACCCGTAAATTTCGTGCTGTAACTGTGGGCTTTAGGACTTATTTAACAAAGACTAACATCCATCTACTTAATATTGAAAAAAATATTTTTTCCTTATTAAAAGCTGAGATTGGTTATTTCGTCAAGAATAGTTTAAATAATTGAAAGGGCTTAATGATATTAGTGAAGTTCAGAGCTATGATTTTTCTGATTTATTCAATTATATCAATTTACAGGATCTTAATAACAATTTAGTATTAATGCAGGAAAAATGTCACGAAATGATGGACGATAAATATTAAAAAAATATCCAAATACCCTGGTATGGTGGAAGAAATAATATAGTAGCTTATGAAATGGGCTATATATTGTAATATTAGATTGTATATATATATGACTTTTCCATTTGAGATTAATTTCTTTACGAATATTGTTTCAGAGAAATTAACTCATGATAATCTATAACAAAAGTGAATAGCACCGTAACCAAGAATAAATGAAAATTATATCACTGTTACATAAATTTGACAAAATTTTATCACCAAAATTGCATTAATTTAAAAGTAATAAATGCATTACATTAGAGACAAAATAGAAAAATATATATTTGTGTATGGATATCTGTTAATATTTTAGCTTATTTTGCATACATGATTACAGAAAAAATTAGTATTAAATCTGCAATTTCTAAACGTAAAATAACGGATTTCTAGATACTAATTTACAGAAATGAAATAAAATCTATTAACTGAGAAGATATATTTCATTTATATATTCTTCTATAAACATTTTTCGTCTTATTTATTTATCTCGTTTTAATTTAACCTTTCTTCTGATGAGAAATAATAAACGAATGATTTTTAAAAGACTTTCTTTTTCCCTTTGAGACCAATTATGCACATTATTTTACCAAAAAAAATATGTTTTGTTAAATATTTATACTATTTTTCAACTCAAACATTTTTTTCCTTGTAAGAAAAATATATGTTCAGGTAGGAGTATAATTTTCTTTGATATCGATGTTTAGAAAGTGGTATTTAATTTGCTACAATTATAACATGAAATATTTAGAGTTCTTGCTATACAATTCAATTCGATTTTTTTCAAATTGTTCAAAAGGAAAGAAAATATTAACCAAATCTGTTTAAATCTACGATATGTGAAATATAAATATTTATAGTAGATAATAAAACAATTTTTGAAACGAAAATTTAATTTGTTTGAAAAAAAAATCATTTCAATATTAGATATATCCCTGTTTAAAATCTTTAGCGTGTAATATAATAACTTCATATTCTCTTTTAAATTTTTCTTTTACTTTACGCTAAATGGTATATTTCAAACATATTAAGAATCAGGTAAATATACAAAAAACACTCACACGCTAAGGCATATATATATATATATATATATATATATATATATATATATATATATATATATATATATATATATATACATATATATATATATATATATATATACATATATATGTATATATATATATATATATATATATATATATATATATATATATATACACACATATATATATATATATATATATATATATATATATATACAGTATTTTTCAATAGGTCAAGAAACTTTGTTGGCGAATTTAACTGTTACACCAGATGAAAAATTAATCATTTGACGGCAACAGCTAAAAAATCTGTTGAATGAACAAAAACTTATATTTATTGCACTGAAATCTGTGGGAAATGTATTTGAAGAATTTTAAGTCAAGCACACTAATTTGATTAACACATTTTCTGGCTAGGAAAATTGATTTAATTTAAATAGAATGGTAGAGAAGAGAATTTTATAAAAAATTATTAAAGTGAAACAGTTTTTATATATTAATATATATGCTGAGCTTTCAATTTGGGTGAAATAGAGTCCCAAATAATATTTAATTTTATTAAATTATCAAATTAATTTAGTTGGTTGTATTAATTTAAATGTAACTTTCCATCGAAAATAAAATTCATGATATCATTTTTAGAATACAGCATTTAATGTTTATCATGAATGTAAAAAAATGTCGAAAATGATACTAAATTTATACTTGTCGATAATTGGTAGCTTTTTATGCTATCGAAAAATTCAATATTTTTTTAAATCATTTATCGAGGAAAATATAAATGTTAAACATTTTTAAAAAATATAATTCTTTACAGGGAAATAAAATTGATTTTTAAAATTTGGTAAACACATATTCTTCAACTAAAATTTTAGTAATATCCAGATAACATTAATAGTTTAAAGTTTTTAACTATTAACATTAATAGTTTAATTGTTTACTTCAAGTATTTTAAAGATGGTGTGAATTCTCAAACGTATTATTCTCATTAATTATAATAAATATCTAATTTTTTAAGTGGGAATTATTATTGTAAAATAATATAGCAGTAATCCCTATAATTGAGAAATTCTTCTAAATATCTATATTAATTATTATTTTGTTTAAGTTATTTAATTAAAGTAATCAAACACATTTAATCGTCCAGTTTATATTATAATGCAAAACATAGATTTTAAATTTTGTACTATAATGGATCTCAGTTTTAATTTACGGTAATTGCGTTAAATACAATTCATATAATTGTTTTAATAATGATATAAAAATATTCAATTTAAGTGTAAAAATATTATTATAACATTACTGAATCATTTAAACTATTTATGAGAAATTTTAAAAATTGATGTTACAAATATAATATTATTACATGCTGTATTAAATTATTTATAGCTAATATATTTATTTATATAAAATTATAAATTATATAACAATAAAATATCACTATTTAAAAAAAATATAAACAACTTTATTGTTGCAATAAAAATTTTAAAAATATTATTTTATAAAGGTATAATTTAATATAATCTAAATTTTTAATGTGATTTAATGTAATTATTAAAAATATTTTTAAAAAGAGATTATAAGGATTATATTTTACTACCCATATCAATCCTAATTAATGTTAACATTATGTCTTTTTATTTAGAAATGTTAATTGATTACTGATAATATAATACTCAATACTGATAATATTGTTTTCAAAAAACAACTAGAACTTTGTGTATTTAGTTCATTTTCTTATACTTATAGAAAGCACCTTATTAGTTTAATCAGCATTTATGTGAGTCAGATTGTAATGTAGACAATTATAAAAAGTAGTTTTTGTATTTTTAGAATTACAAATTATTTAATTTACCTAAATTTTAAACTATTACGAAAAAGTATATTATTCCAATTAGATGTGATTCCTATTAGTAAAATTGTATAAATTATCAATCACAGGCTAATTTAACAAAAAGAACTTGTTGAAAACTAAAATGTCTGAAATTATTTAAGAATAATTCAAGACACTTAATAATTTTATCTTCGGTACTTAATGCTTTAAATAAATCTTTAAAAAAATTAATTGGCACGTGGAAGATATAAATATAACACGATAAAAGAAAAAGAGAAATCCATTTAATATTTATGCTTATTGCATTTCCTGCAATCTGCAACATTAACTTTTCTTTGTTATTAATAAACCCTTTGCTTTATTTTAACAAGCACATCGTAAGCAGATTTACCCCTAGTAAAGAAATTCCTTTTTCTCCCTCTAAAACATTTCATTATAATTTCAAATTCTAGAATATGAAATAAAATTTGGTTTCTTAATATAAATTAAGATAAGGGTACAAAGGCAACGCCCTCGTAACTGGAAAGTTGAAGGGTCAGAGCTCCAACTAGAAGAAAAAGAGAAATCCATTTAATATTTATGCTTATTGCATTTCCTGCAATCTGCAACATTAACTTTTCTTTGTTATTAATAAACCCTTTGCTTTATTTTAACAAGCACATCGTAAGCAGATTTACCCCTAGTAAAGAAATTCCTTTTTTCTGCCTCTTAAATATTTCATTATAATTTCAAATTCTAGAATATGAAATAAAATTTGGTTTCTTAATATAAATTAAGATACAGGGTACAAAGGCAACGCCCTCATAACTGGAAAGTTGAAGGGCCAGAGCTCCAACTAGACTTGGATTCGCTGTTTTCGTATAAGGTGACTGAGTGAAGTAACATATATTCGTGAACACAATATATCCTCCAAGTTTTCAATCAATAAATTTGGGGGTGGCAGGACAAAATTATGGGTCTTCTGTTTGGCCGTTGCTTCTAAATTACGAGGAAAGAAGTCGTAATTTCACACTTGATGTGATCCTAAGAACAAAAGATACACCCTTTTGTACGAGAAGTGTATGGCTGAATAAAGCTTGGTTTTACCTAGTGGCAACAGAAAAAACAACTGATTAAGATAATTTTTCTCACAAATACAGTAAATTAAAAATGCATATGATTAAATTTTTAAATGTCTTTAAACAAAATATGTAAAATAGATTTTTAAGCAGGGTTTTTTACAGAAAATTAATTTCACTAATTTAATTTCGCTATGAATTTCCAAAATGTATTTTAAAATATTTTTTATAAAATGCTCATCGAAAATATAAAAATACAATTTTAAAGAATAAAAATACGTTTCAAGTTCTAAAATATTTAAAGGATAAAATTTCAATTAAAACAGAATTAAACCTACCATTCTAATATAAACGTAATATAAACCTAACATCAATTTACAGTAGATAAGGTAAGCTGATAATCAAGCATTAGAATAAATGGCATTTATTAAAACTTATTTTTTTATAAACAGATGCAGTGAATTAATCTTTTAACAAATTATTATGTTTCCAATTTTTTTCAAACAAAAAATTTGTATAAATGCCTTTTAAGTAAAATATTTTTTCAGCTATCAAAAGTATTTACTTTTTATTTAACTGTTTCAGAAGGATTTATTGTAATATAATAATCTATGTTGTAGAGTGTGATTTGAATGAACAAAAATATGGTTTTAAATAAAATAATTTAATGAAGAAATAAATTATTAAAACAGATGGCTAAAGCAAAGCAATCCTTCTTTTAATAGAAACTTAAAATTATAAATTATTAAATGGAATAAAATAGCATTGCATATTTTATCCTAAAATTAGTTATCTCTCAATTCGAAAAAAAATTATGTATAATATACAAACCAAAAAGTGGATATTATACTATTTAAATGATATAAGAAATTTACGTATTTTTTACGTATAGAGATATTTTATTATATTTACCTGCCATCATATTTACAAAGTTTCCTGTTAGTTAACGTTACTTATCTGTAATAAATGATAAAAGCTTAAAAACGATTCAAACCATATAAAAGACAATGCATAAAATATAATCCTACATCGTTTTAAGACTATTAACTATAACAGATTTGTACACTTAACCATTTTTTGTTGTTGTCTTCATTCAATCTTTTTAACTTTTGTTTTTCTGTCTTTTTTGCATCTTTTTTACAAACTTAAAATATCGAATCTCTCTTATACGTCTCTGAAATCCTTTTTTCAAATATCTCTGTTTTTGAAATTGTGTTAATAAAATAGTACATATTCTTAATATACTAAAAAGCTTTTTCATAGATAACTTTAGTCAAAAATTAATCTACCTAAAAAGTTATTATTTTTTCATTTTATTTAGCTTGTGATTCTAAATTATTACATGCGTATTAAAAAAACTGGTTATATAGGGAATACAATTTTACTTTAGTCTTTTATATTTTTTAATCTTTTTCTTTTGTTTTGTAATAGTATACTTGTATATATATTTAAAGGTTAATGAAATACAGCATAATTATACAATGTACATAATTAAGTGTTAAATAGTGCTTAAACTCAATCAACAACATATTGCTCTAGAGAATGGTAAACTTTTTATAAAGAGTAAGGAGGTATGACCGGTTTCTGGAATTTTAAAATTACATAATGGTAATAATAGAAGCATTTTCGTAAAATGAATATGACTTATTACAACACTTTCATAGAATGAACAGTAGTTGATGTAGTGTATTTAAATTCATGCAGGTCCTGAATACTTTCAACTAAAGTAATAATCTCATAAGTACAAATGATCTAATAAGTGGCATTGCATTTATCTGTTAGAGAATATTGTACGTTATAGAGTATGTTGTTTAACTGAAACATTATTAGATTTATTTACTAATTTTGCAATTGCCTTTCCTAATGTTTCCAACATGTCAAACAAATTTCCCTTACCCCGCATATTATATTACATTATTAAAGAATATATTAATTTATTTTTTTTTATTTCAAAATGTAAAATTTTATTGAATGCACAAATTTATTCTTACGCGTGTTAGAAAATTTAATATATTTTGAAAAATAATAGCGAAATGCTAAAAAGTAAAATTAATAAAGTAAAGTTAATAAATGATAATGAATGACTTAATTCATATCAATTTATTTGATTTATAATATAAGTTAAATATTAATGAATAAATTTTAGAATATTTTAAATTAAAAAAATAAGCACTTAATATCCTTAATGCTTTAAGTATCAGCTATCTGGATTTCTATATTTTCATAACTGGGCATTTAAGAAAAATTAAAACATACTAAATAACACTGAAATAATATATAGATAGTAAACTAAATAGTTTTACAGAATATATAATGAACAAATTATTTTTTAAAACATCATTATGAAAAAGGTTTAAGTATGTAGAATATGGATCGATTTTAGACTCAGATTCAATTTCTCACTCCCATTAATATGTGAAACCCATTAATTTGTAAACGATTGCAATAAATGGTTTAAAATGATTGTATGCGAACACTTACACTTGTGTACAAAAAATGAAATAAAATAAACAACGCACCAAGAAGGAGTTATTCAATTGTGACGAAGAAGAGTAGATGTAATGCCCATGTACAGAAAAACAAAGGATTACAATTCTAGAAAAATTGCATAATTTATTCAAGTAATAGAGCTTCATAAAGTAAAAAACTCAAAATAGCGTTTATCCACCTCTGGCCATACTTATTCTGTTTGGCATTGACTGATAGAGGTGATGGATGTCCTCCTGAGGGATATTGTACTAAATTCTTTCCAACTGGCATATTAGATTTTCAAAGTAACCACCTCTGACCATACTTATTCAGCTTGACATTAACTGATAGAGGTGGCGGATGTCCTCCTGAGGTATATTGTACCAAATTCTCTCCAACTGGCACATTAGAATTTCAAAGCTCCGATCTGGTTGGAGGGCCATGCCTATAATGATCCAAACGTTCTCAATAGGAAAAAGATCCTGCGTCCTTGCATGCCTAGGTAGAGATCGGCAATCACGAGGACAAACAGTAGAAATACATGTTGTTACTGACAGGGCATTTTCACCTATTGGCATGGTTTACCCATTAATGGCACATTAGATTTTCAAGATCCCGAGCTGGTTAGAGGGCCGTAGCTATAATGAGCCAAACGTTCTCAATGAGAGAGAGATCCTGCTTCTTTACAGGCCAAGGTAGTGTTCGGTAAGCACGAATACAAGAAGTAAAAATGCGTCCAGTGTGGGACCGGGCATTATCACCCATGGACATGGTTCACACATTACTGCCAGCATCATAGAATAGTGGAATCGATCCTGCCCAAATGTCGAGCATTTCGACTATTAGATCAACCTGCTCTTTAAACCCAACTGTACCACATCTCTCAAATGCTGACATCTGCTCATATGGTTCGTGCATCTGTATGAGAAGTAAAGTTACGTTCTACCCCAGTACATGGAATCAAAATTTATCCTATTAACCTTCTACAGTCCATTGTTTCCAAACGGGAACATAATGTTAATAAAATTATTTAAAATTAAATTTCATCAATATTGATACAAAAATATTAGCAAATGTAGTAAAAGAACTACTTGATTTTTAAAATAAAAACTATATTTCTATGATTAACAGAAAAATGTATAAAAAATCATGGAAATGACCCTTTTCATCATTTCACAATTTCACCATTTTCTTGTACAAACAACACAAGGTAGATGTGCACAGTGCACATTAAATGCAAGATTAGCTTGCAATGAGTGCAAGAAAAAATTTTACTCCATTGATTTTCAATATATCATGGCATAAAGGTATAAAATCACGTTTTTGATATTTGTTTAACAAAATGTTGTTTTCATTTAAATTTATAATTTTTAAACTTTATTGATATCTGTCCTTAAATTTAAAAATAAATTTTAAATTCATTCTAATTATTTTTCTTATTATTTAATATTTAATATATACATCATTCTATTCAATTTTTGAATCCAGTGTATAGTCAGAAGTGACTAATGTTCCCGATAAGGAACATCATGAAAATCGTAAAAGAAAATTTTTTTCCCACAATTAAATGCCTAACATACCTTAACTGAAGCATTATAAGGCAAGTTATGCAAAAAAATATTTAAAATATATCAGGATCTGAATTCGGGCTATAAAAGGTTAATTATCCTGCCAGTTTTGCATATCGTTCGCGCACCTGTATGCGAGGTATAGTTACTGTCTACTTCAGTACATTGAATCGGCTTTTCTTCTATTAAATATCCTGTCAGTTGCGCAGATAAAATAAGCTGCAACGATGCCCTATTTCATTTTTCTTATTTAATTTTTAATTTCATTTTTACCAAAAAATATTGAAAATGTTAAAATTTAAACAAAATATTAATTTTTTCTATAGATAATAAACATACATTCAAACAGGGAAAATTTCAAGCAGATAGTTTAAATAGATTTTTTTAATATTACGAATAATGGTAAAAATTGTTATTTCAAAACTATTTATTTCCCAAAATTTTTTGTTATTTTTGAATG
>CM063509.1:115334461-115346961 GCA_032207245.1 Pardosa pseudoannulata
TGTTTCAAAGTAACATAAATTGTTGAATCAACGTAAGAAAATGTAGATACGTTTTTGATTGCTTGATCAATGAATAGGAAAATGGCTTCTCTGCAATAATCCAAAACACTAAAGCCAGTTCTTCTCTCCGAATGAACGCCATGAAGTATATCTGTACCAGGTTTACATGCCAAAACTGTGATCCTCCAGTCTTGTTGGGGTATTTACAGGGTTGATTTTTACAAAATTTATTTATTTATTTGTAGAGCTGAAACGTGAATACATACCTTTACTGTGAACAATTAGATCTAGTAATTTGATAAGTACCCTTCAATAATCAACAGAAAAATTGTTTATTATCTAACACAATAATGCAAGGTGAACTCTGGAAAGAAATTGATGAATTGAGGCGGGAGGTATTGCCTAACTTACTACACTCGCCCAAAATTGCTCTATCGGATTTCCATTTATTTCGATCGCTACAATACTTCTAAGTGACACAAAATTTCAGAATTCTGGTGGTGTCCAAAATATTATCATCAGATATTTTTCTTGAATACCAATTCATTTTTATCGATACGGTGGAAAACATTTACACTTTATATAGAAAAAGGTTGTTGATAAATAAGGGTGTTGACATTATTAATAAAATAACCATTATTGATTAAAAATTAACTTGGATAACTTAATCTGTTAGAATTTAATGTAAGTAAACGACATTAATATCACGTTCCTCTATTATATTATTTACTAATCTGTTTCATATTTTGTCTTTTGTGGTTTAACTAAGTATAAAAAAAACTAAGTACTGTATATTCTAAGTAGTTTATTGTTGATAAATAAGGATGTTGACATTATTAATGAAAAAAAAAACATTATTGATTAAAAATATACTTGGAAAATTTATGCTGTTTGAATTTAATGAAAATAAACCGCAGTAATATCACTCTCCTCTCTCTATATATAATAGAGGAGAGTGATATTACTGTCGTTTATATTATATACAAATCTGTTTCATATAGTGTCTTTTGTGGATAACTAAGTATAAGAAAAAAGTAACTACTGTATATTCTAGTTATTTATATAAATGAAATATGTATTTCAATATATATGTTTGTTTGTCTGAAGCTAAAAAAAATTAATCTACCGGTTGCATAATAAAATTAGCGCTTATTATATTTAATTGCCCGGGCTTACTGGGGAATGATAATTCCTAATAATCCTTAGTCTTGAATTCATTACAAGGAAACAGCAATGTCTGTAATGGAAATTAACTTTTATTTTAAATTAAAGAATATATGTTTCTCTTACCAAATCAATACATAGAATGAATACATTAAAATACTTTTTTATTACAAAGTTAGCCCCACAGTGAGATATGAAAAAAGTTCTTTTCCAAGAGAAAATAGCTTAGTCAGCGTTATGAAAAGTGAGAAAGATTTGGTTTGGTTTGGAAAGTGTTAGTATACTGCTTTGCTCACGAGGGCTTATGACAGTGGGATTTACAACCTAAAGCCGAAACCGAACGGCTACTAATATCCATGCCGAAACGGATTTCGAACTCCGGAACTCCGATACCGAACAGCAGTAACACACCATTCGGCCATCATTCGAAAGGAACTTCAATCATTGGGAAATTATACTATCTTATTGAGACAGCTAGAAAATGTAGCTAGAGGATAGACACTTTGCATTTATTTCAGAGTTAGCCTAAGGAGAGGGGTAAAAAGAATTTAAGGAGCGAACAGTCCATAACATAAGATATCATATAGCTCGGAAACAGATATGAAATACTGAGAATGGGAAAAAGAGATTTTTACGGATATATTTTGAGTGTAATAATTTTGATATCACACACACACATGCACACACACACACACACACACATATATATATATATATATATATATATATATATATATATATATATATATATATATATATATATATATATATATATATATATATATATATATATATATATATATATATATATATATATATATATATATATATATATATATATATATATATATATATATATATATATATATATATTACAGTATGTATATTACATTTAGTAAATTGAAATACATGATTCTACGAATGAAAAACAGTATATGTATCATGATATTAAACTATTTAAATCAAATTTAACTTTACATGGAAACAAACTTCAAGAGTTAGAGTTAATTTTAAAGTTCATTCACACCTATATTGTCATTCAAGACACTTTTTTCTTCTAACAATATTTATGACGTAAAACCACTTTGAAAATGGTACAAAATTACCTTTAAGTGTATATTCCTCCCCTACTTGATGGTTCTGTTGCAAATTCACACATTAACATTTTTCGATTACGCTACAGCATTCTTAAAATTATAAACGACATTAGTGGAATGTTCAGCATTTATGGCACGATGGGAAGTCCCCCTAATAGCCTAAATGATTAAATAATGATATTGTTCTGTAGCATTCTAACAAATTATTCTGCAAAATAAATGAGGAGGAGCCCGAATAACGTTCCACATGCGGGTTGTGATTTATACTTCGTGGAATCTCTCCCATGAATCACAGGTAATTCATTTTTCGGATCTGAAACATTGGCTCTTCAAGCAGTATTTCCCATGAAATCATATTATTTTTCAATTTATTGCCATACCGCATGTCATTTGTTAACCAGCAGGAAGTCATCCATTTCTTATTCGTCTGATACGCTAATTGGTCCTATTCAGACGGTTGCTACATATCGCCTTTCACGGAATTAATAGCAATTCTTCTATATCTGTCACTTGGATATTCCATTCTGTATAGGTTTATTCTTGTATTTGGCCAAAGAATATCTTCATGATTCCTTGATTCTATTTTATTATTTATTGCAACAAAATATTCGTATATATATAATTATATATATATATATATATATATATATATATATATATATATATATATATATATATATATATATATATATATATATATATATATATATATATAATATATATATATATATATATATGTATATATATATATATGTATATGTATGTATATGTATATATGTATATGTATATATATATATATATATATATATATATATATATATATTTATATATATATAATATATATATATATATATATATATATATATATATATATATATATATATATATATATATATATATATATATATATATATATATATACAGAACAACAGATAACAGTCAACAGATAACAGTAAAACAGATAACAGTCAAATGGCTCGTGGACAGGGAACTTTGAACAGACTCTACGCGTGTCTTCGATGAAAAAATGAAAATGGAGCAAGTTGCTTTCAAATAGAACTATGATTTAATAAACTTAATATTATCAAGAAAGACTGTTTTCCATTCGCCTTAACTCTGCACCACGCTACAAGACGGCACACACACACACACATTTTTAAGTTTGTTTAACCCTTTAACGGACAGTGGTTTCGGAACTAAACCACCTGTTAAAATTTTTCTTTGCTTTTGAAAGACATGGATAGGATGGACTTTTAGGTTTTCTATGTTTATGCCATTTCCTACTCACAACAGATAGTATACAAGAGCTCTATATTTCATTTGAAATATACTTGGATAAACTTACTTATAAAAGTCAGTAATATGATTTTTTCACTTATAAACCCAAATAAATGTCTAACCAAACAGCACTTATAAATTATTTATGTTTGGTACGGTCTACTGTCTTTCAACACGAGGGTTAATAAGACTGAGACCTAGAGCTTAAGGCCGATGCGTTTGCTACGAACATCCATACCTGCAGTGGGATTTTAACCCATGAATTCCGCTGTACCATATGGCCATCGTTCGATTGTAAATTAGTTAGTTTTTTTTATCGTACCCTTTTAGATAATAATCATTGTTCCCGCAGCATTATTAAATGTTTAAAAAAGCATTTTTCCTTCTTACAAGGGGCTGGATTTTGCACTTTATCCTCCCCTCAACTTCCACTCACCCCCGTCAAAAAATATAAAAATATATGCTTTTACATTTATAAAGTTCATAGATACCAGTTATAAAATAATTTCATTAAATCTCAAAGAACTTATAATAGTGATCTTTAAAGGGTTAAGAGCTGCAAGAAAAGAACATCATCACTAGACAAAGGTAGACAAGAGAATCTACACGAAGATAGGTGCTGGAACAGAAGTAGACCCCAGAGGGAATAGCATAGAATTTTCAAAAGTGACATATATATATATATATATATATATATATATATATATATATATATATATATATATATATATATATATATATATATATATATATATATATATATATATATATATATATATATATATATATATATATATATATATATATATATATATATATATATTATATATATATATATATATATATATATATATATATATATATATATATATATATATATATATATATATATATATATATATATATATATATATATATATATATATATATATATATATATATATATATATATATATATATATATATATATATATATATATATATATATATATATATATAATATATATATATATATATATATATATATATATATATATATATATATATATATATATATATATATATATATATATATATATATATATATATATATATATATATATATATATATATATATATATATATATATATATATATATATATATATATATATGTGTGTGTGTGTGTGTGTGTGTGTGTGTGTGTGTGTGTATCCATACATTTTTTCATTCAGACATATTTTATTGTAATACATTTGTACATTATATCTAAACATTAAAGGTTACATTAAGTACTTTTCTGCCGGATGAAAAAAAATTATCCTACTGATCTAGTTAACAGTAATAAATGCATATATACATTTTCTCCATCGTTATATATAAAATTATAAAATATCGTGTGGAAGGTGTCATTTATAAGAATTAAGACCTCTTATCTAGAAACAAATACAACCGGGATTTAATCACAATTAACGACCATCTGTAAACACAGGAATGCTACACTCAATAACTGGATCATATATCTTCGAAACAAATAGCCGTGCCATTGGATCATTGAAAAGAGACGAATACATTAATACGATTGTAATTGTCCATTACATTGATAGGTAATATGAATGAGTGGTTGCCTCTAATCTTCTAAATTAATATCGCTAGAGGTATAGAGAGGGAAAAACAATAATCCGGCGCAGAGAAATGTTTGCCCGGTCAACATTATTGCAGAGATTGATAACTTATCTTTAATATATGGACATATTTTGCTTGGTTCAATATGGCATTAAACATAATGTTCCGAAACCAGGTAATGTATGTGAGGGAAACAGATTATATTCGAGAACTAAACCACAAAATTAAATATATCCTTATACAAATATCCAAATGAGAACCGTCAGTCTATGCAATATTGTCATTGTTAGACTTTAAACACAGTTTGTGTTGTATCCTTTGATGAAGGGAATGGCATTATTCTGATAACAGTTTGGCATAAATAATTTATTATTAACTTAGATGAAACAAGTTTTTGTTGAATGGCGTCGGATAAAATGTATTGAAAATTATTGAAATATGCAGTATAATGGGGATTATTCCCATTGGCTCTCGAATCTAATCTTACAAACAAATCCCATTTTTCAAATGTTTTAAAATTTTATGTTTAACAATATAAATATACTGTACGTTATACAATAAATTAAGATTTTAACTGTTGTTACAGAAATATTTTAAGTATTATTTGTAGATTTAGAAAACGAAATGAATTGTAATCAGTAAAATCATATACCTTATGATATCCGAGGGTGGGGGATAGACATTTTTGGGAGCGTCAAGCGTAAGATGAAAATCAACGCCATTTTATTTTCGCCATTTGTCGAGAGTAGTCATCTATATCTACAAATGATAAATTGTATTCCAGTTGTATTCCGTAGGCATTTAATGTATAAAATTATTCAATCAAAACATCTTTGTCCATGTGTTTTTTAATAAATTTTAATTTCTTCTTTGTCAAACACTAGGCAAACTTAACATTATTTTTACATTTTTGATGCCTTGACCAGTATCCAAAACATTATTTTACACGTAGCTATAATTTTATCGATACAACAAACATATATTTTCAAAAAATGTATTTTGTCAAACGGAATTAGATACATTATTTAAGCATTTTTGTGTTGTATACATAATGGATGTGCATGCATGTCCCTAATTTATGATTGATAAATTAAAATTTTATTTTGTACGAATTTCAGCTATCCAAAACTTTTATAATTTATTTAACTGACTGTCAAGGAAATCATAAATGTCTCTAGTAACATTTTAAATCATAAAATTTGTATTTAATTTATTTTATACAAAACAAAAACAAACAAACAAGATGTCAATATGCTTCAATGATTTGAAATTGCTTCAGATTCAGAAATTGTTGACAAAAGTTTCTTAGCAGGAATTTTTATTTTTATTTTAAATAATTATTTTTTACTATAAAATTGTTCCCGAGAAAATAAAGTCATTTTTGTGACAAACCAATGATATTTGACTGATGAAAAACGTAAGAAAAAGAAGTTTCTAAAACAGAAAGTATTTTTTCTTCTCAACAATTTACTGTTTTATAGTTCAAATGTTCAAAATAATATATCGCTGAAAAGTCAAAGAAATGATATTTTCTTCGACCTTTTTTCAAGAAAGATGTAATTTAAGGGAGCTAAATGCATTATTACAGATTTTTAAAAATTTCAAAACTGAATATAAATTTTAAACTAGTATAAATTCTATAGCAATGTATAAATTTTAGAAAACAAGTTTTTTTCAAATTTATATCAGTTGGAATAATAAATATACTGATAATTTTATTTAGACAGCTATCTGTCATTTTGTAAGAATTTCGAGAACCTAGACATAATTAAATATATTGTACTAAATATTTTTTTTCTATTTAAAGTACATTCTTGTCTGGTAAACTTAAACCAGCGCAATCTCGGTAAAAATATTTCGTTATATCTAAATAACTAATTACTATCAGCATTGTATAATTATATTTTAATTGTAATAAACCTATATGTTTTCAGAAAAAATAAGTTTTAATATGTAATATGTTACAGGTTTAATATAAACAAATACATAATTAAATATAACATTTTAGGACCAAAATGATAGATTAATATAAACGGAAAGTGTCCAAAAAACAAAGAAAATAACGAAATATATATTTTTAATACGTTATCTTAATTACTGAGCACTTTATTTTTTCTTTAAAATACTTCTTGAAAAAAATGTAAAATTTTAAACTCAATCCATATGTGTTATTTTATAAGCATAAAAGTACATTATGGCAAGTAAACTTAAAATAACATTTAAGATCTTTATCAGAGTTTCTTAACTATTTTCGTTTATAGCACTCAAAACATTATCGCAGCTTATATCTTACTTAATATTATACAAAAAATTAAGTGTATTCCATAAAAGATTATCAGTATAATTAAGAACCAAAATATTATTTAAAATACATAAATTTTAAATTAATGTCGAAGGATTGGTCGTTCCCACAAATCTGTTGTACATTTTTGTGAAATATATTATTAAAATATATATAAGAGAGTGTAACTTTTTACTAAATTTGTAATCAGTAAAGAAGATATAAAATTAAGACACATTTAAAAATTCTAATTTAAATTAAGCATTTCTATTTAAATGATCTAAAACAATATCTAGTTGCATCAAATATCCAAAGAAACATACAACATTAAAATACATGAGCTACATGCTAAAAAATATCATATTTTGAGCAAAATTGTAAAATCATCAGAACTTTTCAAACTGTAAAATTGATATAAACGAATCTTAGAATCTTTATATTTTATAGATTTTTTGTTTCAAGCACCCCTAAACAAATTTAATCATTAGTTTCTTGCAGAAGTCTGTTCAAAAATATCACTTTTGTTGTGAGAGTAGATTGTATCCCCTTAGGATGTAACAATAGCTGTTGGTCATTGCAAGTGATAACGTTTTGTTCTAGACACAACTCTTTGACAGGTTATATATATATATATACACACATATATATATATATATATATATATATATATATATATATATATATATATATATATATATATATATATATATATATATATATATATATATATATATATATACATATATATATATGTATATATATGTATATATATATATATATATATATATATGTATATATATATATATATATATATATATATATATATATATATATATATATATATATATATATATAGATATATATATATATATATATATATATATATATATATATATATATATATATATATATATATATATATATATATATATATATATATATATATATATATATATATATATATATATATATAATTGTTCGTCGAAGTTTAGGGAAATATTTATTATATACTACGCTTTGAAGTTAATACCACCTTGAAATAAAACTGTTTAGTGAAAATTATTCAGTCCATTTTTGGCAGCAGACAACATTGTACAAGATTAAATCATCTGTTTAACAAATGAGGACCGCATGGAATCATTTGTTTTGCTAAATTGAGTTCTTGACTATCTAAATTGCAAGGTTAATTGCTGAAGTGATAACCAAATGAGTGCGTGAAGTTATTGTAAGGTGTGGTTTTTGAATGTGGGTCAAAAATTCCTGCTCTCATTACGTTATCTCGGACTATCATACTTTTGCCCTTAGGATATTTTTGTGAGATATTTGAATAATTCTCGGTATATTTAAATTTGAATAGACAGTTAAAATTCTTTATCTTACAACAAAAGCTCCATCATCAACACCAGTTTCTATATATCATTTGGATTTAAAAATAAAATTGAAATTACAATAAAATTTGTCATTCTAAATACTATGAATTCTGTATACATTTAAAAAATATATCAGAAAATATTTGTTAAAACATGAGCCAATGTTCATTTTAGATTTTTATTAAAAATTTATTTGAATAACATCAAATAATTTGAGATTATTTAAATTAATTTTACAATTCAAAACCATGTGAGTGATTTCAATGTATTCCAGGTGTCTGTTAGTTGTATAACGGACATCCTCACGAAATTGGTCAATAAATTGAAATTGGAATTAAAATGTCTGTGATGATTTAAATCAATTTTATTTTTTAAACATGTAAATAATCATTTGATCTCGACTAAAAATTTAGCTTTGAAATCTCTATCATTTTTTCACTTGCTGTCTGAATATGCATTTCAAGTAAGCAAATCAGAGACACATAACAACACACATATAAATATATAAGTATATATATATATGTTATAATATCAATATCTAAGCCCTTAAATCTAACCAAAATTATCCCTTTTCCCCATTCATTATTCTAAATCTTAATTTCTTCTCTTTATATTAATCATAATTTCCCAGCCATGCAATTTGAACGAGGAAGTTCTCATTCCTTCAGCCGAATACCGAAATTCTTTCTTTGATTCTCAAAGCAAAAAGTGATATAGTTGGCAGTTTAATTATAAAGTAAAAATTCTCCCCCGATAAATCTGTAACAATCAGCAATAATACTCATCTGGAACGCCACACTGTGGAAGATGGCTATAATCAAAGTTTACTCTCTATAAGAAATTAATTGTTGCCTCAGCATTTTCCTCCGACACTAAACCACACACGTGTTTTGGTCGACTCTAGAAAAAGGTTGGCATTAGAGAGAGAGAGCGTTCTGACACCGTCCGGTTCAGATGTCTCTGGATTTTGTCCTATCCTGATAAGATGAAATAAAGGTTAAGTTCGGCCACGACGGATGATGTTTTCTTTTCCAACAGACTATTAGCCGGACTCTTGCCAGCTCAGAATGCCCTGGTGGGGGAAAATAACAGGGGCAATTTCAAAAGATGATTTCAAGTGTAAATTTTGGGCCAGTAATTATCCTATCCTTACACACACACACACACACACACACACACATATGCACCCCCACCCCCACACACATATATATGTTCTCTAACTGTACCAACCTAATACTTCTTTCACTGTACCAACCTAATATGAAAAGTAGCTTAGTAAAGTGGAACATCATGTATAGAAATCATCTATTTACACTCTAAATTAATTTCCTCTTATTTAGTAATTAAAAAAATAGACACAGAATAAAGTGTATCAATTGCATGAAATATTTATTAAATATCTTGAAAAGTCCTTTAGAAAATATCTTCTCTAAAGGACTTTGAAAATTTAAATTTATTAAAATGAGTCTTAGAAAAATGACATCAAAGAATACAAATGGGCACTGATAAAAATATTTATGTGAAGAGAATGGCAAAATATATTTATGATATTTGCAGGATTTAGTTACTGATGCAAATTAAATACTAAAACAGCTTCAATTAACAACAAAAAATCCACTGTTCTCTAAATGTACCGACCCAATGTTTCTTTCCCTGTACCAACCTTATATGAAATGAAGATTAGTAAAGTGGGACATTATATATAGAAAGTTATTCACTCTCTAAATTAATTGCCAGTTATTTAGAAAATAGAAAATCTAGACATAGAATAAAATGTATACCATTGCCTGAAATATTTGTTGAATATCTTGACTCTTCTCTAAAGGACTTTGGTACTTTAGATTTACCAAAATGAGTCTTAGGAAAATGATATCCAAGAATACAAATAGGCGCTGATAAAGATATTTATGTGCAGAGAACGGCAAAGGTATGTATGATATTTGCAGGATTTAGTAACTGGTGAAATTAAATACAAAAACAGTTTCAAGTTAAGAGAAAAAAAATTCACTGTTCTCTAACTTTACCAATGTATTATATATTTCATTGTAACAACCTAATGTGAAATTGAGATTAGTAAAGTGGAACATCATATATAGATATCTTCTATTTATACTCTAAATTAATTGCCTTTTATTTAGTAAATAAAAAAACTAGACACAGAATAAAGTATATCCCATTGAAATATATAAATATCTTGACTCATATCTAAAGGACTTTGACAATTTAGATTTATCAAAACAAGTCTTAGGAAAATGACACTTAAGAATACAAATGCGCATAATTAAATCCAGTACAACAGTAATGGTATAAAATTTACATGCTAGTCCTAAGAAAAAGTTCACTTTCAAGAAAAATTATGTCTATAAACTTGCTTGTTAAGAAGCAGCCGTCAGAGAGAAAAAAATCGTAGCAAAAATTAAGGCATTTGCAGATAAAACGTAATTATTATGTCCATTTCCATGAAATGAGAATGACTTTCTGTATATATATATATATATATATATATATATATATATATATAGTGATACATAGTTAATTTACGTACATAACATCGGCGTAGATTTTATATTTAAAGTATTAAATACTTTTATATAATATAATTGGTACATTACATCTATGTTCAGAGTATTAAATATACATATATGTAAATCATTTTATAATAATAATTTTAAATTCAATAATGATTAATCTAAATCAAGTCTGAGTAAAGAAAGAAAAGTCTCAGTGACTAAATTATCCCTTGGAGATATTTTATTTCGATCATTACATTATCTTATTTAATTTCCGACTAAAATAATTCAGAAATAAAATGTTTGTGATGATTAAAAGAAATTTTATTTTTTTAAAGATGTACATAAACATTTGATATCGACTAAAAGTTTAGCTTTGAAATCTCTATCTTTTTATCATTTGCTGCCTGAATATGTATTTCAAATAAGCGAAACAGAGAAACTGAACCACACACACACATATAAATATGTATGTATGTATGTATATATATATATATATATATATATATATATATATGTGTGTGTGTGTGTGTGTGTGTGTGTGTGTAAGAAATGTTTTCAAAGCTATTTATGATTTTTGCAGAATTTAGTTACTGATACAAATTAAATACGAAAACAGTTTTAAGTTAACACAAAATAAATTCACTGTTCTCTAACTGTACCAACCTATTAGTTTTTGCACTGTACCAACCTAATATGAAAATGAGACTGTTAAAGTGGAACGTCTTATATAGAAATCTTCTATTTGCACTCTAAATTAACTGTCTTTTATTTAGTAAATAAAATACCTAGACACAGAAAAAAATGTATCCCATTGCATGAAATATTTGTTAAATATCTTGACTCTTCTCTAAAGGACTTTGGTACTTTAGATTTATTAAAACGAGTCTTAGAAAAATGAAATCCAAGAATACAATGGGCATAATGAAAACCAGTACAACAGAAATGAGATAAAACGTGCATGCTAGTAAGTAAAAGTTCACTATCGTTTAAAGAATATACTAGAAACATTAAGAATCTTGCTTGTTAAGAATCAGCTTTCAGATAAAAGCAAATCTACCCAAAATTAAGGCATTTCTAGATAAAACGTAATTATTATGTTCATTTACATGAAGTGAGAATGACTTTCTGTGTATATGTACGGCCTGTTCTAGAATGTGTCGTCTATTTCTCTGAAAATACAAAAAAAATTAGTT